>CAXITT010000348.1:250837-264200 GCA_964033795.1 Lymnaea stagnalis | reverse complement strand
AAAAAAACAAAAAACACTCGATATTTTTCTTCCTTCAATACCTTTTATTTTAATTTTTTTTTTTTTTTTATTTTTTTTTTTTTTTTTTTTTTTTGCAGAGGAAGCAAGTGAAATTCTCCAGGAATCGATGCCAGTGGCAAAGATTAACACGTGAAGCTCGTTAGCCGCAGAGCGCGTATATATAATACATTATTGAAAAGCGCTTCTCCGGGTCTTGCGAAAGTGGTCGCGGGAAGAAAAACATGGCGCCCACTTGGCGCAAATTTACAGCGGGCGTTTCCAGGCACGCACAAGCCAATAACACGGGCGTGGTGGGAGGAATGTACCGGCCCCGACCATTCCCAGCACGTTCTTTTAGTCTGAGCCCGATTAAAAAGTTTGAGTTTGTTAGAAGAGAAGGCGCAGCTTTATGCAGGAAATGAAACAAATTTGGTTTTGGTACGCCTACATTTTTTTTTAATGAAGAACTGTGTTAAAACAACCATGTTGGTTTATTAATTGCGTAAGTTACGAGGCTAAACGGCTATTTAAAGAATCAGTTCATGCCATACTACTTTATGATAAGTCGACAATAGGCTTTGTCATTTCTCAGACCGGAAAACGTCATAGCGTACTATTTTTAGAAGGTCGGCGGACAAATATTGCATAAAACATGGCAGCTTATAGTGGGTTTCAGCATATCGTTCGGATGATCCTTGTATCTAGAGTCACTGTTACATATGCCGTTCGCGCAATGAAGTCCCATTTCAGAAAATAGAAGGGAAAAAAAATGTGTAAAGTATTTCGTAAAAATAGAGTTGTAAACAAGTTCGCTAACAAGAGTAATACTGAACAGTGTTGACATTTTGTCCGCGCTGAGTACCCGGATGGTCAGTAATGATCACATCAGTTCTATTAATAGATTTCCGCCATTAAGTGACAAGCCCTATTGACAAAATATGAATCAAAACAAAACCCCCCAAAAAATCAATCAATCAACTTTTATAACGGTACATGCCTTCTTTATCAAGTCCATATTAGCTGTGGCCTATTGTTTGTATACATCTCATCTTGGGGGGCGAAACGATTGCACTTTGTACTCGCAGGATCTCATTTAAAATATGTAATCGCCAGTAACTTTTGAATGGTCAACTTAAACCGGTTTTCCCAATGTACGCCGACATTTCTCCACCAGCGACACACAACACAACGCCATCAGCAACTACACACTGTGACGTGCGTGCCGGTGTGTTGTAAACAAAAGGTGATAGCACATCTGGATATGATTATCACTCACAAATGCTAATCGCTCTGAGCATGCCACGGGTGTGCCACAGCTGATTTTGTGCAGCGTGGTACTGAGCAGCGTGGTACTGAGCAGCGTGGTATTGAGCAGCGTGTAGAGAGTTTACTACAGACTGGAGAAGAATTGGCCACTCACAAGTATATGGTGAACTATGTATGGGGAACATGTATGTATGATATGAACTGAACAGAGCTGTTTGTGACCTATATGCCTACATATTGCTCAAGAAACATGTATGAATGAAATAAAGTGGACTAAACTGCAGGTGACCTATGGTACAAAAAGAACATATGTATGTTACGCATGTAAATGAGTATGTATAATACTTTATGTGTTTGGATCTAATGAAATAACGTAATACTATTATTGTATGTGTTGAGGATCTTAGGAAGATGTGTATTTATATTACTTTAGAAGTTTGGTCTCTTTTGAAATAGTGTATGTATATTACTATATGCGTTTGTGATATACTGAAATAGTGTATGTATAATACTATATGTGCTAGGGATGTTATGGAAATGTGTAAGTGTAATACTATCTTATGTGTCTGGGATCTAATGAAAATGTGTATGTATATTACTTTCTTGAGTTTGGGATCTTATGAAATAGTGTATGTATGATACTATATGTGGTTGGGATCTCATGGAAATATGTAAGTATAATACTATGCTATGTGTCTGGGATCTTATGAAAATATGAAAATGTGTATGTATATTATTTTATGAGTTTGGGATCTTATGAAATAGATTATGCATATTACTGTAAATGTTTGGGATCTGATGAAAATCTGCATGAATCATACTTTTTAAATACACTAGAATGGGATCCTTGTTCGGCAGAACATCCGTATTACCAAATGTGTATGAATGCCGGAGGAGATGGGCAGACATACATCGTTTGTCTGACCACTACTCACAACAAAATGACCCCATAGCAGCATGATTCTTTAAAAAAAAAAACTAAAAAAAAAACATTTCTGAGTGTGAACAACCCCCAACCCCCAACCAACAACCCCAACCCCCAACCTACAACCCCCAACCTACAACCCCCACCGTTAACCAACAACCCCAACCCCCAACCTACAACCCCGTCTACATAATGTACATGTTTTATTCTTTAGTGTCGTAAAGAGCTCCGTGTTGTATTATCACATACTTTAGAATAGAATGACTGAATGACTGTAATCAATTCTTGTCAGAATGACTTTGTAGCTGTCTTCGACCTGGTTTCGTCAACTTCAGTTTAATTTTTTTTTTAAAGATTACATTTTTATAATGTGTTTTTAGATGTCTGAATTTTCGATAATACAGTTAACAGGTCATCCCTGGTCAAAACGGGGCACGTGATTCTGAAAGGATTACATTTGATTGGTTGAGATATAAATCTCAAATGTTGTTAAAGTTAAGCACGAACTGAAGACAAGTCAAAATTCTCTCTGGATGGTTTAAATAGGCAAGACGCTACCACATTTTAAATCATGTCATGTAAGCAACAGTTAAGAGTTAAAATACGACGGCTATATTGGTAGGCTTTATTACATTTGTAGGCTTTGTTATATTGGTAGGCTTCATTACATTGGTAGGCTTCATTACTTTGGTAGGATTCATTACATTGGTAGTGTTCATGACATTGGTAGGTTTCATTACATTGGTAGGCGTCATTACACTGGTAGGCTTTATTACATTGGTAGGCTTCATTACATTGGTAGGCTTGATCAATTCAAGACGTCAACCTATGGCTGTCAACGTTAAAGAAATGAACTTCTTTTAGAGTTTCGCAAAGCCTCCCCCGATATGAATAGGGAAAACTCTATACCTCGTAGTTATTAACAAATGCTGGACACACAGCCAAAACTAGATCAACACATTTAAAACTAAAAAATAATTACAAGTCTAAAAGGGTAAAGATTCAGTTTTAGATTCGCGTGTATTATCTCCCTTTGATAAAAATTATAAAAAATCATCTCCCTTTTACGGTACCGTATCGATAACAAGTATTCCACACAAAAAAAGTCTTAAATGGTTAGTGATATTTGACTATGCTCACATAAGACGTCTCTTTGGGTGACGTTATGATGTACATGGTACGCTGGTACGGTAACTGCTACTGACAAAATAAATACGTCACCAAAAACACGATTCCAGAATGTGATGCCTCCTTCCGAAATAGTTCCTGAAAAGTTTATAAAACACATTGCACACGTACCGGATCCTTTTTCGTCCCCATAAGAAGTAACTCTTCACCGGTACATATCCAGTCCAGCAGACGGCACGGGCAGTAGATTTTGGAATGATTGCAGATATTGTTCATGAGGTCAACGTTTTTTGAGCGGTTCTCCAACTTCGGCCGATGAAGACCCAGAGGCACCACCTTTCGAGAGCGAGACAGCTTCGCCGTGGCGTCGAGCGTATGGGGGGTAACTCTTTTCTTTTTTTTGAAGTAAGGTTTCACCCTCACATTCGTCGCCTCAAAAATGGAACTGTTATGACGCTGCAATGACGCCGTTAAGACGCGGAGATCAGAAGGGGGGAAAACCCCGGTTGAGAACTCAAGAAATGTGAGGGGGGGACGCTAGCTCATTGTAGATCCAGAGCTAAGTCCCTCAACGCTGGCTTACACGTAGAATTGGCAGCCGTAGAGTAAACTAGTCCAGCCGGGCGGTTGTAGGTAAAATGTGTTCACCCGACCTCCTCCTGATGTATCAATACTCTCTGATCGAGTCAATTGTCTGTGCCCAACGCGTGATCGAAGCTGAATCTCGGAGCTGTAGGCTACCTTGATAACCAGATCGATACTCGATGTTGCTGTGCAGTGGAGAAACCGGTGGGAAGGAAGAAAAAAAAGGTATTGATGGTATTTGAAGGCGTAGGTGAATCATCCAGAGAAATAAATCAATTCCACCTATTTCATCACTAACGAGATGGGCGGGGACGAAGTCGGTGATTGACAGCTGCGTGGAACAAAGGAACCTCCATTGGAAAAAATCGATTCCGCGGTAAACAAACTACCCCGGCTACCGATTCTAGGGCACGAACCAAAGCACGGCACCTTGGCAACGGGTATTCAATACCGGGCAGAATCGAATATTATATTTCTCTTAAGGGAGGGCGCTCTGGTAATTACTTAAGAATTGCATAATCGGTGTTTTAGTTTTTGAAAAAAAAAAATAAACTATTTGAAATATTCACATACGAACATGAAAATTCCGGGAGAATTATAATTTTCTTTTTTTTTCATTCTACGCGAAGAAATGTGAACGCATCGAAAAGAAAAGGTTTTTTTTTCTTCATGGCGCATTTCTAAAATAGCTCTGTCGAGGCATACTGACGTCAGTTTGATTGGCCAGGTTGTCAATGGCCGACGGCGGTATGCCAATGGTTTGTGTATGTACATAAAGCAGTGAGGTTAAGGCCCAATAGGAACCAAGTTTCTTAGAATAGCCGATGTCAACGACGTCACCAAAACACCAACTCATCGGCGTAGGCGGTGGGGGGGGGGAGCCGGTAAGGCGCCCCATACTTAAACATATTTCAGATAAAGTGGCTTCCATTCTCTTGTGTTGCGTTCAGTGAATGGCTTCCAGTGTTTTAAGGTAGATCTGGAACCACTTTTAGAACACGGTGCGAATCCTCACAATCCTGCAGAATTTACCAACCTGAGGTGCTCAATGGATGTCATGTGGCATTTTAGAGTGTCTGAAGTGACATTTTAGGGGTTTCAAAAGGGAATTTCAGGGGCGTGAAATGGAATTTCAGGGATTCAAAGTGATATTTCAGGGGCGGTCGACGTGGCATTTCATGAGGTGTCATGTCAGGGGGGGGGACAAGATAAAGTGATTTGAAGATGAGCCGAGGAGTTAGCTTTTTAATGTAGAGTTACCTAATATAAATAATTAATGTTTAAAAGCTTGATATTAATATATATATACTTGAAATTAATATTTATGTACGCATTTCAAATGTTTATTTACTTGATATAAATGTGTATATAATTGATATAAATGTTTACATACTTGATATTAATGTAAATAGACTTTATTTAAATGTGTGTATACTTTATGTTAAATCTTATATAATCTATATATAAGTCTATATATTTTATACAGATGTTTATACATTTTGAAAATTTCTCCATTAATATTTTACTTAATGTAATAATTTATACGTTTTTTGTTTCGTTTTCGTTTTGAGTTTTTAAAATAATTTTCATCACTTTAAACATTTTAAAATACAATGTTACAGTTGTAGCAAAACAATGTCCAACAGTTCCGATACCAGTCCAATAATTGAACGGGACTGTTGAGTATAGACAGGGATTGTTATCACTGCGTCACAGGGCTGGCTTTGTATACCTTGCATTGTAATGGTACGAAAGTGGATTAGGCAAGACCCAGCATCATAGCCTCGTAACCAGGTGTATGTCCTGACGTCATTTCCCCCCTAACCCTACTCCAGTACAATCGTGTGATTATGAAGTGGACCAGGGAGTCTCAAACTTGTTAACCACGGGGCTTTTGCGCACTTCACTACTTTCATTTGCGACGCGCAGAGCGCGTTATGGTCAAGGTCACAAACAAAGGATCACGCTTCTTAATGAAGTATGCGGGTTTGTCATTGGCTCACCAAGCAATCATCGTGCACCCTACTGGCAGTTTGGAGTTTGAGAACCTTGATTCTAGACGCTTTCTAAGACATCAAGTCATTTCATAAGCGAAGTCGTCGCTAGCTGTTGCATGTGACGAGAATATGAGAGATCAGCTGACGGGATGAGTAAATAGAAAGCAGGCAGGCAAATGTCATCTGGGACGAGCGTACGGTGAGGATTCGTTCGGCAAAGGTGAAGGGAGTAAGATTGGAGTAGGAGGTAATGTAAGCAAAAGTTGGGGTGAGGTGGGGGGGGGAACACTGGAAGGAGAGGGGGGTTGAATACTAAAGGTTACAATTGGAATAGTAATAGACACTAGTAGGCAGTTTGAACTACTTGATACTGTTATGTTAGTATTATAATGGCTTTGAACTATTACTATTTCAATATCATCATGGCTTAAGCTATGTCACTATCATCATGGCTTAAGATTTATTGCTGATTCAGTTTTATAATGGCGCAGAATTATTAGAAAATATCAAACACATTTTTATTTCTATTGTTACCAATCACGTATTGCTCTATATCAGTGGCTCTCAACTCTCAAACGTTCTAATGCCACGACCCTTTAATACAGTTCCTTATGTTGTGGTGACCCAACGATCCTAAAATTATTTTGGTTGCTACTTAATGAATTGGTCTTAGGAGAACCCTGTGTAATGGGCGTTTGACCTCAAAAGGGACCACAGGTTGAGAACATGCTGCGCTATATGTAAATGAACATGACGTCTACCATCACACTGAAGGCGTTAGTGTGTGTGACTGCTGGTCTACTTATGTGTTCTTGTGGACGCGTTTATAAGTGAGTGAGTCAGTCAGTCAGTGAGTCAGTGCGTTTGTGGATGAGTGGGTAGGGGAATGAATGGATTTATGTCTAAGTGGGTTTTTCAGTGAGTGGGTTTGTCAGTGAGTGGGTTTGTCTATGAGTGGGTTCGTAAATGAGCGTGTTCGTCAATGAATGGGTTTGTCAGTGAGCAAAAATGATCAATAAATTGATCGTGGGCCCTTAAGATATAGAAGAAGAAGAAGTGAGTGGGTTTGTCTATGAGTGAGTTTGTTAATGAGTGGGTTCTTCAATGAGTGGGTTTGTGAATGAGTGGGTTTTTCAGTGAGTGGGTTTTTGAATGAGTGGTTTTGTCAGTGAGTGGGTTTTTCAATGAGTGGGTTTGTCAGTAAGTAGTTTTGTCAATGAAAGGGTTCGGCAATGATTTGGTTAATCAATGAGTGAGTTTGTCAGTGAGTTGTTAATTTGTCAATGAGTGAGTTTGTCAGTGAGTTGATGACTTGTCAATGAGTGAGTTTGTCAGTGAGGTGGTTATTTGTCAATGAGTGAGTTTTTCAGTGAGTTAGTGATTTGTCCATGAGTGAGTTTGTCAGTGAGTTGTTAATTTGTCAATGAGTGAGTTTTTCAGTGAGTTGGTGATTTGTCCATGAGTGAGTTTGTCAGTGAGTTGTTAATTTGTCAATGAGTGAGTTTGTCAGTGAGGTGGTTATTTGTCAATGAGTGAGTTTTTCAGTGAGTTAGTGATTTGTCCATGAGTGAGTTTGTCAGTGAGTTGTTAATTTGTCAATGAGTGAGTTTGTCAGTGAGGTGGTTATTTGTCAATGAGTGAGTTTGTCAGTGAGTTGATGACTTGTCAATGAGTGAGTTTGTCAGTGAGTGGTTTTATGAGTGTTTCTTTAATGATCATGTTTGTGAACTATTGTGTTTTTTTAGAATAACCACATGAGCAGTCTGGTGGATATTCCTATAGGGAACTTCTGTCGTCAATTGCAAGTCAAATCCTCTTGACTTGATCTAAACGTCTGGTCTTGACCTAAGACACACAAACCTTTCCAGATTCTTTCTCGAGGGCCATTCAATATCAATCGAATCAATCAAATCAATTTAATTAATCAAATTAATCCCTGAATCAATTAATCAGAACTTTCCCGATTGGACTTTTTTTTTACCGTCGTTCAATAAAACCGGAATTGTCTTTTCATTGGTAATTATTTGAGAACCACGGAGTTAATGTTTTTAAAAAAAAATGTAATGATATGTTTTATAGATGATCAATGGCTTCAGTGCACTAAGATTTCAATCAGCTGACTCGGTAGTACACGATTAATAGATACTAAAGGATCTGAAACAATATTAATTGATGCCCAGGGATCTCCAATAAGATTTTTAATCCAATTAAGCAGATGATTTTTTTTTCATTCTAATCAAGTTGGTAAATGATTTATGATGCAAGGTGGGCTCATTACATATTTATGATGCCGAATGCGCGCATACCATATATGATGCCGAATGCGCACATAATAAAAATAATAAAGTTAATTTGAAAATCACGCTTTATCCCGAAAGGCTCGAAGCGCGGTACAAAGTCAACCACATTCAAATGAAAACAATCGATATTTTACCGCACTGAAATACAAAACGGAACAGTAGAAAAACTACATACGAGCCAAATACCCATTCAAAGTCTTTCATATTGATGATGCCATGTGGCCTTTGCCATACTTATGAAACCATTCAAAGTCTTTCATATTGATGATGCCATGTGGCCTTTGCCATACTTATGAAACCATTCAAAGTCTTTCATATTGATGATGCCATGTGGCCTTTGCCATACTTATGAAACCATTCAAAGTCTTTCATATTGATGATGCCATGTGGCCTTTGCCATACTTATGAAACCATTCAAAGTCTTTCATATTTATGATGCCATGTGGCCTTTGCCATACTTATGAAACCATTCAAAGTCTTTCATATTTATGATGCCATGTGGCCTTTGCCATACTTATGAAACCATTCAAAGTCTTTCATATTTATGATGCCATGTGGCCTTTGCCATACTTATGAAACCATTTGAACCATACTATATTTATGAAACCATTTGGCACGTACTATATTTATGAAACCATTTGGCCCGTACTATATTTATGAAACCATTTGGCCCGTACTATATTTATGAAATCATTTGGCCCGTACTATATTTATGAAATCATTTGACCCATGAAATATTTATGAAACCATTTGAACCATACTATATTTATGAAACCATTTGGCACGTACTATATTTATGAAACCATTTGGCCCGTACTATATTTATGAAATCATTTGGCCCATGAAATATTTATGAAACCATTTGGCCCCTACTATATTTATGAAACCATTTGGCCCGTACTATATTTATGAAATCATTTGGCCCATGGAATATTTATGAAACCATTTGGCCCGTACCATATTTATGAAACCATTTGGCCAGTACCGTATTTATGATGTCAGTTGGTCTGATGCAGGATGTATCACAGCGACAGACGCGACACCGGAGTCGTACAGTAATCCCGTATTAGGTTTACATACACTAGAAACATATTGAGAAAGAACCGGTAGGCCAATGAATCATCGATATGCTTGGAACACTTGAAGCCTTACAAATAGAAGTAAGTAACATCAATACTCAATCGAAACACTCAGTGGAAGACACGGACCCCAAAACAAAGGCCCTTATACAAATTGTCTGTTGAACAAAAAGAAGGCCGGGTAAGGGTTGGGAGGGGGGGGGAAGAACAAAAGATTCCTACGTGGATGAGCTCAGGGTGAAAGACATAAAATGTAGTCAACACTTGTTGGCGGGAGTGGACAAAAAAAAAAGTACTTTTCTTAGAGGCTATAATTAATTGAACAATCACGTCACGTCATGTGTAACCATTCATGCGGAACGTGGTCAGTTGCAGAATGAAATACTGTAAACATGCTTGTAGAGCACAGTCGAAAATAACAACTGTCTGGTTAAATACGTTAAGTTTTGGCACCAATCGTAGGGGAATGTTGTAATTTAGAGATTCATTATAGACATTAGCATGGGGATGGGGGTGGGGGTGGGTGGGGGGAGGGGTCAGAAAATAACACATAAATTGTGAGTGACGCTGAAATGAGAAACAACGTGGGTCAGTTGGGAAAGAAATTTAAATGAGACACGTTGGGGGACAGGTAAAAATAAATTTAAGTAAGACACATGGGGGTCAGTTGTTAAAGAAATTTAATTAAGACACGTTGGGGGTCAGTTGCGAATGAACGTCAGTTGTGAGTGAAAGTCAGTTGTGAGTGAAAGTCAGTTGTGAGTGAAAGTCAGTTGTAAGTGAAAGTCAGTTGTGAATGAAAGTCAGTTGTGAGTAAAAGTCAGTTGTGATTGAAAGTCAGTTGGGAATGAAAGTCAGTTGTGAATGAAAGTCAGTTGTGAGTGAAAGTTAGTTGTGAGTGAAAGTCAGTTGTGAGAGAAAGTCAGTTGTGAGAGAAAGTCAGTTGTGAGAGAAAGTCAGTTGTGAGTGAAAGTCAGTTGTGAATAAAAGTCAGTTGTGAGTGAAAGTCATTTTTGAGTAAAAGTCATTTGTGAATGACAGTCAGTTTTTAGTGAAAGTCAGTTGCCAATGAAATTTAAATAAGACACAAAAGAATGAAGAGCCCAAGAATAAAAACGAACAAAAGTTTTATTGTTAAAAAAATCATTTTTTTCTATAGAGCAAACATGTCTAAAATGTCCTTGTAGATCTTGTATTGCGACATGTTCACCGTCTTATAATGCACGCAAGCCTCTAGACTTTTTGTGTCCAGCCTTCCGCCACATAAATAATTAAAAGACAAAGTTGATACATTCCTCACAAGCAATAGAGTGGGAGGGAGGGGGTGGAAGGCCCTGGGAAAATTACATATTTCCTTTATATTGACGGGCGACAATGCATACTTTGTTGTTCTTTTTTCCCTTTGGACGTCACAACTCTGAAGGGCACAACCCCCCCCCCCACACACACACACTAACTACGCCACTGCTCACATGCCTAAAACCGTTTCTTCATTTCATGATGCACCTACAACCGAAAGTTCAATAACTCCGTTTAAACTAATTTTTTTTAAAAAGTGGCTTCCTATCTATGTTGTACCCAGTAAGAAAAGAGACAGAACCTTTCATCCCTTCTTGGAGACGGTGTCGTTCTCTAAATGAACAAACAAAACAATTCTCTGGCCAGGAATGTTTCAAATTAGCTTTTTAAAAAAAAATGACAACTTTTCTACTTAGTTTCAACTAGACTTAAGACCCTTTCATATGAGTACGTGGGTTTTGTGCACCTTCCACTTGTGTACACTTGATCTGTGTACATTTGATTTCTGTACGCTTGATTTGTGTCCGATTTTCATTGTTAATGATACCAGATTAGGATAAAACGAATATACCTTCTAGCATTCAAACGATGTCTTCAACTGGGGTAGATGTTTGATAAGTTGCAGAGAGGGCTTGGGTGTAATCCACTTAGGACCACTGCTGGAAAGACGTGACCAATTAGGACAGGAATTCGGAGCGGATAAACAAGAAAGAATTATTTTTTGAAGGATGATATTTCACGGACGTGTTGACAATGTCAAAGTAAGTGAAGGGGGGGGGGGGTCATCAACCGGCAGCACGTGATAACCCATCATCAGCGTTGGGTTGTTCGTCTATCAACAGTGCCCTGACAGGCATGACCTAGTCTCTGCTTGTTTACATTCGATCACGCGGTCAAGGGATGGGCTAATAGTTCAGTTTCGATCCTGGATTGCTTTAATCTTGTCCCCCACAGTGCGTGAGTTCACCTTTGATGATCGTGTTTGATGTGAGAGTCTTACCTTTTACAAACCTACACTACTACATCAGAGCCGAAGCACGCTGCTTTCCTCTTTACACCGATCTTATGTTGTGTTGGTTATTGTTAGTTTGAGATCCCTTGGAGAATTTTTTTTTCAAAGATTTCTGACAAAATGATACCAAGTCCCCATCGTTCCACCTATATTCTTAGTGTTCATTAATATATTTATTTATGCGTTAGGCGAATTTGAAAAGAATATGAACATAATATGAAAATAGTATAGACATAATTTTAAATAATTTTAAAATAATTTGAACATAATTTGATCATAATTTTACAATAATCTGATCATAATTTGACGATAATGTGGACCCACTATACTCAGTGCGAAACTAATGATTAGATGACGGGTTGTTGTTTGTTGGTGTTGCTCCCCACCAAAGTGTTTGTATGAAAACCTTATCTAAAAATTATTAAGAAAGAAAAACGTTTTTTTTTTTTTTTTTTTTTTTTTTTTTCAATGAACACAAAATGGCACGTTAAGACAAAATTGAACTTAACAAAAAAAAAAAAAAAATTTTAAACATTTTAGCGATTTATACAATATTTAAAAAAAAAAAATTTTTTTTTTTTTTTTTTTTTTGTTTTTTTCAATGAACACAAAATGGCACGTTAAGACAAAATTGAACTTAACAAAATATAAAGAAAGATTTTAGACATTTTAGCGATTTATACAATATTTATAAGTTGAGTTGTTGTTTTTTTCTAATAAAATAGCAGAATATGGTTCATAAAAAAATTATATTTTGAGTGTGGTTTTGAGTAAGTTATTTGACACGGCAAAATATGGGTCTTGAAATTTTTCAGGACTTCGTCACCATCAAATATGAATGTTAAGGGAGATAAAGAAATAGACATAGCCATGTCGTGGTAAAGTCGGGGTGCTTGCCCTTTACAGCACTGGAGTAAAAGTTTGTCGGTAAAATATCTGGGGGAGAAAGCTTTATAGGCCCATCGTGAAAGCAAGCAATACAGGCCCATTATGGAAGCAAGTATTGCAGGCCCATAATGGAAGCAAGTATTGCAGGTCCATTATGGAAGCAATCATTACAGGCCCATTATGGAAGCAAGTATTGCAGGCCCATTATGGAAGCAAGTATTGCAGGCCCATTATGGAAGCAAGTGTTATGGGCCCATCATGGAAGCAATCATTACAGGCTAATCATGGAAGCAAGCAATACAGGCCCATTGTTAAAACACGGCAGATAAGGACATACATTTTGAAAGCTTTGACCTGTCTAAACTTTGATTTATTGCAATCAGAACGATTTTATATTTTCTTTGGGTTTTATAAAAATTTCTGACCTTAATACACTGATAGTGTCTTTATGATCTGTTTTGGCTTTTAGCATGCACAACTTTCAGTGTCGTAAGAAAAAAGGAGGACGGGGGGCCCACATGGGGGGGGGGGAGGGAAAGGGAAGTTGGGAGTCCACCTCTGGGGAAAAAGGGAGGAGGGGGAGTCCACCTCTGGGGAAAAAGGGAGGAGGGGGAATCCACCTCTGGGGAAAAAGGGAGGAGGGTGAATCCACCTCTGGGGAAAAAGGGAGGAGGGGGAGTCCAGCTCTGGGGAAAAAGGGAAGAGGGGGAATCCACCTCTGGGGAAAAGGGAGGAGGGTGAATCCACCTCTGTGGAAAAAGGGAGGAGGGAAGTCCACCTCTGGGGAAAAAGGGAGGAGGAAAGTCCACCTCTGGGGAAAAAGGGAGGAGGGGGAGTCCACCTCTGGGGAAAAAGGGAGGAGGGGGAGTCCACCTCTGGGGAAA
>CAXITT010000348.1:233252-247579 GCA_964033795.1 Lymnaea stagnalis | reverse complement strand
CCAAGAAAAAGATAATTGAATAAAAAAAAAAAAAGTAATTGAAAAAAGGCATTGGACTGCGATAGGGCTTAAATCGGTGCTTAAAAAGACGCAACAAATTCGTTAAAAAAAAAAAAAAAAAAACAGTACGTAATCAAGCTTTAGTATTTTTTTAGATTGATTTTTTTAAAAAACTGAATCGTTTGAGAATCCCTGATTTTTGGTGTAAAAAAAAAAATGGCCTTATTGGACCTCTGATCCCTGGTTTGAGGTGTAAAATTGTCCTATTCGACCCCCTAATTCCTGATTTTAGTAGCAATAATGTCCTAATTCGACCCTTAATCTCTATCAGTGTTAAAGAGAAGCTATGAGATCATGTTTGAAATATCTATTTTAGTCTTGTAAAAAAAAATAATAATAAAGAAAAAATTTCATGAGCGTTAATCACAATGAAGTTAAAAGTTGCAGCGCGTTAGGTCATTTCCGGGTCACCATTTTTCGCACTTTCCACATCTGTGAGACGTGAGTCTAGCGTGATGGAAAAGTTATCAAACTTAGTATCATTCATTTAAAGAACAAGTGAGGATGGGCCAAGTTGCAAGAAATGTTAATTCTTCAAGTTCAAATTCTTCGCTTGTGTGCTCTGAAATGAAACTGCTCTAAATATTCGGACGACTCGATACTAGTCCCTTCAATACATTAATTGTTTGGATTATTCGATACCAGCCCATCCAATGCTCTAACCATTCGGGCCGATGGATACCAGTTCTTGCATTGTATGAATGTTTATTTTAGATAACGTCAGTTTTCAAGTCACCAAGTCTCTTGTCATGTCAACTGACTTAGACTTGCCAATAAACACTTACAGTTTTATGAAAACCTTTAATTAATTGACGTAAATCTGTCTCATAAAATCATGAACTATAAATAGAGTAGACACTTAAGGCTAGTAAAGTGAGTATTTCATGGAGCTACCGTTGACATTAAATGTAAATTATGGTGTCACCAATTTAGGCAAACTGGATGGGGCTTTGGGGGAAAAACAAAAGAAATATTTCAACTAGTTGCACTTGAAGAAAGTTCACTATTGTTAACATGTAATGAATAGAGAATTGTTAACATGTAATGAATAGAGAATTGTTAACATGTAATGAATAGAGAATTGTTAACATGTAATGAATAGAGAATTGTTAACATGTAATGAATAGAGAATTGTTAACATGTAATGAATAGAGAATTGTTAACATGTAATGAATAGAGAATTGTTAACATGTAATGAATAGAGAATTGTTAACATGTAATGAATAGAGAATTGTTAACATGTAATGAATAGAGAATTGTTAACATGTAATGAATAGAGAATTGTTAACATGTAATGAATAGAGAATTGTTAACATGTAATGAATAGAGAATTGTTAACATGTAATGAATAGAGAATTGTTAACATGTAAGAATATAGAGCAATGAGTAATTTTACGTAGAGTTTAAATTTGCGTTAACAATCTAATGTTTTTGTAAATGGAGCTAAAATTTGAAGTAGATACAATTAACATTGATGTAAATGGCGTCAAAATGTGATGTAAATTGAGCTGATTTTCCCTGTAAATAGAGTACAATTTGTAAGTGCATAGAGCTAAGATTGAGTCTGCGTGACGTTATCATTGTATGTACCTGTAGCTAAGATTGAGTCTGCGTGACGTTATCATTGTATGTACCTGTAGCTAAGATTGAGTCTGCGTGACGTTATCATTGTATGTACCTGTAGCTAAGATTGAGTGTACCTGTAGTTATCATAGTGTGTACATGGAGCTAAGACTGAGTGTGCTTGCAGTTAACATTGTATGTTCGTAGATCTAAGATTGAGCGTGTGTGCGGTTGTCAGTGTATGTACATGGAGTTAAGACTGACTTTACGTGCAATTTAAGATGTCACGCTAAGACCCTAATCCCGGGACGTAATTACGCTGTTGAACATTCGGCTTACTACACGAGCGTACAAATCCACGCTTTGTGTCATTCTAAACCCACCAAGATCAGATTCTCGGGGAAACTCTCGTGGGACAACGGGAGCCAGGTCACTTTTTGTGTGGTGATCTGCAGGTCATCGGCGGGACATGCCATGCTTACAGGACAAACAAGGCCGATGGACAAACACGGGAAAACAACCAGCTTACGCCGGTGGGGAGGGGAGTGGGGCGGGGGGAACGTGCTGTATCTGATTAAGTTCGCCATGGGAGTTTTGTCATGGGACAGCAGGCGAGGAAGTAAAGATCGGATGTGCACTCAATGTACTGGCATGACCTACGAGCGTGATACGTCACAATGTAGTTTGTTGTTTTTTTGTACACAAAAAGAGGTGGAGGTCTGCATTCTCAAAAATAAAATAGGTTATGGACTTAATGCTCGATGCCCTCCAACCAAGCCCCTGATTCTAATAAATCATCAACCATTCCTCAGCCCAACCTAATCAAACCGTCCCTAGGCCCAACCTAATCAAACCCTCCCTCGGTCTAACCTAATCAAACCCTACTTCAGTCTAACTTAATCAAACCGTCCCTAGGCCCAACCTAATCAAACCCTCCCTCGGTCCAACCTAATCTAACCCTTCCTCGGTGCAACTTAATCATACCCTTCCTCGGTCCAACCTAATCAAACCCTCCCTCGGCCCAACCTAATCAAACCCTCCCTCAGCCCAACTTAATCAAACCATCCCTCGGCCCAACCTAATCTAACCCTTCCTCGGTGCAACTTAATCAAACCCTCCCTCGGTCCAACCTAATCAAACCATCCCTCGGCCCAACCTAATCAAACCCTCCCTCGGTCCAACCTAATCAAACCCTCCCTCGGTCCAACCTAATCAAACCCTCCCTCGGCCCAACCTAATCAAACCCTCCCTCGGTCCAACCTAATCAAACCCTCCCTCGGTCTAACTTAATCAAACCATCCCTCGGTCCAACCTAATCAAACCCTCCCTCGGTCCAACCTAATCAAACCCTCCCTCGGTCCAACCTAATCAAACCCTCCCTCGGTCCAACCTAATCAAACCCTCCCTCGGTCCAACCAAATCAAACCCTCCCTCGGTCCAACCTAATCAAACCCTCCCTCGGTCCAACCTAATCAAACCCTCCCTCGGTCCAACCTAATCAAACCCTCCCTCGGTCCAACCTAATCAAACCCTCCCTCGGTCCAACCTAATCAAACCCTCCCTCGGTCCAACCTAATCAAACCCTCCCTCGGTCCAACCTAATCAAACCCTCCCTCGGTCCAACCTAATCAAACCCTCCCTCGGCCCAACCTAATCAAACCCTCCCTCGGTCCAACCTAATCAAACCATCCCTCAGCCCAACCTAATCAAACCCTCCCTCGGCCCAACCTAATCAAACCCTCCCCTAAAAGAAACCCCATTAAATAATTGAACTATTTACACTTAGGGCTTAACCGGGTCCAGTTTTTTTTTACACTGGATCCGGGATTTTGAGAAATAAGCCTTCGGACAGTCCTACACAATAGCCCCGACTCTTTGTTGGTTACTACAATACCCACTTTCTCTTCCCCACTCACCCACCTTTTTTTCCCCTGAGTTCACACGTCACGCATGACAACCTTTTCTTTTCACTCAGTACTATTAATAGAAAACATGGGCAGTTGAGGAAGGGTTGCGTGACGGTTTCGAAAAGGAAGCAGGACACACCAGGAGCGAAATATCGGTGCGATTGTTTATCAGTCAGTGGTATTTGTAAAAAGTTATCTGCTAAAAAGTCTTTAACGATCCATGCATTTCATTTCAAAACCCCATATTTTTTTTATTTTTTTAAACGCAAAGATTTTTTTTTTAAAATGGTTGTTGGCCAAGTTGCTTCGAATATTGCCAATTTTAAAGTTAAAAAATTCACTATCGTTGATCTGAAAGCAAATAAGCGATTCTTTCGAATGCTTTTGATGAAAAGAAAACGAATTCTGAAAAACGGATTTAGAAGTGAAATTGCGGTATGGATTACTGAACAGGAACAAGGAGAGAGTTACAACAAATAACTGTCGTACTGTTTTGTTCTTTTAATTCGACACAGGTCAGCTCTTAGACTTAATCTAGCTGAATGATACCCAGAGTTGACAATCGTGTGTAAACCTTTTGAAAACCATTCAATAATGCACAGAAATATATTGCAATACGCCATTAAAAAATGCGAAAGATATATTGTAATGCACACATTATTTTATAAGAAATAACTGCGATGAAAAAAAAAAAGAGCCTAGAGCCATGAGTCCAAAACAAAGAAACACAGACTAGAGCATGTGGACAGGAGCTGCAATACTCGAAAGAACATTAGTCGGCTAGTATTAAGAATCCACCATAGTCCTTGGACCGTTAGGGCGCCACAGATGACATGTGAACTATCCTCCATTCGTCTCTGTGGACTTTTTGCTCGATGTTTCAGTCCCGTCCACTCTTTGATGGCATCTTGCCACCTTCTTCTCTGTCTTCCAATACAGATGTAGCATCCTAATGGGATGTAGAGGGTGACACACAGTCTCCTATTTCTAAATAATCCATAAAGCAGGCCGGCACCCAATCAATGAAGTTACAAAAGTTTAATTTTTTAATTTTAAGATAACACATTTAAAAGAAAACAAAACTGGTGAAAAGGAAATAGAGTGATTAAAAAAAAAGGAATACAATAAGTCAAATGTATTTTCTTGAGGCTCCAGCAAATTATAAGGCCCTAAGCTGTAAGTTGATTTAGTTTATACATATGTCGCCTGGCACCGGTTTAAAACATTCTTGTCTTTAACTTGCCAAAATAAGCAGACCCTCTTTTGATCGTATCAAATGTTTAAGATGTTTCAAATGTTTAAGATGTTTCAAATGTTTAAGATGTTTCAAATGTCTAAGATGTTTCAAATGTTTAAGATGTTTCAAATGTTTAAGATGTTTCAAATGTTTAAGACGTTTCAAATGTTTAAGATGTTTCAAATGTTTAAGATGCTTCAAATTTTTCAGATGTTTCAAATGTTTAAGATGTTTCAAATGTTTAAGATGTTTCAAATGTTTAAGATGTTTCCAATGTTTAAGATGTTTCAAATGTTTAAGATGTTTAATGTTTCAGATATTTCAAATGTTTAAGATGTTTCAAATGTTTAAGATGTTTCAAATGTTTAAGATGTTTCAAATGTTTAAGATGTTTCAAATGTTTAAGATATTTCAAATGTTTAAGATGTTTCAAATGTTTAAGATATTTCAAATGTCACAGGTCTGTTTAATATGCTTCAAATGTTTAAAATGTTTCAAATGTTTAAGATTTTTCAAACGTTTAAAATGTTTCAAATGTTTAAGATATTTCAAATGTCACAGGTCTGTTTAATATGCTTCAAATGTTTAAAATGTTTCAAATGTTTAAGATATTTCAAATGTCACAGGTCTGTTTGATATGTTTCAAATCTTTAAGATGTTTCAAATGTTTAAGATATTTCAAATGTCACAGGTCTGTTTAATATGTTTCAAATGTTTAAGATGTTTCAAATGTTTAATATGTTTCAAATGTTTAAGATGTTTCAAATGTTTAAGATATTTCAAATGTTTAAGATATTTCAAATTTCACAGGTCTGTTTAATATGTTTCAAATGTTTAAGATGTTTTAAATTTTTAAGATGTTTCAAATGTTTAAGATGTTTAAGATGTTTCAAATGTTTAAGATGTTTAAGATGTTTAAAATGTTTAAGATGTTTCAAATGTTTAAGATATTTCAAATGTCACAGGTCTGTTTAATATGTTTCAAATTTTTAAGATGTTTCAAATGTTTAAGATGTTTCAAATGTTTAAGATATTTCAAATGTCACAGGTCTGTTTAATATAATTCAAATGTTTAAGATGTTTCAAATAATTAATATGTTTCAAATGTTTAAGATGTTTCAAATGTTTAAGATATTTCAAATGTCACAGGTCTGTTTAATATGCTTCAAATGTTTAAAATGTTTCAAATGTTTAAGATTTTTCAAACGTTTAAAATGTTTCAAATGTTTAAGATATTTCAAATGTCACAGGTCTGTTTAATATGCTTCAAATGTTTAAAATGTTTCAAATGTTTAAGATATTTCAAATGTCACAGGTCTGTTTGATATGTTTCAAATCTTTAAGATGTTTCAAATGTTTAAGATATTTCAAATGTCACAGGTCTGTTTAATATGTTTCAAATGTTAAAAATGTTTCAAATGTTTAAGATGTTTCAAATGTTTAAGATATTTCAAATGTCACAGGTCTGTTTAATATGTTTCAAATGTTTAAGATATTTCAAATGTTTAAGATGTTTCAATGTGTAAGATGTTTCAAATGTTTAAGATATTTCAAATGTCACAGGTCTGTTTAATATGTTTCAAATGTTTAAGATGTTTCAAATGTTTAAGATATTTCAAATGTCACAGGTCTGTTTAATATGTTTCAAATGTTAAAAATGTTTCAAATGTTTAAGATGTTTCAAATGTTTAAGATATTTCAAATGTCACAGGTCTGTTTAATATGTTTCAAATGTTTAAGATATTTCAAATGTTTAAGATGTTTCAATGTGTAAGATGTTTCAAATGTTTAAGATATTTCAAATGTCACAGGTCTGTTAAATATGTTTCAAATGTTTAAGATTTTTTCAAATGTTTAAGATGTTTCAAATGTTTAAGATATTTCAAATGTCACAGGTCTGTTTAATATGTTTCAAATGTTTAAGATGTTTCAAATGTTTAAAGTCTGTTTAAGATGTTTCAAATGTTTAAGATGTTTCAAATGTTTAAGATGTTTCAAATGTTTACAATGTTTAAAATGGTTCAGCTCTATGAAATGTTTAAGATGGTTCATATTTTTAAGATGTATCTAATGTTTAAGATATTTAACTGTTTCAGGTCTATCAAATGTTTCAGATGTTTCAAATGTTTCAGATGATTCAAATGTTTAAGATATCTCCAGTATTTAAGATGTTCCGGATGTTTAAATTGTTTGAAATGTTTCAAGAGTATCAAATGTTTAATATGCTCCAAATGGTTAAAAATGTATCAAATATTCAAGGTGTTTTGGATGTTTCAACTGTTTCAAAGATTTAAGATTTTCAAATGTTTAAGATGTTTCAAATGTTAAAGATTTTCAAATGTTTAAGATTTTCAAATGTTTAAGATGTTAAGCTGAGCAAAACTCGATGGGACATCCTTAGGAGACAAGACGACATTCTGCAACCTTTGGTGGCAGTGACGTCATTCTACGAACTAAGGTGACAGCGACGTCATTCTGCAAACCTTGGGGGGGGGGCAGTGACGTCATCATTTGACCTTTAATTACAGTGACGTCATTGTGCAACCTTTAGGGTGGTCAGGGAGGTCATTCTGAAGGCCACAACGTAATGACATTCACAACATACCACGTCGGGTTCACCAAGATGTCAAGCACACACACAAGTTGGATGACATGACGTCTCCACAATCATCACGGATGTTAACGTCTATTTAGTTTACCTTTTTCTGAAGGTGCTCCTCAAAAGAGTACCCGTTGTTGTAGTAGAGTCGCGGCCTTTTCGCCATCATCGACCAGAAGCCTTCCAAACGTCAGATGCACTCTTGGATATCTTTGAAACCCGCGAAGAACCCCATGACTGCACCGTCCAATCAGAGCTCAGCCCTGATACGCGTCGTGGCACTGGCACGTAAGTTCAATACCTCGGTCGTATATTTGTTATTTCTGTACGCTGTCAGGAGGCCGTACTCCTCAGCGTGGCACGAGCACATAAGTTCAATACCTCAGCCTTATAGCGTTATTCCTGTACACTGTTCAGAAGGCCATGGCCTACTGCACGCCGTGGCAGGGGAGAGGTATCGGGCAGCAGGCTTAATCCCGAAATGAAACACCAGAAAAGATGACGCTGTTCAGTGAGCGCTTATTGAACACGATTCCTCAATGACAGTAATTCAACGCTATTATATTCCCGCGCCCTGTCTT
This sequence comes from Lymnaea stagnalis, assembly GCA_964033795.1. Taxonomy (NCBI): domain Eukaryota; kingdom Metazoa; phylum Mollusca; class Gastropoda; family Lymnaeidae; genus Lymnaea; species Lymnaea stagnalis. The sequence continues at coordinate 239,632 of CAXITT010000348.1, read as the reverse complement.
CTCAAAGACATACATAACGCGGGTTGTTTGGTGGTGGAGACGGGAGGTACAAGGTTACTTGCAGGTGTTCAAATCAACGAAAACTATTCTAGATTTTAAAATAATAATAATTATAATAATAATAAATAGATTTAAAAAAAAAAAACAACAACTACAAATTCAATCCTGCACAAAGAAGTTGTAAAAAACATCGACCAATTAGTGAACTTCATGTATAGCTTTAATGACGTCATCAGGGCTTTAACGATTCATTACAGCTTTAATGACGTCACGACATTGTTTCTTTGATGTTGACAATAATCAATCTGAGCGCATTGGAGGTACAAATATTTGGCAAACAAGGCATCGGGTTCGAGCTCGTACCAGAAATCCACTTTTGACATTGCGAATACAAAGTAGACCCTTGCCCCATACAAAGTAGACCCTTGCCCCATACAAAGTAGACCCTTGCCCCATACAAAGTAGACCCTTGCCCCATACAAAGTAGACCCTTGCCCCATACAAAGTAGACCCCTGCACCATACAAAGTAGACCCTACCCCAATACAAATAAAGTAGACCCTTGCCCCATACAAAGTAGACCCTTGCCCCATACAAAGTAGACCCTTGCCCCATACAAAGTAGACCCTTGCCCCATACAAAGTAGACCCTTGCCCCATACAAAGTAGACCCTTGCCCCATACAAAGTAGACCCTTGCCCAATACAAAGTAGACCCTTGCCCCATACAAAGTAGACCCTTGCCCAATACAAAGTAGACCCTTGCCCAATACAAAGTAGACCCTTGCCCAATACAAAGTAGACCCTTGCCCAATACAAAGTAGACCCTTGCCCAATACAAAGTAGACCCTTGCCCCATACAAAGTAGACCCTTGCCCAATACAAAGTAGACCCTTGCCCAATACAAAGTAGACCCTTGCCCCACAACTCCACAACTCCCTTCAAACTATTCAATGGAGGTACAAGACAAGGGTATACAATCTAAAGGTACAGAGATCTGAGCCGTCGTATCATTATACAGCTGTAAGACATTCAAATCGTTTACCCAGAGCCGCTTCGATAACGAAAAGCTATCGACACTGCTGAGTCTTGTACCCAGCGCACATTTCAAGTAAACCTTTTGACAAGTGCAACCGTAATGAATGGGAGGTGGTCACAAACGATGGGACGCTACCATGAGAAACAATGTGACCATGAGACAATGGCATCATGTGACAATGGCATCATCTGACCATGAGACCATGTGACCTTGAGACAATGGCGTCATGCGACCATGAGATCATTTGACCATGAGACAATGACATCATGTGACCATGAGACCATGTTGCCGTATGGCCATGAGAACATGTATATGTCTATAGTGATTTCTATGTCTTTAGATTTTGTAGCTATGTGGCTATGGCAATGGCATCATGTGACCGTGAGACCATGTGAGCATGAGACAATGGTATCATGTGACCATGAGACCATGTGTCCGTGAGACAATGACATCATGTGACCATGAGACCATGTGACCATGAGACAATGGCGTTATGTGACCATGAGACCATGTGACCATGCGACAATGAAATCATGTGACCATGAGACCATGAGACCATGTGACCATGAGACAATGGCGTTATGTGACCATGAGACCATGTGACCATGCGACAATGAAATCATGTGACCATGAGACCATGTGGCCGTGTGGTCATGAGAACATGTATGTCTATAGTGTCCAAAGAAAACAGCTCACGGAAAAAGGGGGGGGGGGGGCGTGCTCAAGCAAAACGAGTTTAGAAAAAAGACAAAATAGATAGTCTTGTTTTTGTTGTAGGTTGCACACAATGTCAGCGCCGCTATAGTTGAATCCGCGTTGAGGACAGAAAAGAGGTGAGCACACACACCTTGCAAGGATATGTGGTCTATGTGGCTAACTGGCCAATGGCGCTATGCGGTCTACGTGGCTAACTGGCCAATGTCGCTATGCGGTCTACGTGGCAAAGTGGCCCATGGCGCTATGTGGTCTATGTGGCTAAGTGGCCAACGTCACTGTGCGGTCTATGTGGCTAAATGGCCAATGTAGCTATGCGGTCTATGTGGCTAAGTGGTCTATGCGACTGCTTGTATTTAGGTTCCGGAGTTTTGTGGCTATCTGAATACGCACCTTTAAACTTATGTAGCAATCTGGATACACAGCAATGCATCCGTGTAGCAGTGTGGCTAGTTGAATTTTGCTTGTATCAATGTCACTAGAATATGGCAACAGAACAATGCAGCCCCGTAGCTATTGAAAATTAAGTCATATAGTTATGTTTTTTGTCTATATAGCTATGTATATAGATAGCAATGTGACTATTTGGCTTTAAGTTATGTACCTATGAGGCTTCTTGCTACATAGCATGGTAGCTATGCGTCTTTGTAGCAATGTTGCAACTAGGCTTTAGATTTTGAATTTATCTCTGAAGATATTTACATAGCTGTATGGCTATTTCATTTGGTTGATATGTGATTATGTAGGTGAGTTGATGTTTTGTTATTTTGCCTTATATCTGTTGAGAGCAGATTACCATTTTAATGATAGCGGTAAATAGCAACAGGGGACAATAGTTTCTATTGGAGTCAACGAAAGCTTCTACTAGTTCTATGACAATGATAAGGTTTGCCCGACACAACTATCGATTAGTTTTGCTGGGGAAAAGATTTATTTTTAACTAAACCATGGCTGAGCTGCATCTCTTTGTATTAAAATTATTAATATTTTTTTTAATTATTATTTTCAGCTTCAAATTATTTTGAGCAGCGTTTTCGGCAAGCTGGCTCGAGGGTAAAGGCTGCTACGTCTCTTTGCGATGTTGACAGTACACTTATTATTCCCGTGATATTTAGATACACCTCAAAACCATAGATTGCTTAAAGCATCATTTCTCCACACAAAAAATAGTCTGTAATCAGACGCAGAGCGGTCCTGCAACCCCTGCAGCTAGAGGGGGTCTCTGATATTTAAGGGGTCAAAACTTGTGAATTGGAAGAAACAAAAGAAACACTCCACTCTGATTGCTTGTTGCGAATGAGAGTTAACTTTAAAAAAAAAAGATCGCAAGGGTTCTCAAATATTAACCTGCAACGTCCTCGGCTAGACTTAAACATTAATTTATGTAGGTAGATTGGTTGATAGTGGAATCATCCTTTTTTTATTAAAGGGTGTGTCCTACCGCGCCACCACTAATAATGCTGCCAGTGTCTCTGCAAAGCTCCCTGTTTTACACGACTGCCAATAAAATCCCATTGGTTGTTTAAAAGGGGTTTGTATTTTTAATACTTAGAGCACATTCTTAATAGTTATGATGAGCAGCGATGGTTTCACGCGATCATTAATGTCAAAGAGTTTCAATATGCCACTACAAAACCTGTCTTGCCACCGTGACGGAGCAATAAGCAACTACAAAACCTGGCATGCCACCGTGACGGAGAAGTAAGCCACTACATAATCTGTCATGCCACCGTGACGGAGCAGCAAGCCACTACAAAACCTGTCATGCCACAGTGTCAAATGAAAAAAGCCACTACAAAACCTGTCATGCCACCGTGACAGAGCAATAAGCCACTACAGAAACCTGTCATGCCACCATGTCACATGAAAAAGCCACTACAAAAACCTGTCATGCCACATTGTCCTAACATCTGATTCTTGAAGAGTTTCACTTCTCGAGTTCATAAGTCATCTGTGGTGTGTATAAGCATTGATTATGAACTCAACCGAATTATGTATTTTAACATAGTTTTATGGAATTTCAACCGCATACTACACACGATTACTTTCTAATTTCAACTCACGGAATCCTGCTGTAAATAATACCCAAAAAAAACTATTTAAAAAAAAAAAACTATGCAACAAAGAAGAGCGAACAATGAAAAGCTCCAAGCGCCGAGACCGCTCAGCCAATCATTTAAGACAAAGCTTTAAAAAAAATGGCGATTAAAAATGGCGTCGGATCATGCTCATATAATTTATGCGATAACTTCTTCTGAACGAGAGATCTTTTCCTTCGAACACACTACACACAAAAATGCCCCTTAGATACGTTTGTGAACATATAAATTCGCTTCAACACTTTTATAAAATTCGAATATATATATATATANATATATATATATATATATATATATATATATATATATATATATATATATATATTTATTTATATATATATTGTAAACATTACGGATTTAGAGTAAATAACAAAGTATCCAGGAAATACAGCGTTAAGAACACGCGGAACTCTCAGCGCGGCACGGGCTGGGAACGAACACTGCCTGACGGCTGCCTTCCAAACTCCGGCAGACCAGTTCGATCTACGTGAAATAGATCCTGGGAGTGTCTCACGTACAACAAGACGGCGGGTGAGCTCGGTTTAACAGTGACAACAAGATCACAAGACACACACACACACAAGAAAATACGTTTAAAAAGAAAATCCCACAGTGGGGATGCTCGACTTGTGAACTCTAAACTTATAGATCGATTTGCGTAGAGTAGCGCCTTCAAAGGCGCTAGGAAGAAAGATAGATAGATAGAGAGAGAGAGAGAGAGAGAGAGAGAGAGAGAGAGGGGGGGGGGAGAGAGAGGGGGGATACACGGAGTTGATAAGAGATGTAAATTATAAATATGTAGACGAAGCTTTTAGCATTTACATTTTAAACCAAAGAAGCTGATTATTGTATCTAGGTGTGTATTGTATCTAGGTGTGTATTGTATCTAGGTGTGTATTGTATCTAGGTGTGTATTGTATCTAGGTGTGTATTGTATCTAGGTGTGTATTGTATCTGGGTGTGTATTGTATCTAGGTGTGTATTGTATCTAGGTGTGTATTGTATCTGGGTGTGTATTGTATCTAGGTGTGTATTGTATCTAGGTGTGTATTGTATCTAGGTGTGTATTGTATCTAGGTGTGTATTGTATCTAGGTGTGTATTGTATCTAGGTGTGTATTGTATCTAGGTGTGTATTGTATCTAGGTGTGTATTGTATCTAGGTGTGTATTGTATCTAGGTGTGTATTGTATCTAGGTGTGTATTGTATCTAGGTGTGTATTGTATCTAGGTGTGTATTGTATCTAGGTGTGTATTGTATCTAGGTGTGTATTGTATCTAGGTGTGTATTGTATCTAGGTGTGTATTGTATCTAGGTGTGTATTGTATCTAGGAGAGTATTGTATCTAGGAGAGTATTGTATCTAGGTGTGTATTGTATCTAGGTGTGTATTGTATCTAGGTGTGTATTGTATCTAGGTGTGTATTGTATCTAGGTGTGTATTGTATCTAGGTGTGTATTGTATCTAGGTCTGTATTGTATCTAGGAGAGTATTGTATCTAGGTGTGTATTGTATCTAGGTGTGTATTGTATCTAGGAGACTATTGTATCTAGGTGTGTATTGTATCTAGGTGTGTATTGTATCTAGGTGTGTATTGTATCTAGGTGTGTATTGTATCTAGGTGTGTATTGTATCTAGGTGTGTATTGTATCTAGGAGAGTATTGTATCTAGGAGAGTATTGTATCTAGGTGTGTATTGTATCTAGGTGTGTATTGTATCTAGGTGTGTATTGTATCTAGGTGTGTATTGTATCTAGGTGTGTATTGTATCTAGGTGTGTATTGTATCTAGGAGAGTATTGTATCTAGGTGTGTATTGTATCTAGGTGTGTATTGTATCTAGGAGAGTATTGTATCTAGGTGTGTATTGTATATAGAAGAGTATTGTATCTAGGTGTGTATTGTATCTAGGTGTGTATTGTATCTAGGTGTGTATTGTATCTAGGAGAGTATTGTATCTAGGTGAGTGTTATATCTAGGTGAGCATTATATCTAGGTGAGCATTGTAACTAGGTTAGAATTGTATCTAGATGAGCATTTCATCAAGATGAGTATTTTATCTAGATGAATATTTTATCTAGATGACTGTTTAATTTAGTTGAGTATTTTATTTAGATGATTATTTAATCTAGATAAGCATTTTATCTAAATGAGTAATTTATCTAGATTAGTATTTTATCTAGATGAATATTTTATCTACATGACTATTTTTTTAGTTGAGTATTTTATTTAGATGAGTATTTTATCTACCTGATGTTGTTTTTTTTTTGTTTTTTTTTTGGAGTTGGTCAGTTTAGAAAATAAAACGGATCCAAAATGGTAGCAGACGGCCCAGTCTTTGGAATGGGCTCTTACTTTGAAATGGGCTCTTTTTTGGTATGGGCTCTTACTTTGGAATGGGCTCTTACTTTGGAATGGGCTCTTACTTTGGAATGGGCTCTTACTTTGGAATGGGCTCTTACTTTGGAATGGGCTCTTACTTTGGAATGGGCTCTTATTTTGGAATGGGCTCTTACTTTGGAATGGGCTCTT
>CAXITT010000348.1:193181-209053 GCA_964033795.1 Lymnaea stagnalis | reverse complement strand
GATATGCCATTTAACACGCGCGGGGGGGGGGAGATCGGTTATCGTTGCAGACATCTCTCCTTGGGCGGGCGAGTCAATCATGCATGCCATCTTGACCTCACGGATCATATGGAAACGTGTCCTGGGCCGTCTGAGAACGTGAACATGTTGCACTATGTTCAAAGTCGCGTTGTCTCACTTTATGACGGAAGTGACGTGACAACTTCAACAACAACAAAAAAATTAATATATAACATCAAAGGCAACGCAAAGCAATAAACGTGTCGGCAAAAAGCCTTCGTCGGCCTTCTGCATGAGTCTCTCGACGAACGAACACAAGCGAACAAAGGATATAGATCGAATGAAAATGTTAGTTCCGAGACAAGCGTGGTGACGGCCTTGACATTGTTTCATTATATTGACCAAGTTCAATTCACTTCAGCACTTTTCGAGGAAGAATTAAATAACTGTGTGTTTAAGCTCCATCAGCTGGCAATAGTTACAACGAACAGAAAAAAAAAATAGTATTGTCTACTTTCTACTAAGGCTTGCGCCCTGAGAAACGCAAAAGGTAAGATCGCATATTGCCACCCTGTGGACGGAAAGATGACATATTGCCACCCGAGTGGCTGGCAAGATCACATATTGCCAGCCTGTTGATGGCAAGATCACATATTGACAGCCTGTGGACGGCAAGATGATATGTTGCCACCCTGCGGATGGCAAGATCACATATTGCCACCCTGTGGATGGCAAGATAACGTATTGCCACCCTGTGGATGGCAAGATCACATATTGCCACCCCGGTGGATTGCAAGATAATTTATTGCCGCCCTGTGGATGGCAAGATCACAAATGACATATAGCCACCCGGTGGATTGCGAGATCACATATTGCCACCCGAGTGGCTGGCAAGATCACATATTGCCAGCCTGTTGATGGCAAGATCACATATTGTCACCCTGTTCATGGCAAAGTCACATATTGCCACCCTGTGAATGGAAAGTTGGCAAAATTTTTCAATGAAAGTCCCCCCCCCCCTTTTTTCTTACTAATTAAATCACCTGTGCTTTTTTTTTTTTTTTTTTTTTTTTTTTTTTTTTTTTNGTTTCGGTTATTGCTCGTATTAACCAATGTTTCTGTTGGAATTTTCTTTGATTAGAATTAAAATGTCACTTAAAATATCACTCATAGACCTACCCCCTCCACCCCCTCCCCCCCCCTAAAATAGGACTACGCTGAACTTTCATCACCAGGGTTTAGCTCAGCTGCAGCTTCACTACCCAGGTGCGTAGTGTGAGGCAATCCGATCAAAGTTAGTTTTGTTGGTGTTTTTTTAAAATTATATATTTGAATGCTCTGTCCTCCTCCTCCTCCTTCTCCAGCATTCCAGACCCCCCTCCTCCCCTCTTTCATAACGGTGGTAAATATTTAAGTTGAGTCAAGCTTAACTCGTAGATTTAACATGACGTGGTCCGTGACGGTGCAGGGCGAGGCCAGTTCTCGCGGCGGGGCTTGTGAGGCTGACTTTCGGGTGGAGATTCCACGGACGCTAGCATTGAACACAAGGGTTAAGCACCTGTATTGCCCCCAATACTTCGTGCATTGACGCACCCAGCCTCTCCACATACGCCTTCTCTTGTTGACATTCCAGGGGCCCTCCTACAAATTATGTCCTCGGGTCCTACTTAGGTTCGAAGTAATGAATTCGGCCAAAATCTGGGATTGGATAAGGGCACAACCAAAACTATGTGTGTCTATTCGATGTACGCTTTTATTATTACCTTATGTTACTTGTCGTCGATTCATCTCTGAGAAAACATGAAGCATTGGTGTAGTTAGAGTAAGTGCCCACCAGGGCGGCCAATGGTTATTGCGCCCCCCCCCCCCCCAAACGATCAAATATGCATGGATTGACGACCCTAGTCCCCCACTCCCCTCCCCTCTCCCCCACTTCCTACACCTGTGCGATGATGTAATTTTGATGGATGTTTCCTCGAAGTTACCAAGCCTAAAGCACATCTTTTGTTTGTTTGTTGCGAATCAAGTTTCCAGGTCATTCAAAAAATCAAGGACCATAGAAATGTTCTTAATATAAATCATTGTTTCTACGAAAAAAAATATAAAAAATAAATACTTTTAATTTCTATGGTGCCTTCTGATAGTGACCACCCCCAGCCCCCCCCCCCCCCCCCCCCCCCCCCCCCTCCCCCCCGTCACTTCATGTGCTAACTTGTCAGACACCGACTTCATGAATCAAAAGACCCAGATGAATGCTACGATGACGTGTGGGCCGTATGGCGACTGTCACGCACCGGCAGGTCAACTTTCGGTCAGCCCACCATATCGCATTCACAGGCGTGCGATTGGATAAACAATGGCTAACGATTGGCTCACGATCGACTAAAAGATTGGCTAACCATTGGCTCACGATTGGCTAAACAATGGCTAACGACTGGCTCACAATCGGCTAAAGATTGGCTAACCTGTGGCTAACGCTTGGCTTACCCAGTGGCTATCGATTGGCTATCCAGTGGATAACGATTGGCTAGCCAGTGGATAATGATTGGATATCCAGTGGATAACGATTGGCTAGCCAGTGGATAATGATTGGCTAGCCAGTGGATAACGATTGGCTATCCAGTGGATAACGATTGGCTATCCAGTGGATAACGATTGGCTAGCCAGTGGATAACGATTGGCTATCCAGTGGATAACGATTGGCTAGCCAGTGGATAACGATTGGCTATCCAGTGGATAACGATTGGCTAGCCAGTAAATAACGATTGGCTATCCAGTGGATAACGATTGGCTAGCCAGTGGATAACGATTGGCTAGCAAGTGGATAACGATTGGCTAGCCAGTGGATAACGATTGGCTAGCCAGTGGATAACGATTGGCTAGCAAGTGGATAACGATTGGCTAGCCAGTGGTTAACGATTGGCTAGCCAGTGGATAACGATTGGCTAGCCAGTGGATAACGATTGGCTAGCCAGTGGATAACGATTGGCTATCCAGTGGATAACGATTGGCTAAACTGTGGCTAGCCAGTAGCTAACGATGATTGATTCTTCTAAAGGGTGAAGAAAAAATTGAAAACTTGTATTTACCGATGTCGCGGTCTATTTGATCCAAGACCTATTCAAAGGATGTAGTTATCATTTAGTCCTAGATCTATTCAAAGGTTGTAGTTATCATTTAGTCCTAGAAAAATTCAAAGTATGTAGTTATCATTTAGTCCTAGATCTATTCAAAGGTTGTAGTTATCATTTAGTCCTAGAAAAATTCAAAGGATGTAGTTATCATTTAGTCCTAGACCAATTCAAAGGATGTAGTTATCATTTAGTCCTAGATCTATTCAAATGTTGTAGTTATCATTTAGTCCTAGACCAATTCAAAGGATGTAGTTATCATTTAGTCCTAGGCCAATTCAAAGGATGTAGTTATCATTTAGTCCTAGACCAATTCAAAGGATGTAGTTATTATTTAGTCCTAGACCAATTCAAAGGATGTAGTTATCATTTAGTCCTAGACCAATTCAAAGGATGTAGTTATCATTTAGTCCTAGACCAATTCAAAGGATGTAGTTATCATTTAGTCCTAGACCAATTCAAAGGATGTAGTTATCATTTAGTCCTAGACCAATTCAAAGGATGTAGTTATTATTTAGTCCTAGACCAATTCAAAGGATGTAGTTATCATTTAGTCCTAGAAAAATTCAAAGGATGTAGTTATCATTTAGTCCTAGACCAATTCAAAGGATGTAGTTATCATTTAGTCCTAGACCAATTCAAAGGATTTAGTTATCATTTAGTCCTAGAAAAATTCAAAGTATGTAGTTATCATTTAGTCCTAGATCAATTCAAAGGATGTAGTTATCATTTAGTCCTAGACCAATTCAAAGGATATAGTTATCATTTAGTCATAGACCAATTCAAAGGATGTAGCTATCATTTAGTCCTAGACCAATTCAAAGGATGTAGTCATCATTTAGTCCTAGACCAATTCAAAGGATGTAGTTATCATTTAGTCCTAGACCAATTCAAAGGATGTAGTTATCATTTAGTCCTAGACCAATTCAAAGGATGTAGTTATCATTTAGTCCTAGACCTATTCAAAGGATGTAGTTATCATTTGGTCCAAGACCTATTCAAAGGATGTAGTTATCATTTAGTCCTTGACCTTTTCAAAAGTTTTAGTTATCATTTGGTCCAAGACCTATTCAAAGGTTGTAGTTATCATTTGCTGTACATTTTGTAACTAGTTAAATGTATTTATACATGATAAGTTAACTGGTGACTCAGTGACTTGAGTGTGCTGGAGAAAGTGGAAGCGAATATTATGGTGAAAAGTGGCTTGTAATTTCAAGGGAAAGAACCTGATAATATAATGGGAAAGAGGCTGGTAATATGATGGGAAAAGTGGCTGGTGATGTGATGGAAAAGTGTTTGGTAAAATGATGGAAATATGGCTGGTAATATGATGCGAAATTGGCTGATAAATATAATTGGAAAGAGGTTTGAGCATCCAGGGCTTATGAAACCACAAAACTAGATGACTGGGCCCCGTCGAGAATTCAGAGCTCTATCAGTTGTTTAGTTGTGGGGCTTTTCCCCAGGTTTTGGGGACCTAACTATGTCAGTTGTTTAGTTGTGGGGCTTTTCCCCAGGTTTTGGGGACCTAACTATATCAGTTGTTTAGTTGTGGGGCTTTTCCCCAGGTTTTGGGGACCTAACTATGTCAGTTGTTTAGTTGTGGGGCTTTTCCCCAGGTTTTGGGGACCTAACTATGTCAGTTGTTTAGTTGTGGGGCTTCTCCCAAGTTCAGGGGTCTAACTATGTCAGTTGTTTAGTTGTGGGGCTTTTCCCAAGTTCAGGGGTCTAACTATGTCAGTTGTTTAGTTGTGGGGCTTTTCCCAAGTTCAGGGGTCTAACTATGTCAGTTGTTTAGTTGTGGGGCTTTCCCCAGGTGTTGGGGATCTAACTATGTCAGTTGTTTAGTTTATGGGCTTTTCCCCAGGTATAGGCGATCTAACTATGTCAGTTGTTTAGTTGTGGGGCTTCTCCAAATTTCAGGGGTCTAACTATGTCAGTTGTTTAGTTGTGGGGGCTTTTCCCAGGTTTAGGGTGTCTAGCTATGGTTCAACACGTAGTTTAAATTTGCACTGCATGGATGTTGTAGGTGTGGGTGGGGGAGGGGTCCGGTAATCGGTTTTCGCCGAAACATAACAAACATACGAACAATACAAACATACCAAATAAAACAAACATAATAGATGAAATAGCAAACATAACATGACATAAGATACAATTTCGTCAAACTTTCATGGAATTAAAGTAAAAGGTAATTTATCGATTACAAATATTAAGTAAGAGTAGGGAAAGGGAGTGAAGGGGTCAGTGTCTGATGTCCATGGTCTGCCATGAGCTGATCCATGGTTTATTGCATCTTGATGCCATAATGACTGTTGTATGTTGATTAAATCACGATTATTGTATGTTGATGAAAGGGCGTATTATTGTGTTTGATGAAATAATGATTATATGATTCTTTATGAAATCATGATTATTGTCAATTAACTCAAACGTACGATTGTGTGTGTGTGTGTTAGTGTTGGTTTGGTTGATTCACGCCTCGGTGACTTTCTCAGTCAAGCGAAACAAACGTCAAAACCAACCCAGGGGCCCTAACTATCGCGATCTTAGTCCTCCTTTAGTGTTATGTTTTCATACCACGAGCGTCTGATGATCCCTGGTCACAGTTCATTGATTCAGCAACGTCATTTGACCGAGACCGTTGGTCTGTGAGAAGTGCATGTGAGTGGGCTGCTGTCTACACTTGTAATGTGTTTTTAAATTCATTAGCTCATTCAATTGGTCAATTCCATCCGGGTTGGCATTTCATAATCTTATTTATTCAAACGGTAACGTGACAATTAAGACTGCAACCATAGTTTCGAATGCGTCCCTCATGGATAATGTATATTAAAAAAATAGATTGATAATATAATAAGGATAATTATTATTAAAGTGCTTAGTAATACCAACATATTTATTGGCGAATTACAAAATTACAACAACAAAACAAAAATATAAGAGATTGAATCTAATGGTGGTGATGCAAGCCACCAAATAAGTCTTTGAAATAGATGATATTTTGATATGAATACAACGTTTTGATGGGAATAGATGATGTTTCGATGAAAATATATGGTGTTTGGATAAAAATACTTCCCGTCTGATGGAAATAGATCTTGCTTGTTTTGATGGAAATAGAAAATGTTCAGATAAAAATAGATACTGTTTTGATGGAAATAGATGTTTTGGTGGATTTGAACTGCTACGCAAAATGTTAATTGAAGAAAGGGTTTCATGTTTGATGAAGGTTGTGGAGTTGGTTTAACACTGGGGATTGGGATTAATGATGGGGATTATGGTTAACACTAAGTATAATGATTAATGAGGGGGGTTATGGTTAACACTAGATCTAAGTATAATGATTAATGAGGGGGGTTATGGTTAACACTAAGTATAATGATTAATGATGGGCATTATGGTTAACACTAAGTATAATGATTAATGAGGGGGGTTATGGTTAACACTAAGTATAATGATTAATGATAGGGATTTAGATTGATGCTCGGGAGTTTGATTGATCAAAGGGATTATGTTTGTTCACTTGATATGGGATTAAAACTTAAGATTCGGAATGGTGTTTTTTTTACTCATTTTATTTAAATTTATTTTAATTAAAAATTCAGTTTAAAATTATATTAAGAAGCCATTTGATCTAAAATAAAGCTTATAATTTTAAGAAACCTTGATAAATCTATTGACCACAAACTTCAGAAATAAAAGGAACACAGTCATTATAGAATTTTATCTATTTATAGAGTAGCCACAGACAAGCTACTACCAACAAAATTAAATATAATATGCCAACGTTTTTTTAGTCATCTTCATCGGGGTATTTCAGCCTTCTCAGTCAACTCAGACAATGCTGTCTTCCTGACTTAGCGAGATGCCTAATTTCACCTGTGTCAGTCAACTCAGACAATGCTGTCTTCCTGACTTAGCGAGATGCCTAATTTCACCCGTGTCAGTCAACTCAGACAATGCTGTCTTCCTGACTTAGCGAGATGCCTTATTTCACCCGTGTCAGTCAACTCAGACAATGCTGTCTTCCTGACCTAGCGAGATGCCTTATTTCACACGTGTCAGTCAACTCAGACAATGCTGTCTTCCTGACCTAGCGAGATGTCTTTTTTCGACCTTCTCCAACAACCCAGACACCACTGCCATCTTCATTCCTCCCTCATATCCACCTGTGTTAAAAGTGTTAATTAATTTTCTTGCGATCAACCCGTTCTCATCGACTGACATGAAAACTATTTAACAACGTAATTACTCACAATTTTATTATCGGGCACCAGTACTCCCTCCATCGCAAATCTGTTTCTCAGCGACATGCCTGGAAGGATCGTTCACTACGCCTGGGTCGCAAATCGCACAAATCCCAAAGTTCAGCCGACCACCTACGACAACCGCGACGAATGTCGGACTGACTAAGACCCGGCAGACGTAGTAGATTTAAGCCAGTATACACTGTCGCGGTGTTAGCGCTGTGCACGACACTTGGCAAATACCATCCCTTTCAAGAACGACGGTCGTAATATAACGTCAAGGGAAAGGTCGTGGGAGTGTTCTTAGAAAGGTAACAACTGGGTGGGAGGGGGGGGGGTTGGTTGTGGTGTTCAATGACATGGATTTGAGAATAGCTCGGAGTCGTAAAACAGGAGTCCGTGTTACGTTGAGGTGGGAGTCAATGTTTAAAGTCTATGTTCACAGTCTAAGGTTCGGAAGACTATGTTCACAAGTCTATGCTCACAAGTCTATGCTCACAAGTCTATGTCTATGTTAACAAGTCAATGTTCTTAAGTCTTTGTTCACAAGTCTACGTTTACAAGTCTATGTTCAGTCTATGTTCACAGAGCAGCCAAAACATGCTACGGTTGAAAATAAATTTAAAAAATAGATAGTGTCGGGCAACTCATTATTGTCAAGTCATTTTTAGCTGCCATCTCTTATTCATTAATATTTTACTAAACAAATTTAGAACGAGCCAAATGTGAGAAACTGGAAGCAGGTTCGGAGTCGAAGGCACTGAACTTAGAATAAAATAAAACATAAATAAAGGCGCGTTGAAGAAACGAAAGAAATCAGTCAACCATGACGAAATAATTTGTACAGGTTCGCATTGACAGTTTTCACAACAGGTGAACGAGGGTGGCAGCAAGACCTGGGAAACCAAAGCCCCGTAGGAGGTGGCGGTGCACACCGTCCCCCCGTGTACAACCTGCGACCAAACTTTACACAACCCACCTGCAGGCGGACGTATTGACGTGGGGACGTTTGACGCAACAGGCTGATGGAAACCTGAGACGCTATGACGCAGTCGGGAGATTCTTGTCTGACGGAAGTCGTTAGCCGAGCCCAGAGCGAGACTTCTGTCGTGAGCCACGCCCTTGCGGAGAAACAGATCGACGGGGACCGTGGATAAAAAAAAAGGGGGGGGGGGGTTAGCCGGCCACGGCACACCCGGTGATGGATTAGATTTAATTCACGGAGAGGTAGATATACAAAAAAAAAACAAAAAAAAACTAGCTGGGATTCATAGGAACACTGATTTTTTAAATGATTTTTTTTTGCTGTTAATTAATAATTTCAAGTAGTCTAACCATGTATGTAGCATTTCAAATTTTTAAACTATTTTTTGTTCTTGGTGTTGTTATGTGATAATATCCATGAACCAAATTATCCAAAATGGTGTAGCATTACAATGTTTAACGGAATTGTTAAAAACAACTATGAATCTAGCTTTATCTTTCAGAAATCTTACTTGTCCTCTCTAATCTTTAGACTGTTATCAGAAAACCATATCAACACAAATAATCATTCTCTAGATGTGTATGTATTAATGGCCTACAGCGTTGTGTTCAATAGTCGCGCAAAATAAGCTTGTCGCTTATTGTCATTCTTATGAAGTGCATTACTTGAATGCATTTTGTGTTTGTTTGTCAAGAAACCTTAGTAGATGGGAAGTTCGCGCATTGCTGACGCCAATGTCTGGAGAGTTATTTTTAAGTAAATATTTAAACAGTATTGATATATAAACAAAATTCTTAGATGCGTTTCAGAAAACATATGCTGTACACACAAATATCTTTTTACAAACATGAGGAAAACAATTATTTAAATGGAATTTGTTATTTGTCATGCCAAGTCTATTCACAAGTGACTGCCACAACAGACTGCCACATCAGACTGCCACAACTGACTGCCACATCAGACTGCCCCAACTGACTGCCACATCAGACTGCCCCAACTGACTGCCACAACTGACTGCCACAACTGACTGCCACAACAGACTGCCACATCAGACTGCCACAACTGACTGCCACAACAGACTGCCCCAACTGACTGCCACAACTGACTGCCACAACTGATTGCCACAACTGACTGTCACATCAGACTGCAACAACTGACTGCCACAACTGACTGCCCCAACTGACTGCCCCAACTTACTGCCACATCAGACTGCCACAACTGACTGCCACATCAGACTGCCACAACTGACTGCCACAACTGACTGCCACAACTGATTGCCACAACTGACTGTCACATCAGACTGCAACAACTGACTGCCACAACTGACTTCCACAACTGACTGCCACATCAGACTGCCACAACAGACTGCCACATCAGACTGCCACAACTGACTTCCACAACAGACTGCCACAACTGACTGCCACAACTGACTGCCACAACTGACTGCCACAACTGACTGCCACAACTGACTGCCACAACTGACTGTCACAACAGACTGCCACAACTGACTGCCACAACTGGCTGCCACATCATGCTGGCGGCACTAGATGGATATATTATCAACAATATGACTTCTCAGCACTGGCTTCAAGTTTTGACATATTACTGTAACAACAACATAATTTTTCAATTATTTTTTTAACGTCACTCCTTTCGGACAACAAACCGACCAACAACAGCAGCAGCCACAGATTTAAGCGCGCGTCGTGTGTGTGGTTGTGAAACAGATGTTTAAAATAAATCAATGTGGCTAAAAATAATCCTGGCCATCTCTGAGATCCTCCTCACCTGGCACATGTCGCTGGACTGCGCATCCTCTCCTTATTATCCTAAATGTCCTCTGCAATTCCTCTTCAAATACAGCAAATAGATCCCTGACATTTATTTCAATCGTTCGACTGCATGGTCTCCAGCCATTTTTTTTCTCTATTTGTTACCAATGTAACTCTTCTCTTTACTGTATAATATCTATGTGTCTACGTCTGTTTCCACGTCTCCTTGTTGATCTATAATGCTGCTGATGTCGGGGGAACTTTTCAGCCTCTTCTTGTTCATTTATAAAGCTGCTGATGTCGGTGGAACTTTTCACCATCTTCTTGTTGATCTATAATGCCGCTGATGTCGGTGGAACTTTCCACCATCTTCTTGTTGAACAAATGATACTGCTGGTGTCAGTGAACCTTTCCACCCCGTTCTTGCTGATCTATAATGCTACTGATGTCAGTGGAACTTTAAAACCATCTTCTTGTTGATCTATATTGCTGCTGATGTTGGTGACCCCCCCCCCCCCCCCCCTTTTCACCATCTTCTTGTTTATCTATAATGCCGCTGATGTCGGTGGAACTTTCCACCATCTTCTTGTTGAACAAATGATACTGCTGGTGTCAGTGAACCTTTCCCCCCCGTTCTTGCTGATCTATAATGCTACTGATGTCAGTGGAACTTTAAAACCATCTTCTTGTTGATCTATATTGCTGCTGATGTTGGTGACCCCCCCCCCCCTCCTCCCCCGTTCCTTGACATTACTCTGGCCAGCTTGATAAGAGTATCAAAGTATTAAGTGTTCTATATAATGAAAGTGAAAATAACACTAATGGTTTTGTCGCGTAGATATTTTGCGTTAAAAATAATGGAAAAAATTTTCTTAACACTTTACAGAAAGTGATTCTGGTTGGACAATAAGGAACAACTGCAGAGATTTGTAACATTTTGTGGCAATGTCCCCAGACGTTTTAGATTAAATACGAACCCAGGGAGATTAAAGAAATAACATAGATATTGATGTGTTTCCTGTCCCTTAAGGACACAAACTTGCATGGTTAGGAAGAACAAGTATGTGTTTCTTGCTACTTACAAAACACAGCCCTGCATGGTTAGGAAGAACAAGTATGTGTTTCTTGCCACTTAAAAAACACAGCCCTGCATGGTTAGGAAGAACAAGTATGTGTTTCCTGCCACTTAAAAAACACAGCCATGCAAGGTTTAGGAAGAACAAGTATGTGTTGTCTGCCACTTAAAAAACACAGCCCTTTTGTTAGGAAGAACATGTATGTGTTTCCAGCCACTTAAAAAACACAGCCCTGCATGGTTAGGAAGAACAAGTATAAGTTTCCTGCCACTTAAAAAACACAGCCCTGCATGGTTAGGAAGAACATGTATGTGTTTCCTGCCAGTTAAAAAACACAGCCCTGCATGGTTAGGAAGAACATGTATGTGTTTCCTGCCACTTAAAAAACACAGCCCTGCATGGTTAGGAAGAACAAGTATGTGTTTCCTGCCACTTAAAAAACACAGCCCTGCATGGTTAGGAAGAACATGTATGTGTGTCTTGCCACTTACAAAACACAGCCCTGCTGTGTTAGGCAGAGCAAGTATGTGTTTCCTGCGACTTAAAGACACCACCTTGTATGGTTAGTAAGAGCAACAACTAGCCAAATTAAATTCGTTCCTAATTGACTTTCAGCTTTATTCAATTCAACGGGACAATTTATTTTGGATGTCAGAGAGAAGAAATGGTTGAAGTAAAGACAGAAATTAAATTAAGCAATATAATAAAAAAATACGTGTAGCAAAAATGAGTGATTTTCATGGAAATCGAACTGAAAGTTATTTAATCTTAAATAGTAATTGTAGTAAAAATCTTGAAATTAGGTGAAAGCATAATATTAATAATTGTTTAATTTTAACGCGGGAAAGTGAACAATATTTTTAAAGATTCCTTTTAATGAAAAACATTACCTTCATCTTTAATCTAATTATATTTATGTAGTCTATAAATAGATGAATCTTTTAAATGGTACTGCCAAGGGGGGCGGGGGGTTGCAACCAATACAATCCACCACGCGATGAAAAAACAATTAGAAAATTTAAGAATCGCAAAGTTTTGTTTTTTTTCGTTTCAATTCTAACAATGATATATTAATATTAAAATTGTTGCAATAATTATTTTTAATAAGATAGAAAGGCTAGGCTTATTATAATGACAAGATTTAATCAAGTGACAAAAATGACAAGTTCCAATCAAGTGAAAAAAATGACAAGTTCTCACCAAACGACTAAAATGACAAGTTCTCAACAAATGACTAAAATGGCAAGTTTCACCAAACGACTGAAATGACAAGTTCTTACCAAACTACTGAAATGACAAGTTCTCACCAAATGACTAAAATGACAAGTTCTCACCAAACTACTAAACTGACAAGTTCTCACCAACAATTTAAAATGATAACTTCTCACCAAATGACTAAAATGGTAAGTTCTCACAAAATGACTAAAATGACAAGTTCTCACCAAAAAAATAAAATGATAATTTCTCACCAAATGACTAAAATGACAAGTTTTCACCAAACGACTAAAATGACAAGTTCTCACCAAACGACTAAAATGATAATTTCTCACCAAACGACTAAAATGGCAAGTTCTCACACATGCACACCCTTCACATAGATGCTTTTGGCATATGCACCACAATCACATACGTCATCGACACATGCACCCCATTCCTCAAAGATGCCATTGTCATATGTATGCCATCTATTCTTTTTCCAGCGTTATTATTTCCATGTCATTACTTTCAAGTAACGTCGCATTATGTTTGTTCACAACACTTTTTGCCTTCGTGAACTTCATTGAAACTAATTAGCTATTTGAGATGAGTGAAAACAAATGACCTTCAAATGACCTTCATGACCTTTATTTTCGTGAACTTGATGACATTTTCATTTTCTTTTAAGACCCTCCATGTTTATAGGTTTTTTTTAACAAAACAAAAAAACAACAAACACAAAAAGGGAGTGTAGGTATTATATTTTTGCAGCTATTCCCAACTGTCAAGATGAGAACCGCTGTAATCTCACGGCTAAGGCTACACAAGCACTTTAATCCAGCACTGAAAGTTTTGTTCACATGTATGATTATACCAAACGAATATCGGTGCCTTGACGTCACATAGTGATCAGATTATCATATCACAGAAACAGCTCATGACCTCGACACAGTCGCGGGCTACTGGGTTGAACTCTTTTTGTCCGGGCTTTTGAGTGTCAGCCGAACACGGTTTGTTAAGTGGGTCAGGGGGGTGGCATGTGGGCCAGTGGCTGGTAAGTGGGCCAGGGGGTTGGTAAGTGGGTCAGGGGGCTGGTAAGTGGGTCAGGGGGCTAGTTAAGTGGAGCAGGTGGTTTGTGTCTTTGGAACATTGGATTGTATTAAGTAGGACAGTGAACTGGATTAGTGAAACAGTGGATTGGATTAGTGAAAAATGGATAAGGTAAGACTGTGGATTAGATTAGTGGATAAGTGGATTGGATTAGTGTATAAGTGGATTTGATTAATGGAACAGTGGATTGAATTAGTGGAACACTGGATATGGTTAGGCATGACTGTGAATTAGATTAGTCGTTAAGTGGAATTTGGATTAGTAGATGAGTGGATTGGATAAGTGGATAAGTGGGCTGATTAATGGATAAGTGGATTTGATTAGTGGATAAGTGGATTGTTTTAGTGGAACACTGGATATAAGTAGGTATGACGGTGGATTGGATTATTGGAACACTGGATATGATTAGGTATGACGGTGGATTGGATTAGTGGAACACTGGACATGATTAGGTGTGACGGTGGATTGGATTAGTAGGACATTGGTGGATTAAGGGTTATACTGTATATGTGCTTAACTTGTTCAGAAAAGAAGTATGGCTAAAAGAGACGCATAAAAGGCATGTAATCCAAGAAAATAGAGGTTAGAGGTTATTTATTGGTTTTAAAAAAAGCATTTCCATTTAATTTTTTTTTTCAAATGTGTTTATTTTTTTAAAAAAACTACAAAAGCTTTTTAACCATAAATAAATAATAAAATCTACAAAGGGGCGATATTATTTCTAACATCAGCGTAATCGATTATGGTGAACAATGCCACGCCCTACTGCGTCGTTATTTTTCTAAGAGCTTTTGACATTCAGGCTTAGCAGTGTCAGCAACTGACATGTCTTTACAAATATATATGTATACGCCTGTATAAAAAGTCAGCCAAGGAACATGGGGACAACAATGTTAAATGTACGATACTTGTTATTGGATAAGTATGGAAAATGTGAACGTCATGTTGAATGTCTGCTTTTAAGTAGCGATAGGTTGAGTGTCTGCTTTTGAGTATCGATATCTTGAATGTCTGCTTTTAAGTATCGATATTGTTAGTGTCTGCTTTTATGTAATGTGTAATGATATGTTGAATGTCTGCTCTTATGTATCGACATGATTAATGTCTGCTTTTAGTTATTGATATGTTAAATGTCTCTTTTTGCACTGATATGCTAAATGTCTGTTCTTATGAACCGATATGTTGAATGTCTGCTCTTATTTAAAGATATGTTGAATGTCTGCTCTTATGTAGAGATATGTGGAATGTCTGCTCTTATGTAAAGATATGTTGAATGCCTGCTCTTATGTAAAGATATGTTGAATGTCTGCTCTTATGTAGAGACATGTACATGTTTGCTCTTATGTAGAGACATGTTAAATGTCTGCTCTTATGTAGAGACATGTCAAATGTCTGCTCTTATGTAGAGAAATGTTAAATGTCTGCTCTTATGCAGAGACATGTTAAATGTCTGCTCTTATGTAGAGACATGTTAAATGTCTGCTCTTATGCAGAGACATGTTAAATGTCTGCTCTTCTGTATCAATCTTCATGTCAAATAAAGTCGTGGTGACAAACCCCAATGTATGTCTCTAAATAGATTTTTTATTTAAAATCGATACCAATGTTAGAAGATCATAGTCGCGATAAGTGTTAAATCCAAAGGTTAAGATCCAGAGCAGATTCCTGAACGACACATCCGATGATGACATAGTAGTTCACCCTGGTGCGAATGGCGGCGCTGCGTGTCCCGGGCCATTTTGACTGAATGAAATTCGGATGTCGTTTGTGGTAGTTTATTTTAGTTAAACTTAAGACGTAAGTTTACAAACATATAGTCCATTTAATTATCTTTCATCAGATACCTCGTTTAGGCTTACAAACCCAACAATAATATTTTTAATAGTTTTTTTTTTTAATCCCAACTTCTCACTTCCGGTTCCTGGGCGCAAAGAGCCACTTCGTTAAAGTAAATCCAAGCTGGCAAATTTTAAACTAAAACCGATATCAGCAGTCATATTTAGTTATAAATATAAATCTTTTATCCCCTACTGCGTTGTCTAATTGTAGTTTTAAAGCCACCCTTTTGCGGACCACATCACCTTTAGAAGCGACTGAATCAAACGCTGAGAGTGTTATTCTTTCGAGGCGATGCTAAACGGCGGACCACATCAGCTGTAGAAGCGACTGAAGCAAACGCTGAGAGTGTTACACTTTCGAGGCGATGCTAAACGGCGGACCACATCAGCTGTAGAAGCGACTGAAGCAAACGCTGAGAGTGTTACACTTTCGAGGCGATGCTAAACGGCGGACCACATCAGCTGTAGAAGCGACTGAAGCAAACGCTGAGAGTGTTACACTTTCGAGGCGAT
>CAXITT010000348.1:171032-193096 GCA_964033795.1 Lymnaea stagnalis | reverse complement strand
ATCTAGACATGTAAGTGGGAAGACATGGCATTAGAGTAGCGGTTGTCAACCGGTGGGTCGTGACCCCTTTGGGGGGTCGAACGTCTGGTCTTACACAGGGGTCGCCTAAGACCATCGCAAAAAAAAAAACCCACATACTTATGAAATAGCAACAATAATTGTAGTGTTCGGTTGGGGGGGTGGGGTGGGGAATGGGGTCTCCACAACACGAAGAACTGTATTAAAGGGTCACGGTATTCTTCTTCTTCAATTTAATTGATCATTCTGGCTACTACATTATTAGGAAGGTTGAGAACCACTGAGTTAGAGATATAATCGCCAGCAGTTTTCAAAATTGACAATTACTGGTTTTTTTTTTCCACTTTCCGCGTTTTGTTGAATCCAATAATATCGATCTGATTGTTTAAGCTTGGTGTTGACATAAATCAGGAGACTCCGACCGTGGGGAGCGGTTGGGGCGCACCAAACCTGTATAGTGACACCCTCACTCAGAGGGGGTCAGTCGGTGCAACCATTACATCACAGTGTCTTACAGGCACCATGATTTTATGAACAGGTCATGACTCAGAGGGTAATGCAGGGGCGCAGCTAAAAGGGGGCGGGCATTGAAAGATTAAGTAATGACCATCTGGACAGTTTATGAGCAAAGAGAAAAGGGGTGGGGTGGGGTAAGGAGGCCATGGGTCATGTCTGGCACCAAACTTTCTGACTGCTATTCGCGATAACCCAGTCAAATTTTTAATGTGCATTGTCATCTGGCATCTTGTAGTGTGTCTGGCATCTTGGACTCATTAAATTAAAAGAAGACAAAGGCTAACAGTGAATGACACGTCGGGCATAACAGCTGACCGGGAGTGACATGTCAGGCACTAAAGATGGCAGTGGGTGACATGTCAGGCACTAAAGATGGCAGTGAGTGACATGTCAGGCACTAAAATGGCGGTGAGTGACATGTCAGGCACTAAGGATGGCAGTGAGTGACATGTCAGGAACTAAAGATGGCAGTGAGTGACATATCAATCATTAAAGATGGCATTGAGTAACATGTCAGGCACTAAAGATGGCATGTAGTGACATATCAATCACTAAAGATGGCATTGAGTAACATGTCAAGCACTAAAGATGGCAGTTAGTGACATATCAATCACTAAAGATGGCATTGAGTAACATGTCAAGCACTAAAGATGGCAGTTAGTGACATATCAATCACTAAAGATGGCATTGAGTAACATGTCAAGCACTAAAGATGGCAGTTAGTGACATATCAATCACTAAAGATGGCATTGAGTAACATGTCAGGCACTAAAGATGGCAGCTAGTGACATATCAATCACTAAAGATGGCATTGAGTAACATGTCAAGCACTAAAGATGGCAGTTAGTGACATATCAGACATCAAAGCTGATAGTGAGTGACAGGTCAGGCATCAAAGCTGGCAGTGAGTGACAGGTCAGGCATCAAAGCTGATAGTGAGTGACAGGTCAGGCATCAGACTCACTAAGACGAGACAGAGACTCCTTTATAACTTGGACTCATTAAAACAAGACAGAGGCCACTTTATCTAAGGACTCACTAAGACGAGACAGAGACCCCTTTATATCTTGGACTCATTGGAAAAGACAAAGGCCACAATGTCTAAGGACTCACTAAGACAATACAGTGGCCACTATATCTAAGGAGTTAGTAAGAGAAGATAGAGGCCACTATATGTAAGGTCTCACTAAGACGAGACAAAGACAACAATATCTTAGACTCATTAAAACAATGCAGAGGCCTCTATATCTTGGACTCATTAAGACAAGACATAGATCACTATATCTAGACCCATTAAGAAAGACAGGGGCCACTATATTTAATTACTCATTAAGACGAGACAGAAGTCACCATATCTTGGACTCATTAAGATAAAATGACGCTAGCATATCTTGGACTCATTAAGACAAGACAGAGACCCCTATATCTTGGACTTATTAAGACAAAAGAGACGCTAGCAAATCTTGGACTCATTAAGACAATAATGAGGCCGCTAAATCTAAGGTTTCACAACACAACACTGTTATTACCTTATACTTCAACTTGACCAAACTGGGCGATCCTCTGTGAAACCGTATCAGGGATATACTCCCGTGGCCCAACATGTCGTCGTCATCATCCACTTGCCGGCTAATGAACATGGGGGCGAAGCTTATCAACACGGCGATGAAAATTGTCATTTGCCCTGACAGGGTGCTCTCATACAACTACGGTGGCATACCAAAACTGTGGCATACAATTATGGTGGCATACAACAACTTTGGCATACAACTATGGTGGCATACAACAAATCTGGCATACAAACCTTGGCGCACAAACAATGGCAAAAGAAGAGATACACAAAAAAAATAAATTAGCGTGTTGTGAAGATCAGGCTTGTAATTCATCATACCGTACCCCCTCCCTCCCACAGTTCTCCCACACACACAAGGCCACACGCACAAACTCACACGCAAACCACACCCTCCCCTCCTCTCATCCTCTCTTGTTGAGCTTCACTCTTACTTCATTCGACCCCCCCTCTCCCCGGGGCCGCAACCCGTCTTTGCCGACTCAAACCTTATCCTAACGATGTCAATATTAAACGGAAAGAGCCGCCCCGGGGGGGGGGAGTGGGAGGGAGGGGGGAAAAGTTCATCTGGCTTGTTAGTTAAGTTCAAGAGTGCCAGCACGACTCACGCCCTACTCGCCAGCCAATGAGCGTGCTCGGGTAACGGCTGACATGACACAGGGTCTTAAAGAATCGTAAGATCCGAACCGGCAAACGTTGGATTCGACCCACTTTCACATGACCTCGACCCACTTTCACATGACCTCGACCCACTTTCCCATGGCCGCTGAAGCATTGAACAGGTCACGACGTTGCAGAGATCAACAACGGTGTCAGCTGTACCAAAAGGTACACATTTTGGGAGGACAACATTGTCATCAGACCTGTGTTCCCGTCGATGTATTTTCAGGGAGGTCCGCAGCAAGGGGGAATCATTGGTGCCGTGACAAGTGACAGATATCGTCCGCCTCCCGCAAAAATCGAGATAAAGTTCACCAGAGGTGCAGCCACGATTGTCAACCACAAGGCCGGCACCAATCCAAACAGCACTAATCCAAACAGAACCATTCCAAATCAGGACATTTCCAAACAAGCATCATTCCACACCAGCAGCACTCCAAGCCACCACCATTCCAAGTAAACTCCATTCCACACGAGTACCATTCCAAAACCACCGAAGCCGATTAGGAACCTAATAATGAAAGTTCGCACAGGACTCTTCCTAAGGTACCACTATGGGGTTAATAGTGGGAGGTACCACTATGGGGTAAATAGTAGGAGGTACCACTTTGGGGTAAATAGTGGGAGGAACCACTCTGGGGTAAATATTTGGAGGTACCACTATGGGGTAAATAGTAGGAGGTACCACTTTGGGGTAAATAGTAGGAGGTACCACTTTGGGGTAAATAGTGGGAGGTACCACTATGGGGTAAATAGTGGGAGGTACCACTATGGGGTAAATAGTGGGAGGTACCACTATGGGGTAAATAGTGGGAGGTACCACTTTTGGGGAAATAGTGGGTTGGCATGGAACATTGATAATATACGTATGCAATGGGAAATGTAAGTCCTAGACTTGCATTACATACAACCCATGATGAGGTGGTACATGTCCTTATTGAGGCGGTCTAACAAAACACATTAATTTTATATTCCAGATTAAGTAAGAAATTTAATAGTGTGGTTTCTCAATATATTAATTTTTCAACCATCAACAATGAGTTTTAACGTGGCACCGCCCTGTGACGATGATGTTGTAGACTTGTCCGTCACAATCTGGCGATGGTGAAGACCTCGATGGATGGAATCACAAGGCGTGGGATTTTTTTTTTATATTCTCTAAGCCTATAAGCTGGTTCCCTAGACAGCAAATCGCCTCTCTAAAACGCACCTGGATAACCCAAGGGAACATCATATGTGGATGTTGCATCTTTGCACCAGTTGCGTCGCAGGAGTTGCTGGTGTGTTGCATTGTATTGATGTATCCGCCTACTCTCCGGCTTTTGATTCAGACCTTCTGTTAGATGAGTTGCCATGCACGGTTAAGGGGTCCCATCCAGGAGTGCTGGTGGTGGTTTTGCTTGACTTGGTCTCTGGCGGAGACTGAACTCCTGACCACGAGCTTGGGATTAACTCAGTATACAATCGTCTCTCCTACATACTGTATGTACAACCATTCTTATATAACGTAGGACTCATTTGGACGTTATGAATATCTTATATTATGTTATGAAAAAAAACGTGGATTTTAAAATATTTATTTAATAATTGGTTGATTTATTAATTGTAACCTAAATCATTTTTGAGAATGTTGCAACATTCAACAAGATTATTGTTTCCTAGAGTCATCAGGCATAGGTGTAACCACCTGTTACTTTGTTATGTGTTATGTAAAGCAGCATCACGTGAGGCTTAGCAGGCAATCCCATTGGTGCGACATTCTAACGGAGAATAACGGCATCAATGACATCATTTGCCTAGGGACAGCAGGGCGTGGTTCTAATACCAAAACATAGCAGTGACTTTGTAAATAATACATGTATAGTTTTGTTTAAAAAGCCACAGTATCGTACACACTACACAGCCATTCGTCTCACACAAGACAGCCATTCGTCTCCCACACTACAGCCATTCGTCTCACACAAGACAGCCATTCGTCTCCCACAACACGGCCATTCGTCTCACACAAGACAGCCATTCGTCTCCCACACTACAGCCATTCGTCTCACACAAGGCAGCCATTCGTCTCCCACAACACAGCCATTCGTCTCACACAAGACAGCCATTCGTCTCACACAACACAGCCATTCTTCTCCCACAACACAGCCATTCGTCTCACACAACACAGCCATTCTTCTCCCACAACACAGCCATTCGTCTCACACAAGACAGCCATTCGTCTCACACAACACAGCCATTCGTCTCACACAACACAGCCATTCGTCTCACACAACACAGCCATTCGTCTCACACAACACAGCCATTCGTCTCACACAACACAGCCATTCATCTCCCACAACACAGCCATTCGTCTCACACAAGACAGCCATTCGTCTCACACAACACAGCCATTCGTCTCACACAACACAGCCATTCGTCTCACACAACACAGGCATTCGTCTCCCACAACACAGGCATTCGTCTCACACAACACAGCCATTCTTCTCCCACAACACAGGCATTCGTCTCACACAACACAGGCATTCGTCTCCCACAACACAGCCATTCGTCTCACACAACACAGGCATTCGTCTCACACAACACAGCCATTCTTCTCACACAAGACAGCCATTCGTCTCCCACAACACAGCCATTCGTCTCACACAACACAGCGATTCGTCTCACACAACACAGCCATTCGTCTCCCACAACACAGGCATTCGTCTCACACAACACAGCCATTCGTCTCACACAACACAGCCATTCGTCTCACACAAGACAGCCATTCGTCTCCCACAACACAGGCATTCGTCTCACACAACACAGGCATTCGTTTCACACAACACAGCCATTTGTCTCCCACAACACAGCCATATGTTTCACACAACACAGCCATTCGTCTCCCACATCACAGCCATTCGTCTCCTACAACAAAGCCATGGACGGAAAGATTGCTTGGAAGAAAAATGAATCAAATGAGAATTGAATTATATTTGGTTTCAAATTTCAATTTATTTCAAAGCAAAGTTGGAGGAACGGGGCATTGTTGGCGTAAATAAAGACCAAATTTAATGAGCATTTCCAATCGCTTCATTATTCAATTAAAAAGACCAATTCCAATATTTATGTTTCCCCACTTACACGTCTCTCCGTATAATAACACTCTCAAGTCTTCTAAAAAGATATCTTTTTAAAAACAAAAATTCCTTTTTTTTATCACATGAACTTTGCAATCATGAACAGTACAGCTATGTGAATTAATCAAATTCATAAAAATCCAAGTCATCCTAGCAATTTTTACGTTCCACAAATATACCATTCTCCTAAATTCGTCTGGTTGCTAATAATTTTTTTTTTAAAGTGGATAACATGAAATTGTTAAAATTATCAATTGCATTCTGTAGTAATAAAGAAATATTTTTTTTTTAAAGAAGGGGCTTGTGGACGCGTACCACATTGGGCTTAAGCTAGAGTGGTCAACTCGTGATTAACACTTTAAATAAAAAAATATTATCAAACGGTTCCTAAGCGTTGATCATGTTCACCGGCTTAACACGGGTTGCGCTTCAATGATGACAGAAGAGTGCTTAATGTCTCTTACGCAAGTCTTTAAAGGGATGCCATGCCCATTCAATAGGTCTTGATCCTTGTTAGACATAGCCATCCACTATGTCTTGAACCATGGTAATC
Organism: Lymnaea stagnalis; assembly: GCA_964033795.1. Classification (NCBI taxonomy): domain Eukaryota; kingdom Metazoa; phylum Mollusca; class Gastropoda; family Lymnaeidae; genus Lymnaea; species Lymnaea stagnalis. Next base: position 186,663 of record CAXITT010000348.1, on the reverse strand, counting down.
ATGGTCATCCAAGGCAAGCATTAAGGATGGGGGGGGGGAGAGGGGGGGAAGCGCTGCAGGCATTTAGTTCCACGGCTAAGTTAGAACTATCAAACTGCATTGTAATCATAGGCATATATTAAGTTCCAAGGCTCAGGTAGCATGATCAAACTGACTGTAATCATAGGCATGCATTAATTAAGTTCCATGGCTCAGTTAGAACTATCAAACTGCACTGTAATAATAGGCATATATTCAGTTCCATGGCTCAGTTAGCATGATCAAACTGCATTGTAATCATAGGCATACATTGATTAAGTTCCACGGCTCATTTAGCACTGTCAAACTGCACTGTAATCATAGGCATACATTGATTAAGTTCCACGGCTCATTTAGCACTGTAAAACTGCACTGTAATCATAGACATACATTGATTAAGTTCCACGGCTCATTTAGCTCTGTCAAACTGCACTGTAATCATATGGATACATTGATTAAGTTCCACGGCTCATTTAGAACTGTCAAACTGCACTGTAATCATAGACATGCATTAATTAAGTTCCACGGCTTAGTTAGCAAGATCAAAGCGGACTGCTTTTAAGATGATGACAGAATGACGCCAGTATACTAATCAATGCTTCTCAGCCATTTCCAGAGGGGCTGCGTATATTCGTGCGCCCCAAAACAATGTTTTTGTGTCTTTCATCAGAAACAGTAACCTCGAAATGTGTTGTTTGAAATTGGACGCCTCGGCTTTGTCCAGCTTCTTTAAAAGTTGGTCTGCAGTGAAAACATCACCTGCTTTCTGAAAACCACCCGACATTATTTGCTTGCTTGTTTAATCTCGTCTTCTGTTGTAAAAAAATGCACAGGTATGATGATAAAAAAAAATATTTTTGTTCCCCCACATTATGAATCCTCCAATCCTCTAAAATAATCCTCTGAAAGATTATCAATCCTCAAAACCTGTAATTCAGTCTTCTGACAGATTATCACTCCTCAAAACCTGTAATTCAGTCTTCTGACAGATTATCACTCCTCAAAACCTGTAATTCAGTCTTCTGACAGATTATCACTCCTCAAACCCTGTAATTCAATCTTCTGACTGATTATCAATCCTAAAATTCTGTAATTCAATCTTATGAAAAATTATGAATCTCGAAACCCTTTCAGTCAATTTATAGACATATTATTTTGTTTAGATGTTGACCAGATTATGTAGCATGCCACCTTATACCTTGATACTTGAGCTACCCTACGGCCTCTGCTTCATGCACCACCAATCAATTAAACAATGTGCCCTTAGCAAAACATGAACAGAAATTTGATTAAGCGAACATAAAAATAAGATAATAATAAAATAAAAAAATTAAATAGCTTTAACTCTAAAAGATCCTTCCTGGCATAGTTAATTTCGCAGTTTGAAGTCAATTTACTTCACCGTTGGCATGGCCAGAGCCTCCATGACGACCGTCAACAGCCTCCCCCACCCCACCACCCCACTGCGCCCCCCTCCAGACCCCCCCTCCCCCCCACGGCCGTTTCTTTGGCTCTGCTCTTGATTTGAGCATCAAACCACTCGTCATCAGATACCTACACGCGTTGCCATGGCAACGACGAGGACGACCTGAGGGTGTGTGGGATCGATGACTAACGGTGCTTGTCGTCTGTTGTCATTTTAAGGCACTCTTTCTCCTCTCTACCTGAGGAGCCACGATGACAAAGTTAGGCAGGAGGTGGTGGTTGTGGCGGGCTGGAGTTATTTGAGGAGGTTAGGGTCGGGGGCTTGGGGGGGGGGTTGGGATCGTAATTTCTTTGCAGAATGTTTTACCTGGGATGCTTGTGTGAGAACAGGGTGGTGTATGTGTGTGTAGGGGGTTGTAAGTGTGTTAAGACGGGAGATGTGTAGCGACATTGGCGATCATTACAATGTCAACTTGTTGATATTGGGGTTCTCTCGTAGCGACAAACGCCATACTTTCTGAACGCAAGAGAAGAAGATCAAGGGGCAAGCACTCTTAACACTGTTCAAATCCTCCCCCCCCCCCCAATGTGTGTGTTTCATTATATTTGAAGCACTACTAAACCCGCTGCCTTGTGAGCTGGCTATTGGTGTGACAGTTGTCCAAGATCATATTCCAATAAAACATATGGTATGTGGATCAACTGGCATTGCGACATATTTGAAGCTGTTTCTGTTCATGTTAAGCAGATATGGAGGCTTAAACAATTTAACCGAGTTTATATTTTTTCTACCCAAAAAAAAAAGGGGGGGGGGGGAAGGGACAAAAGAAAAAAAAGAAAAAATTGCGAAAAATGAAGATAATGAAAAAATGGACGAGTTGGAAAAAAAATGGCCAAATGAAAAAAAAAATGGACAAAATGAAAAAATTGACAAAATGAAAAGATTGAGAAAAAAAATGACAAAATGGACAATATGAAAAAATTGAGAATGGAAAAAATGAAAAAAATGAATGAAACAATAAGACAAAATGAAAATAATGAAAAATTTTACAAAATGAAATAAATTGATAAAATGGAGAAAAAAAATGGACCAAATGAAAACAATGGATAAAAATAGACAAAATTGGAAAAGATGAAAAAGAAGGACGAAATTTAAAAAATTGACAAAATAAAAATAATGAAAAAAAAAATTAACAAAGTTGAAAAATATACCAAAACTCTAAAAATACCACCCGTACAATCAGAGTCATTATCATGGATTACATGACGGAACCGAGTGTCAGCCGATAGAGCAACAATGTGTCTTGGCGGTATTCTTTTGCGCACTTAGAAAAAAAAAAAAAAGAGAGGGAAAAAAAAAAGGATTTGTATATTTCCAATGAATTTGATTCACTTCTGCTCTAAAAAATACCAAAACACTAAAAAAACCACCCATACAATCAGAGTCATTATCATGGATTACATGGAGGAACCGAGTGGCAGCCGAAAGAGCAAAAATGTTTCTTGGCGGTATTCTTTTGCGCACTTAAAAAAAAAAAAAAAAGAGAGGGAAAAAAAAAAGGATTTGTATATTTCCAATGAATTTGATTCACTTCTGCTCCGCGGGTGATGAACTTGCCAATCCGGCAAGTCATTGGGTTTTTAAGAATATTTGCCGATCTGGCCACGATTTTTTGACACGCGTGTCTGAAATAAAACTCTGGCCTATTGGACGATTTTCTGGCTCAAATTTGCTTTCCGCGTTATTCCTATGGATAAAACTGAGGCAAAAAAATAAAGGGGGGGGGAGGGTGGAGGCGGTGGGGGTGGTGGGATGGGAATCGTGGGTTTGCTGTTTGTGCTTGTTGCCATGGAGACAAGGAAGTTGATACTGCTCGACACTCACGCCACGACACAAGCCGATCACAACAAACCGGATGGAATGAGAAACAGATTTTTGTTTTTGGTTTTTTATTTTTTTTTGCTGTTGTTTTTTTTTTAAAACCCTTTCCCCATATCTTGTAAACGATTTCAGCCTGTCTTCAGCTTTGTAGTTTCTATATATGTATTTGTTTGAATTGCTTAATGTTGGATTCGATTGGAAACAATTGTTAGTAGAATGTCCTTGATGACGTTGGACAAGATGCACGACTTCCGGAAAAAATGAAGTCAATCGCAGCCGGAAAAAGACATCTTTGGGGGTAAATAGTTGATTGAAATGACAACATAGATTTTTATGTAGATTTTATGCCGCAAAATTTTTTTTAATACGCAGACAACACACAATGGTATGGAATTTAAAATTCATCGCTAACATATTGACTTGTTTTTTTTTTTCTGACGAATTGGATCCCATTAGACATATGTCAATACATCTATACTATTAATGACGTGGCTTGGAAAAAAAAAGGAAGGGTAGACTATTAGCTTTCCAAATGCTTCGATATAGGACACCACTGCTTTCATTTCTTCTCCGGAAAACGCGAGAGTTCCCGTTTCGAGATGAAACAAATACAACGAGCTAAGTCCTTTGTGTTTCTTTATCAGTGGCGTAAACGATGCATTCCAACAATTGACTTAAAGGCGCCCAGGGAGCACTCCCAAGCGTGCGCCCCTTGAACGCGATAAAACATAGCATCAGTATAATGGTATATTTCAACGTCAAAAGCGACGCCCGTGGGCGGTCGATCAACCCCCCCTCCCTCTTTTCGGACCCTCTAAGTTTGCAACTCCATGAAACCTTGCCTACCTCGGTATAAGGAAAATACCGTCCTATAGAAGTGTTCCTCGTACACTAAGAAGTATACTAATAATGTTGGGTCCGAACCACCGAACATCCAACGAAAATCACTGCCAAAAATATATATATTTATATATATTTATAAAGTAAATTCTGTACTCAAAGCAATGATGTGTACGTCAGCAAACACAATGCTAACCCATTTGCAGAGCTGCACAACAGTAAACAATCTCAAATCTGAACAAGCAATCGTCAATTCTAACACCGATAGTTTCTTTAATGAGACTTCTCGGAGCGTACATTAAGAGATCACCACAGGTTTTAATATGAGTTAAAGGTTTTATTAACTGGGAATTTTGGGACCAAATAGATTCTATTAATTAAAGACCAATTGAAGTTTACCCCCCCCACCCCCACCCCCAAAAAAATAAAAATGTTTTAATATGAGTTAAAAGTTTTATTAACTGGGAATTTTGGGAACAAAAAGATTCTATTAATTAAAAACCAATTGAAGTTTACCCCCCCCCCCCCACCCCCAAAAAAATAAAAATAAATCAAGTTCATTTTATTACATAACAGGACCAACTGAATTATGTCCAGAAATAATACCATGTCATTGCTGCCTATTTTAAGATTAGAATAACTAAATCCAGTCAAATGAAGACCCAGAAACGGATGCCAAGTAATAATCAAATTCTTGCTTGAAAATAAAGATCCAATTATGATTTGGCAATAAAGATCCAACTCTGGCTTAAAATTAAAGAGCCAATTATGGCTTGAAAGTAAAGATACATTGTGGCTTGAAAATAAAGATCCAGTTATGACTTGAAAATAAAGATCAAATTATGGTTTTCAAATAAAGATTAAATTATGTCCTGCAAAAAAAAAAAAAGATTCAATAATGGCTGGATTATAAAGATCAAATTATGGTTTCAAAATAAAGATAACATTATGGCTTCAAGATAAAGATCCAATTGTGGCTTCAAGATAAAGATACAATTATAGCTTCCAAGCAAAGATCTTAACTAAAGTTCCACGAATGTCTCCCAAGGGAAGATGCCCACACATTTCTATCAAGATTAAAGACTACGTTCTGGCTTGATGATATCTTTTGAGGAAATCTTAAAATCAATCAGAGACGCCCTCCCGATTCTCCGTCCTCAGTTAACACCCCAGGCCCTGCGCACTTCTGTGTACATGTACTCCAATGTATAACTGCAAGACTGAAAATCGTGCAAGACTGAACATCGTGCAAGACTGAACATCGTGCAAGACTGAACATCGTGCAAGACTGAACATCCTGCAAGACTGAACTCGTTTTGCCAGATTAAAAATTCCTGCAAGACTTATTACTTTTTAAAATATATATACATATATTTTTCTTTTAAATTGTACGATCATTTAAGCCATGGACATGGGTTATTTGTTCATGACTATGGGTTATTTGTACAAGGCTAAGGAATATTTGTGCAAGACTATGTGTTATTTGTGCAAGACTATGTGTTATTTTTGCAAGACTATGTGTTATTTGTGCAAGACTATGTATTATTTGTGCAAGACTATGTGTTATTTGTGCAAGACTATGTGTTATTTGTGCAAGACTATGGGTTATTTGTGCAAGACTATGGGTTATTGTCCAATTTTGAAGAGGCATCATGGGCAATTCGCTCATTTGTTTGTTAACTCCTTTTTTTTTTTTAAGAACAGATCAGATATTTAGTCTGTGTACATGGTAAAACATTTTAAATAGTCTTAAGCTGTTGATTCAAAACTAACGTTGATCGAAAGTTTGAGAAATAATGAGAAAAAACAACAACAACAAGAACAACAATCCAACTTAAGATCATCATTTCTAGTTGAAGTAATTATTGATTGTCGTAGAGTATTACAAAGATGATAACAAAACAACAAAAAAAGTATATGGAAAACTGTAGGTAAATGTTTGTTTAGTTAACGTGAAGAGATCCCACGTGACCAGACCCGATCAATGGCTTGACACAGCCGAGCGGCCTGTTCACGATCCTTGGTAAAGAACCTGGGAGGTTGGGTGACAGCACCGTCCTTCAAGGACAGATCCCGGATAGATCAATGTCGTGAGAAATGACAGGTCATCCCTGACTGGTTCCGTGAATTATTCACTTCCTTGGCCCCGATGACCGGTCAGACAACGAAACAAAAAGAGTGTTGAAAACTAGGCCGAGCCGGAAGTGTTTCTATAGATACCGCCGTGTGTGTTGTCAGTTGTTTATAGAGGCGTTTCTGGACCTGGTAACGAGAACTGTGCCGTCTGTAGGACATGAAAAACTGTGTGTGGTGCCCTAGGTTAGGGATGAATGATGAACAACATAGTGTGGTGCCCTAGGACATGAACAACTGTGTGTGGTGCCCTAGGACAAGAACAACTGTGTGTGGTGCCCCAGGTTAGGGATGAATGATGAACAACATAGTGTGGTGCCCTAGGACATAAACAACTGTGTGTGGTGCCCCATGTTAGGGATGAATGATGAACAAAAGTGTGTGGTGCCCCAGGTTAGGGATGAATGTTTGATAGGCGAGGTATCGCTATGATCGCTTACAATAGTTTTCGTTAAATTTTTTGGAATTCATGCAAAATTTGGCATTTAATAATTTTTATTAAAAAAGTTGTTAGAATTTTGATAAAATTTAAATTAAAAAAAACTAGGTTTTTGGATTATAATAGTAGTGGGCGACCTACTGCCCATTTACCCAATTACGGCCCGCTGAAACATAAAATACGGCCCGATAAACATTCTGGAAACTTCACTTAAGTTTATCGAAATGTATCATTTCTGATGGATTATCATTAAATCTCCCTTAAAATAAATATATTAGAGTAACATTGTCAAACTGCAACAATATTAAGGTCAGGAACTTTTTCATTTTTTTTTTTAAATATATTCCACCCTTTATTTTGGAACTGAACTTGGAGAGACTTTTTGAATCCCATCTTCAATGACAAACATTCTGACCTGGCCCTCCGAGAGAACTACTTTTATGCGGGACTATTCATCAATTATATTTTTTTTCCTACCCCTGCTTTGAAGATACAGGCACATTGATCAATAAATTACAATTTACTAGGTATGAACAAATGTATGAACGAAAATACGAACACAGGACGAGCAAAGGTGTGCACACAAGTATGCTATCATGGTGAGTTCACTAACTCTCGAAATACAATTGCCCAAAAACTGCGATCAGTGAGACTATTAAAAATACCGCAAGTGTATTTGATGCGTAATGTCTTTTTCTTTTCTTTCTTTCTTTTTTTTTTTTGTTGTTGGTCTCATGGACATCACAATTGTAACAACCAAAATAGCGATGTGTTCACTGAAAATAAGTTTTACAATATGGCGATAAGTTTGTTAAATTTTAAATATCACTTTATGAAAGACTGAGGCAAATTAGTTAGAATTTCTGCAATACAAAAAATGGTAGGTTACAAGGGAAATTCGATTTCGTTCCTATTGTTAAGTGTGTTTATGAAAAACGAAATTTTTTTGTAAACATTTTATATTGATTTTCTGCATTTGGTTCTATCTCCAATCGTCTTTGGCAAAAGCTTGCCATTGGACTTAATAGGCAAGGACGAGAGAGTGAGGCTGGCGAATTAAGCAATCCTCCCTCACTTTAATTCAGCTCAAGTCTATGCGTACTGATCAAGTCAAAAATTACTTTAGTCATCCTCGAATGCTAAGAACGAATAATAATACGTGGTTGGGAGGGGGGGGGGGGGGGGGGGGGGGGGGGGGTTGGAGGGATCGTATTCTTATAAAGCTGTTTGTTTGGATGCCTGCTGCAATCAAGCAAGTTTAGCAGACGTGAAGTGACAGCATTTCCGCCGAGATTTTTGGGCGAGTTATAACTAGCATTTCATTATGAAGTAGGTCGAATTTAAGATAATCGCAGTAAATACTTGAACATAGAAGGACGAGGACAAAGTATTGCTGGGATGAGGGTGGTTTGTGCACGACACCGAGAGTGTGTGAGTATGTGGGGGGGGTGGTAATTTCAAACGAGAAATGGCCCAGTCCAAAGTTGCATGTGATGATTTCACTGTATTGTAACATATAGGTCAGACAGGGAGCGAGTTCTGACATACTATGTGAGGGTCAGACAGGGAGCGAGTTCGGACATACTATGTGATGGTCAGACAGGGAGTGAGTTCTGACATACTATGTGAGGGTTAGACAGGGAGCGAGTTCTGACATACTATGTGATGGTCAGACAGGGAGTGAGTTCTGACATACTATGTGAGGGGCAGAAGGGAGTGAGTTCTGACAAACTATGTGAGGGTCAGACAGGGAGTGAGTTCTGACATACTATGTGAGGGTCAGAAGGGAGTGAGTTCTGACATACTATGTGAGGGGCAGAAGGGCGTGAGTTCTGACAAACTATGTGAGGGTCAGACAGGGAGCGAGATCTGACATACTATGTGAGGGTCAGACAGGGTGTGAGTTCTGACACACTATGTGAGGGTCAGAAAGGAAGCGAGTTCTGTGTGAGGGTCAGAAGGGAATGAGTTCTGACATACTATGTGAGGGGCAGAAGGGGGGGAGTTCTGACAAACTATGTGAGGGTCAGACAGGGAGCGAGTTCTGACATACTATGTGAGGGTCAGACAGGGAGTGAGTTCTGACATACTATGTGAGGGTCAGAAAGGAAGCGAGTTCTGACAAACTATGTGAGGGTCAGACAGGGAGTGAGTTCTGACATACTATGTGAGGGTCAGACAGGGAGTGAGTTCTGACATACTATTTGAGGGTCAGAAGGGAGTGAGTTCGGACAAACTATGTGAGGGTCAGACAGGGAGTGAGTTCTGACAAACTATGTGAGGGTTATAGAATTTTTAAAAAATCATCCAATCCCTTCCTTAAACTATTCCTATGTGAAAGACGCCAACCTCTCCTTCTGAGGACCCGCCCCCTCCCCACCCCCCTCTTTGATCTCACCATATGTTAAAAAAACTGTTTAAGCATTAAACATTTAGCACAGGCAAGTACGGGCATATCAACACTATGCACCCGTGAGGAAATATACAAAGTGTTTACAGCACTTCACCACAGTATTTCAACTCAGCGCCGTGTTCGTGGGACTGACTGAAAAGATCTGTAATCCCCCAAACGTAACAAGACGCTGCTTTCAGCTACGCTTGGTAACCAAGCGCTGCATTCCTTTGCCATCATGCAGAGCCCTGATCCCATGGCCTTAAGGCATTTGGCTTTTTTGGTTTGTTTGTATGTTGTTGTTTGGGTTTTTTTCGCCTTTTTTAAATTTTTTTTTTTTCATTTTTAATGACTAACCGCATTCATCGGCTCCCCCCCCCCCCCCCCCCCCCCCCCTCTTAACTTGGCTTATGTTTAATTGAGTTCAGAAGAAACGAAAAGGGTTGTATTCAAAGGTAGGGAAAGGAATCTCAAACAAACAAAAATCTTCTACATTGCTTGAGGGCATAGGAATGCGAGGCTTTGCGATGATGTCTGTGAAAATCCACTTCGACTATTTTTAGCATAAATAATTGTACATGCTTTAAGGAAGAAACCGAATGAGAGTGTTGACTTGAGTTCTAAGATGGTGGTCTTGACTTAAGTTCTAAGATGGCTGTCTTGACTTAAGTTCAAAGATGGGGGGGCCTAGACTTAAGTTCTGAGATGACGATCTTGACATAAGTTCTCCGATGGGGTCTTGATTGGGTTTCTAATATGAGATCTTTATAGGGGTTCTAAGATGGGGATCTTAATTGGGGTTCTTACATGGAGATCTTGATTGAAATTCCAAGATGGATATCTTGATTGGGTTGCTAAGATGGAGATCTTGATTGAAATTCCAAGATGGAGATCTTGATTGAAATTCCAAGATGTATATCTTGATTGGGTTGCTAAGATGGAGATCTTGATTGAAATTCCAAGATGGAGATCTTGATTGGGTTGCTAAGATGGAGATCTTGATTGAAATTCCAAGATGGATATCTTGATTGGGTTGCTAAGATGGAGATATTGATTGAAATTCCAAGATGGATATCTTGATTGGGTTGCTAATACGGAGATCTTGATTGAAATTCCAAGATGGAGATCTTGATTGAAATTGCAAGATGGATATCTTAATTGGGGTTCTTACATGGAGATCTTGATTGAAATTCCAAGATGGATATCTTGATTGGGTTGCAAAGATGGAGATCTTGATTGAAATTCCAATTTGGATATCTTGATTGGGTTGCTAAGATGGAGATCTTGATTGAAATTCCAAGATGGATATCTTGATTGGGTTGCTAAGATGGAGATCTTGATTGGGCTGCTAAGATGGATATCTTGATTGGGTTGCTAAGATGGAGATCTTGATTGGGTTGCTAAGATGGAGATCTTGATTGGGTTGCTAAGATGGAGATCTTGATTGGGCTGCTAAGATGGAGATCTTGTTTGGGTTGATAAGATGGAGATCTTGATTGGGTTGCTAAGATGGAGATCTTGATTGTGTTGCTAAGATGGAGATCTTGATTGGGTTGCTAAGATGGAGATCTTGATTGGGTTGATAAGATGGAGATCTTGATTGGGTTGCTAAGATGGAGATCTTGATTAGGGATTTAAGATGGGGATGTGTTATGGGGTTTTAACATGTGGGACTTTCGCTCAAAGGACAGTGAGTAATGGCAGGCAACAAATCTTACCGTTACAAAGTTGTTAAATGTGTAATATTTCTAATCAAGAAGAAGCCATTAGCTTTATTGCGGACTTAATCAATCAATACATTTAACCAACGTCATCAAGTTATTCTGGCTATTGTCGTTTTTGGAACACAGTATTTTGGTATTGGGGGCGGGAGGTTGGGAGGTATGTTGGCCACTGGTAACACTGACTAGGGGGCTGGGGTGATGATGTCCACTGGTAACACTGACTAGGAGGCTGTTGGATGATGGCTACTGGTAACACTGACATTATTTATGTTAAATTAAGTTAAACTCAGACAGATTACGTTTAGGTTTCCGTTAGTATTTAATAAAAAACGAGTTGTTTGAAGGCTGTGCTGTGTGAGGCTGTGCTGTGTGAGGCTGTGCTATGTGAGGCTGTGCTATGTGAGGCTGTGTGGGGCTGAGCGGTATTTAGATAGTGAACATTCCTACGTGGATATCAGCGTACAGTTCTGTTTGTGTACGATAAGGATATGTTGATTAAAATTGTTAGACACGATACGCAGATTTAAAATTGTTGCATGAGATTCGTAGATTTACACTCTTAATAATAGATAAGGCAATGTGTGCAATAGTAAGAAGGTGTAGGTAGATATAAAATTATGAGATGGGCTACGACGATTTAGAACATTTGATTGGTATAATTTACAGATTCACAATCTGCAGTTGGGATAAATAGATTTACCATCCGAAATTTGGATACGTAGATTTGCAATCTGTAGACGTAGCTTTGCAATCTGTAGTCGGGATAAGTAGATTTGCAATATGTAGTTGGGATAAATAGATTTGCAATCTGAAGTCGGGATAAGTAGATTTAAAAGGATACTGTAGAATCACCAGTTTACGACCATTAGCTTTAAGTTCAACAAAGCAATCGCCTCTTTCCCACAGATTCTATCAGAAGTTTGGTTAGTGAATGGATACAATAGTGCTTCTCTATCAGATGCCACCAGAGTAAGGCTTCGGCAAACAATGCCCAGAGACGTTCTGAGAAGCTGGCAAGATACGACGCTTGTCATCAGCACCTTTTCTACAGGGGTGAAAATCGACGAGCTGAACAAAGAATTTGTTTAAAAGATACTGGGACAAAGAAATCGTTATTGATTGCAAGAATTAAAAAATAAAAAATTTCCTCTACGAGGTTCTATCTTCGTATTTAACCGAACTTTCGGGTTTATCTTAATTTACTGAGATTTTTTTCTCAGGCTTGATGGGGGCAAAAATTTTAATCCTTGTCATGGTTGCCATATTTTCTCGGTTCAGCTCTGCCATTGCCACAACCTAAGCCACATTGGGTGCCACATTTTCTAGGTTTATCTCTGCCATTGCCACAACCAAAGCCACATTGGCTGCTATACTTTCTCGGTGCATTTCTTCCATTGCCACAATCATAAACACATGGTATCAAATATTCATTAATTTTCCGGATTCCATTTCAAAACTTCTTACCAGTTGTTTTCCGATGGTGATTTTAGTGTTGGACTTCAATTAGGTATTTAAATGCTTCCATTTTCAAATAATGTAACTCCACTATCAAGGGTCATGACGTGGCCACGAACTCGTTATTTGAAGAAATACAAATGCAATGTCTTCGTCGCGAACTCCGTTTTCAATGACTCAAACAATGTTGGGGTCCTTCGTTACCCGATGAAAGATCAATGGAGTAGTTTGGTTTGTTAGCGGTGTGCCAGTGTGAAAAGGCAATGCTGGGGGACGACCTTCACCTTGGCATAATCTCTTTTGATTGGACAATCAGCACATAACCAACAGACCTGAACAGAATGAGTTATGAAAATTGCAGCAGACGTATTGGGTTTTTACAAAGCCAATATTGAATTAACAAAGTGCTGATCATATTTTTGAGAGGTGAAAGGTGGGGGGGAGGGTGAGTGGTGGGGGGCGTGATGTGAAACATCAACAGAAACAGCATCCGCAACAACGACAACATCAACAACAATACGAAAACGACAGCGACAACGGCTAAAAAAAAAGAAATAGTACAATAGAATCAGAATTCGGGGGGGGGGAGAGAGAAGAGGAGGGGTATTCTGAATACATTGAAATCGATATCACGACATATCGATCTGATAAATTTCCCAGGTCTATCAACAGGAGTCGTAATAAGCCTGGTACCGTCTCTATGGTAACTCAAATGCCGGACGGTGGCGCAGGTAGTATTGAGAGAGACACAGTCCTGGCGAAATGGAGAGGCTTCCTACCAATGTGTATCGTGTTGGGTACAAGGTTTTGTGTACATCGTCTTGTGTACTTTGTATTGTGGACATGGAGCTGTTTACATATTATTGTGTACATAGTATTGTGTATATCGTGTTGTTTATATATTATTGTGTACATCGTGTTGTGTACATGTTATTGTGTACATCGTAAAGTGTACATATTGTTTACATCATGTTGTGTACATCTGTTGTGTAAATATTATTGTGTACATCGTGTTGTGTACATATTGTTTACATCGTGTTGTGTACATCGTGTTGTGTAAATATTATTGTTTACATCGTGTTGTGTACATTTTGTTTACATCGTGTTGTGTACATCGTGTTGTGTAAATATTATTGTGTACATCATGTTGTGTACATATTGTTTACATCGTGTTGTGTACATCGTGTTGTGTACATATTGTTTACATCGTGTTGTTTACATCGTGTTGTGTACATATTGTTTACATCGTGTTGTGTACATCGTGTTGCGTACATATTATTGTGTACATCGTGTTGTGTACATATTGTGTACATCGTGTTGTGTACATCGTGTTGTATACATTTCGTTCAGTCTTCGTGTCTTACGTTAACGTCAGACTTGAAGAAATTGTCAAAGGTGGTCACTGAAATACCAGAAGAAAGATTTCATGAAAGCAGATTGGAACACTTGCCGTCTGCACACGAATTCGCTACCAAGTCTTTTCGTTGTATGTCGGAGTAAGGCTACATTTTTTTGAAAATCAAAAGTATTTCAGACTCCGCGTTGTGCAATAACTTAAAATGAGACGTCTAGACGTCTACTGCGTTGTGCCAACCCGTGGTAGACGTTTCACAAGGTCACGTGACCAACAAACAGAAAAACGCCGCTGAAGTACGCGGAAAAAAAAAGAAACACAACACTGAACAAGAACCATCGTGCGTTAATAGCATGCAAGCTATGTCTAGAATGAAAGTGTTCAGTAGTAATCAAACTATGTCTAGAGTGCAAGTGTTCAGTAGTAATCAAACTATGTCTAGAATGAAAGTGCTCAGTAGTAATCAAACTATGTCTAGAGTGAAAGTGTTCAGTAGTAATCAAACTATGTCTAGAATGAAAGTGTTCAGTAGTAATCAAACTATGTCTCGAGTGCAAGTGTTCAGTAGTAATCAAACTATGTCTAGAATGAAAGTGTTCAGTAGTAATCAAACTATGTCTAGAGTGAAAGTGTTCAGTAGTAATCAAACTATGTCTAGAGTGAAAGTGTTCAGTAGTAATCAAACTATGTCTAGAATGAAAGTGTTCAGTAGTAATCAAACTATGTCTAGAGTGCAAGTGTTCATTAGTAATCAAACTATGTCTAGAGTGAAAGTGTTCAGTAGTAATCAAACTATGTCTAGAATGAAAGTGTTCAGTAGTAATCAAACTATGTCTAGAATGAAAGTGTTCAGTAGTAATCAAACTATGTCTAGAGTGCAAGTGTTCATTAGTAATCAAACTATGTCTAGAGTGAAAGTGTTCAGTAGTAATCAAACTATGTCTAGAGTGCAAGTGTTCAGTATTAATCAAACTATGTCTAGAGTGCAAGTGTTCAGTAGTAATCAAACTAGGTCTAGAGTGCAAGTGTTCAGTAGTAATCAAACTATGTCTAGAGTGCAAGTGTTCAGTAGTAATCAAACTATGTCTAGAGTTCAAGTGTTCAGTAGTAATCAAACTATGTCTAGAATGAAAGTGTTCAAATGCAATCAAACCACGTTTAGAGTGCAAGTGTTCAAATGCAATCAAACAATGTTTAAGTGCAAGTGTTCAGTAGCAATCCAACTATGTCTAGAATGAAGTTTTCAAATGCAATCAAACCATGTCTAGAATGAAAGTGTTCAAATGCAATCAAACCACGTTTAGAGTGCAAGTGTTCAAATGCAATCAAACCATGTTTAGAGTGCAAGTGTTCAAATGCAATCAAACCATGTTTAGAGTGCACGTGTTCAAATGCAATCAAACCATGTTTAGAGTGCAAGTGTTCAATAGCAATCAAACTATGTCTAGAATGAAAGTGTTCAAATGCATTCAAACCATGTTTAGAGTGCAAGTGTTCAATAGCAATCAAACTATGTCTAGAATGAAGTGTTCAAATACAATCAAACCATGTCTAGAGTGCAAGTGTTCAAATGCAATCAAACCATGTTTAGAGTGCAAGTGTTCAGTAGCAATCAAACCATGTCTAGAGTGCAATTGTTCAGTAGTAATCAAACTATATCTAGAGCGCAAACTATATCTAAAATGAAAGTGCTCAATGGCAATGAAACTATGTCTAGAATCTTTGAGTGTACAGTCGTCCGTTGTTGCTTGTCATGTTTTTATCGTTACGTTCACCGGTCCTGGCTTCAAAAAATAAAAATTAAAATTAAACCACTCATCAGAACGCTTGTCAAACGATTTACCACATTCGCACTTAAAAGAAAGCCTGGTCATGAAACATCCTGTCGTGTGCACGGGGTTGGGTTTGGGGGAGGGGGGGGGGCTGTGGATGGGTTTAATATAAGGGCCCGGGAGAAGGGGGAGGGGGC
>CAXITT010000348.1:152797-167122 GCA_964033795.1 Lymnaea stagnalis | reverse complement strand
AAATAACAATCAGACTAGTTCATTTAGCCCAATGGTGGACATTATGATATCTCAAATAACAATCAGACTAGTTCGTTTAGCCCAATGGTGGACATTATGATATCTCAAATAACAATCAGACTAGTTCGTTTAGCCCAATGGTGGACATTATGATATCTGAAATAACAATCAGACTAGTTCATTTAGCCCAATGGTGGACATTATGATATCTGAAATAACAATCAGACTAGTTCATTTAGCCCAATGGTGGACATTATGATAAGTGAAAAAACAATCAGACTAGTTCATTTAGCCCAATGGTGGACATTATGATATCTCAAATAACAATCAGACTAGTTCGTTTAGCCCAATGGTGGACATTATGATATCTGAAATAACAATCAGACTAGTTCATTTAGCCCAATGGTGGACATTTTGATATCTGAAATAACAATCAGCCTAGTTCATTTAGCCCCATGGTGGACATTATGATATCTGAAATAACAATCATACTAGTTAATTTAGCCCAATGGTGGGCATTATGATATCTCAAATAACAATCAGACTAGTTCATTTAGCCCAATGTTGGACATTATGATATCTCAAATAACAATCAGTCTAGTTCATTTAGCCCAATGGTGGACATTATGATATCTCAAATAACAATCAGACTAGTTCGTTTAGCCCAATGGTGGACATTATGATATCTCAAATAACAATCAGACTAGTTCGTTTAGCCCAATGGTGGACATTATGATATCTCAAATAACAATCAGACTAGTTCGTTTAGCCCAATGGTGGACATTTAAATAACAATCAGACTAGTTCATTTAGCCCAATGGTGGACATTATGATATCTGAAATAACAATCAGACTAGTTCATTTAGCCCAATGGTGGACATTATGATAAGTGAAAAAACAATCAGACTAGTTCGTTTAGCCCAATGGTGGACATTTTGATATCTCAAATAACAATCAGACTAGTTCGTTTAGCCCAATGGTGGACATTATGATATCTGAAATAACAATTAGACTTGTTCATTTAGCCCCATGGTGGACATTTTGATATCTGAAATAACAATCAGACTAGTTCATTTAGCCCCATGGTGGACATTATGATATCTGAAATAACAATCATACTAGTTCATTTAGCCTAATGGTGGACATTATGATATCTGAAATAACAAGCAGACTAGTTCATTTAGCCCAATGGTGGACATTATGATATCTCAAATAACAATCAGACTAGTTCATTTAGCCCAATGGTGGACATTATGATATCTGAAATAACAATCAGACTAGTTCATTTAGCCCCATGGTGGACATTATGATATCTGAAATAACAATCAGACTAGTTCATTTAGCCCAATGGTGGACATTATGATAAGTGAAATAACAATCAGACTAGTTTATTTAGCCCAATGGTGGACATTATGATATCTCAAATAACAATCAGACTAGTTCATTTAGCCCAATGGTAGACATTATGATATCTCAAATAACAATCAGACTAGTTCATTTAGCCCCATGGTGGACATTATGATATCTCAAATAACAATCAGACTAGTTCATTTAGCCCAATGGTGGACATTATGATAAGTGAAATAACAATCAGACTAGTTCATTTAGCCCAATGGTGGACATTATGATATCTCAAATAACAATCAGACTAGTTCATTTAGCCCAATGTTGGACATTATGATATCTCAAATAACAATCAGACTAGTTCATTTAGCCCAATGGTGGACATTATGATATCTCAAATAACAATCAGACTAGTTCGTTTAGCCCAATGGTGGACATTATGATATCTCAAATAACAATCAGACTAGTTCGTTTAGCCCAATGGTGGACATTATGATATCTCAAATAACAATCAGACTAGTTCGTTTAGCCCAATGGTGGACATTATGATATCTCAAATAACAATCAGACTAGTTCGTTTAGCCCAATGGTGGACATTATGATATCTGAAATAACAATCAGACTAGTTCATTTAGCCCAATGGTGGACATTATGATATCTGAAATAACAATCAGACTAGTTCATTTAGCCCAATGGTGGACATTATGATAAGTGAAATAACAATCAGACTAGTTCATTTAGCCCAATGGTGGACATTATGATAAGTGAAAAAACAATCAGACTAGTTCATTTAGCCCAATGGTGGACATTATGATATCTCAAATAACAATCAGACTAGTTCGTTTAGCCCAATGGTGGACATTATGATATCTGAAATAACAATTAGACTAGTTCATTTAGCCCCATGGTGGACATTTTGATATCTAAAATAACAATCAGACTAGTTCATTTAGCCCAATGGTGGACATTATGATATCTGAAATAACAATCAGACTTGTTCTCTTAGCCCAATGGTGGACATTATGATATATCAAATAACAATCAGACTAGTTCATTTAGCCCAATAACAATCAGACTAGTTCATTTAGCCCAATAGTGGACATTATGAGATTATTAAGTACAAGTTCATTTATATTTATTTTTAAGGTTTAGAATGAAATGTATTATATATTTTTAACAGTTGTCCACAAATGTTCAGTCATTATAGATGGGTTTACACAAGAGATGGGTTTACACAAGAGATGGGTTGACTCAAGGGATTGGTTTACACAAGAGATGGGTTTACACAAGAGATGGGTTTACACAAGAGATGGGTTCACACAGGAGATGGATTACACCAGTGATGGGCTACACCTTAACCTCCAGCCAAAAAAATAATACTTAATGTCTGGACGGTATTATTTGAGTTCAAAGATCAATGTTTGGACAATTTGAGAGCACTTATTTGAATTAGATTGACAGACACGCCCAGGCCACATTGCCATCGTATGAGTTATGGTAACTCTAAACACAGACAGATTCTTTAACGGTAGCCTGCCCCCAACCGAATTTTTCACATGATCGCATGAGTGATTAAGTATGTACACAAATTACAACGCGACTAGAATCAACTACGTGAACTAGCACGCTGTGAGTTCCTGCAACTTGTGAACTAAAAGGATATGGCATTTTCAAATATGGGGGGCGTTCGCAAGTTACTTCACGGTCAGAGGGGTGGGGGCGAGAATTTGTCACATTTTGTGACCGGGGGGGGGGAGGGGTGGTGTCAAAATTTTGGGACGTCACAATTTCAATTTTTTAATTTTGTAAAATTATTTTTTTTAAATCTAAAATTTTATAATTTTAAACAATTTTATTCAATTAATTTGATAAAACATTAAATTGGGGTCGACATTGCCTTAGGGATTATAAGTACCGTGAAACTCAGTCACTCAAACCTTCTGCTGTGAGGGGGGGGGGGGAGGGGTGGTGTCAAAATTTTGGGACGTCACAATTTCAATTTTTTAATTTTGTAAAATTATTTTTTTTAAATCTAAAATTTTATAATTTTGAACAATTTTATTCAATTAATTTGATAAAACATTAAATTGGGGTCGACATTGCCTTAGGGATTATAAGTACCGTGAAACTCAGTCACTCAAACCTTCTGCACATATTGAAAAATGACGCAGAATCTGTTGTTTTGCGTTTTGCGTCACAATTTTCTAATAAAACTACATCTTAAACCAGGGGTCTCAAACTCTCGGCCCGCGGGCCATTTGCGGCCCCGCAAAACGATTTTTTGCGGCCTCATACATGACAGCAAAGTTTAGTGTTAATGTGGCCCGCGCATATTCCCCATTCTCATATCGATAATGTGACCCGCCGGAACGGGTTCAGTCGAATCTCTCACGAACTAGTTTAGATCTGATTTTTATCATGTTTGAATAGGTTTAGACGATGATTACAATGGTCAAGTTTCATTTTAAAATTGGAATCAAAGTTTTTATTTTATAGCACTTTATGAGACAAACATAACGCCCAAAGAGCAGTTTGGAAAAAAAAGGTTAAAAAGTCAGTTGGTGGGTAATGCACAAACATAATTGTGTAAATCGTAGCAATCAGAAAAAGTATCAAACAATCTCTATTAAAATTGCCGCTAGTGTTTACCAAAGAGGCGAATTACGAGCCTGTCAGCTTGGTCACTTTCTCAATAGGGTTAGTCAAAAAGGCATTTTTCTCCCTCAAATAGCATCTTCCTTCACATCAATAATTCATAAATATGGCCTGCTCCTGTTCACTGTTTGAACATGTTTTAGCTTTTAAAGCTTTCATGGAGAAGGTGGTTGCTCCTGTACTAAGTGATCCCAAATGGCTCTTGAACTTGGCTTTTCATTTTGACATTGCACAGGAGCTGAATGTACTCAACAAGAAGTTACAAGACCAGTGGTAGCTTGTCAGTTTTGCCTATTACAATGTCAGGATATTCTGCACAAAACTTGTTCTATGGTTCTTGGGGAAACCAATTCAATTTCGAGCATTCAACATCCTCACTGACCAGAATAGAAACTGCTAGTAGTCGCCGGGTCTTGATTATTGAGTGACCTGGAATCGCTTGTCATTTAACTACCCGCCATTTAATTATTTGACCAGGTTGAGGGCTCCATTCAGTGATAATGTATTAATGTCATTGCAAAGCTACAGGAAGAATTTCATCCCATATATTTAGACTGCAAAACACACAGAGCCACTTTTCAACTTTTTGTGGAAGATGCCCCCTCCCCCACCTTATTCCACCTGGCGCTTCGAATGGAGCTGATTGATCTTCAGTGCAATTTTAATTTATGTGAGGTAAACATAAAAACAGACAAGCATGGACAATTTATGAGAGTATTTCCTTCCACTTTCCCTGAGATTTCCAGGTTGTTCAAGAGGATCATGTGCCTTCGTTGGGAGAACCTATCTGTGTGAAAAGATCTTTTCCACTATGAACTTTAACAGGTCAAAGTTCAGGGCCAAACTTACTGACGAGCATCGCCAAGCTTTACTGGGGGTCTCAGTTACTTCCTCACGCAAGCCAATTGTTGCTCAGCTGTGTAAGAAGAAACGCTGCCAGGTCAATGGCAACAAGGAGTAGGAGGAATAAAGTGGAGCCTAGTTCTTGAGAACCCTTCAATGTTTTTATTTGTTACATGTATTAATACACGTTAATCCGATTGTAACAAGATTGTAACAAGATTGTAACAGTTGCACTTTGTGAAATTTGTAATCGCTTTTTTTTTGTGTGGAATACTTGATGCGGCCAAGTTTCACTCAGGCTCTACCTATTGCGGCCCCCGGATGATTTGAGTTTGAGAACCCTGTCTTAAACCATTTTGGGAAAACGGCAAAGAATGAAATCAAATCTTAGTTTAGTTAGGAACATTCTATGGATGTTGTGAATTTTTTTAAATCTGAGACGCGACACTAATGGGGGAGGGGTAAAGAATTTGTGGACATTTTGCGACAGGGTGGAAGGGGGGGGGGGTCTGAAAAGGTCATATTTGGCGTGACGTAATTTACGAACAACGCCTTACCTCAAAACACATGACGCTGAATCCCTTAAATGGACTGGTCAAGAACTGCCACTGTTGCAGCCAAAGCTCAAACACATCTCACCCAATCGAATCGTTCATAGCAACATTGCTTGCTTTTAGTTAGTCGAATAATGTTGGGTAACTCTTACGATCCCGAAGCTTTATATCTCGGTATATTTGATGATTAATTCCCTCCCTTTCCATGTCATTTATTTTATTTTTTTCAATCATTGCTATGATTATCAAGGGGGCCGTAAAACAATTACTTCCTTTGGATTAATGGAGAAAGCCCAGAATAGAAACTGCTTGTAGTCGCCGGGTCTTGATTATTGAGTGACCTGGAACCGGTTGTCATTTAACTACCCGCAATTTAATTATTTGACCAGGTTGAGGGCTCCATTACAGTAAGAATGACGCACTAATCAGCGTAAAGACCAGACATTTGGCGCGACAATGACACTGTTGGGGGGGGGGGTGAGGCTATATTGTCTGATACTTTAAAGCTAGTCCCAGGGACGTGTTTTAAAAGGTACGGTTAGGCCGGTGTAAACTGTGGGCCTAGGCCGGTGTAAGTTGCGCGACTAGTCCGGTGTAAACTGTGGGCCTAGGCCGGTGTAAACGGTGGGCCTAGTCCGGTGTAAACTGTGGGCCTAGTCCGGTGTAAACTGTGGGCCTAGTGAGGTGTAAACTGTGGGCCTAGTGAGGTGTAAACTGTGGGCCTAGTCCGGTGTAAACTGTGGGCCTAGTGAGGTGTAAACTGTGGGCCTAGGCCGTGTAAACCGTAGGACTAGTGTGGTGTAAGTTGCACGACTATTCCGGTGTAAACTGTGGGCCTAGTGAGGTATAAACTGTGGGCCTAGTGAGGTATAAACTGTGGGCCTAGTGAGGTATAAACTGTGGGCCTAGTGAGGTATAAACTGTGGGCCTAGGCCGGTGTAACTGTGCGAACATTCCGTGTAAACCGTAAGACTTGTACGGGGTAAATCGTGGGACTACTCCGGCGTAAATTGTTTGACTAGTTCGGTGTAAAGTTTTTGGACGAGTCCGGTGTAAACTGTGCGACTGGTCCGGTGTAAACCAGTCGTAACACTCATGACATTTGAAGGGTATTAAATTTAGGCTAGAAATACATAAAAGAAATTAATTTTTTTTATACCCACGGGCATGAGTAGCCTGGAAGAAAAGAGCTGGGGTTGGGGGAATGGAATAGTACTCCTGGTGGCCCGTTTTGAAGAGCGGAATTTTCGGTCCATTCCACTTACTCAACAGTGTTTACATGGGTTTCTATTGTGTACGTCTTTCTTGTGTGTGAGATGGGACATAATCAAGGAAAGCCAACCACCCCCACCCAGTCCCCCCTTCCCACCCCGACCCACCCACCTCCGTCAAAACCATTTTACTCCTCCACTCTAAATAATAAACTTTGTTCTTTGTATTCTGCAGTCCTAAGAAGACCATATCAAATGTGGTTAATTTTTTTTTTTTTTTAAAGTGTAGACAGGTATTTGCAATGCTCTTCACGTTATTTTGCAGTAAAGCATAATGCTGGATTTGTCCTAAAGCATAATGCTGGATTTGTCCTTTTTCAAACAAAAACTTAATTTAACCAGTTAGTATTCCTTGTCCCTGTTTAATGACGTCACAAGTGCAAGTATCAATGCAGATTGCAGAGCTATTTATTTGCAAGTTATTCCATGCTCTAGAGCAGGCCTGCACAGCTCAAAATGTAAGGCGGGCTCTATTCCTTTGTGGAAAACTTGTGCGGGCCAAAAGAAAGTAGGACCTGGGAGGCTATTAAGAAAATAATACAAAAGAATATTTTGTAACTTCGCGGGCCGCAAAGTGGGCGAGGGCGGACCGCATGTGTGGCATGTATGGCATGTGTGGCATGTGTGGCATGTGTGGCATGATCAAATGGATACAGTGTTTTTAAAAATCTCAGCTTCGTCAAAGTAATGTTATAATCTGTGAAGTTATATTATAAATTATCTGGTGAATCAGGTAAGTTATGTTATAAAGTGAATGATGCAATTATAGCACCTGGTAAGTCATGTTATGAAGTCAATGCAATTATAGCTCCAGGTAAGTCATGTTATGAAGTCAATGCAATTATAGCACCAGGTAAGTCATGTTATGAAGTCAATGCAATTATAGCACCAGGTAAGTCATGTTATGAAGTCAATGCAATTATAGCACCAGGTAAGTCATGTTATCAAGTCAATGCAATTATAGCACCAGGTAAGTCATGTTATGAAGTCAATGCAATTATAGCACCAGGTAAGTCATGTTATGAAGTCAATGCAATTATAGCACCAGGTAAGTCATGTTATGAAGTCAATGCAATTATAGCACCAGGTAAGTCATGTTATAAATTCAAAGATAGAATCAGGTGAGGTAAGTCATGTTATAAAGTCAATGATAGAACCAGGTAAGTCATGTTACAAAGACAATGATAAAACCAGGTAAGTCATGTTTCAAATTCAATGATAGAACCAGGTAAGTCATGTTACAAAGTCAATGATAGAACCAGGTAAGTCATGTTACAAAGTCAATGGTTCAGGCAGGTAAGTCATGTTACAAAGTCAATGCAATCAATAACTAGGCTAGTGGAGGCCAGGTCCCATCGTTTGGTCGCACGCTGCAAGAGTGACGTCACTGATGCTATCATCGCCAGGGCTACCCTCGGCAAATATTGATTGAGATTAACACTTAATCTGTGTGAGATTAGGTAATCTCTAGTGGCTATAACAAGTCAACAGTGCCCGTGATGGCAGAATAATGACGGTTAAGTGAGTGGCAGAGTGTGTGGCACAGTGTGTGGCAGAGTTTTTGGCATAAGGTGTGACAGAGTGTGTGGCAGAGTGTGTGGCAGAGAGTGTGGCAGAGTGTGTGGCAGAGTGTGTGGCAGAGTGTGTGGCCATTTGTGTGGCAGAGTGTGTGGTGAAGTCTGTGGCAGAGTGTTTTCCAGAGTGTGTTGCAGAGTTTGGGCCATGTGTGTGGCCAAGTGTCTGGCCGAGTGTGTGGCAGAGTAAGTGGCCAAGTGTGTGGCAGAGTAAGTGGCCAAGTGTGTGGCAGAGTAAGTGGACAAGTCTGTGGCAGAGTAAGTGGACAAGTGTGTGGCAGTGTAAGAGGCCAAGTGTGTGGCAGAGTGTGTGGCAGAGTGTGTGGCGGAGTGTGTAGCCGCGTGTGTGTAAGTGTGCAAGAGTATGTGTCAAAATTGTGTCAGAGTGTGTGGCAGAGAGTGAGTGTTGCAGACTGTGTATGCATGATTCAGTGTGTGGCAGAGTATGTGGCAGAGTGCGTGTGAGTGTGGCAGAATGTTTGTGTTTGTGATTAAGAGTTTGCCTCTATAAGATTTAGAGTGTGTATTAGTGGGTGTCTGAGAGTGTGCGTTAGTGTGGCAGAGTGTGTGTGTTTCTGATTGCTTGTCAGAGTGTGTTTCTGAGTGTGCATCAATGCGTGTCTGAATTGCAACCAGCCAACAGTCAAACGCTCACATAATTTTCTACCTTGGCTGTGTCTGGGATATGTCTGAAAAATATATGGGATATGTCCGGGATATCTCTGAAATATGTCTGTTATACGTCTGGGATATGTCAGATTTGCACACAAACAAACACATACATCCACATATACTTACCTACATACACACATGCACACATATATATTACACATAAATACATACATCCTATTACCCTACATCCCTACATCCCTTCATACATTCATACATACACACATAAATACTCACATTACACATAGACAAACATGCACACATATGCATGCATGCATACAAACGTATTGTGCACATATAGTCTTGTGCATGTTATCGTATTTTGCATATTACAGTTTATATAATTGTGAATATTGTCGCACTGTAAAAAATTACATAAAATAAAATATATTGTCCGTTTCAAAGTCTCAATATATATATATATATATATATATATATATATATATATATATATATATAAATGTATTTTAACTTGGGTTCCTTCGAACCCCCGAGGCTCAGAGAGTAACTCTCTTAAAAAATTTCATAAAATAAAATATATTGTCCGTTTCAAAGTCTCTATATATATATATATATATATATATATATATATATATATATATATATCAGTGGTTCTTAACCTGGGTTCCTTCGAACCCCAGGGGTTCAGTGAGTCAGTCTCAGGGGTTCGGCGGAGGTCCTAAAATTATTATTTTTTAAATCCTATTTTATTTTTCCTATTAAGAAAATTTTGGTTAATGCGCATATGAAACTGGTGGGGTTCAGTACCTCCATAAAGGTTAAGAACCACTGATATGTATATAAATATAAGAATGAGCTATGCTGACATAACGCAAAAAACCGATACGATTTAAGTACGTTCGGATTCCTAAAAACAATCATAGTTATTTTCTATTATTTTACGGAAATCGAAAAAATTTAAATGCGCAAAGAAATATTTTAAATCCGCTTTTATTTTAGTAAAAGATGAAGTATTATTATTATAAACTACAATACATTTGAAGTATCAGTTGAGGAACTATTTCTAGCAGTTTATGTGTTTGAAAGTTATGAAAATAATATTTAAAAATTAAAAAAGCATGATCAATTAATTACAACGTAATCACATTTATCGGGGAAACCCAAACATCAGTCGTTTTTAGTGCGTCTTTTAGTGCGTTGTTAATATTGCGAAATAAAAATAAATTGATTGAATTTAAATAACAAATCAAATGACGTCAAATCGCGAATAGCCTATTTTGCTAAACTTTTAGGCTTCTTTCAATGTAATCATCTCGCGTCACAAATCTGATCATGGATTTTCCCCTTCTTAAAAGTAAAATTAATAATTATAAGTGATTGATTTTTAAATCAATAAAACACACACATTTTAGCTTTGTATATTTAAACATTTTTTTTTAAATTAAATTTTTTAATTCGAAAAATGTACTTTTATTAAATTTATAACGTATTAAAAAGTAAACCTTTAATATAATTCTATTGAGAAAATGCCATTTAAGTCAAATCAGTCCAGGGAAAATCCATAGCCAAATAGCATACACTAAGCCACTTATAACTCATCCAAATAAAATCAACCAGATAAAGTGCAAAATATGTTAATTTGGGTATGGAAGGGATTACAATCTGATGGAAGATTGCACTAGTTTTAATAAAAGATCTTGAAGGGGTGTGTGGTTATTTTAGCCCAGGCAGCACAAGATACGTCTCAAACTAAATAAATAAATCTCATAAATAATTAACCTCCTTGGGTACATACATATCGGAGGTAGGAAATCGAATGGGTACATATTTATTTATTTATTTAGGCATTTTTATATAGCGCTTACCTTATAGCTCTAAGCGCTTTACAATTATTAAAAACATGTAAACGAAGTAAAATAAAAATGAGATATTAGGATAGTAACTACTATACTATAGAAACAATTAAAATGGCTATAAAACGAGGACACTTTGGCACGTTTTGGCCTATACTACAGGATTAACCCAAGACAGAAAATGAGGCAGGGCAAGGAGGGTGCATCACAGGTCATAGGCGGACCTAAACATATTTACGTGGATGACAATATATTTAAATCCTATGGTATTACCTTTGTGATAAAAGAGATGTTACATTCTCTGTTTACACATAAACGTATGTTGTTACAATTAAGAAACTCAATGGCGTTAACAAAACGTGGGTACATGTATATAAATATACCCATGAATATAAAAACATAATCATTTTACACACTTGAAAATTTAAGTTTAAAAATGGAGGTGGGTTAATATATTTTATTTAAAAAAATGAAAACATAATTTTGTTTTTACTTTGAGAAAAGTAATGTGGGTGTATATTTTTTATGAGATTAACATTTTTTTTTTAAAGACACGTCTGTTATAAACGTGAAAAACGGTTGCTAGATTCTTCTTTAGATAAAAGAATTCTTTGTTTTACGATTTTCTGATAATGTATAATTTTTTTTTTTGTGTAAAAGGCAAAAGCGTGTTCAAATTTTGATCAAGATATCAATATATATCAAATTCCTGTAATATTATATTTATTTATATTATGTATAGAGTTTTTGTTGTAAATTTAAAATTATGTTTTTTTAAACAATTTTTAGAGAAAAAAGTTGTAATTCAAGGGCATGAAAAGTGGCAAAGCTAAAGTATTTCTCTAGCGTGGTAATTGTCCTTCAATTAACTTCTTTAGTGACAAAAGTGATATAAATAGTGATAATTTAGATTGTGTAATTTAAGGTAATGTTTAGAAGGGAAAAAAAAGTTTAGTAGCGTGAAAGGGAGTCGGGTAGGCGTATAACATATGTCAGATAAATACTTCTCAAAACTTAATGATGCTAGAAACGTAAATAACATTACATATTAAAAATTATGAAGTGTGGTGAGTTTTGCAATATCAGGTAGAAATGATCGCAAATGGTCTATCATTTTTATTCCGATAACGTCGGGTCATTTATTCTAGTTTATGATAAAGATTTAATATGCACACATTAATGTAGATAAAGAGTATCTGAGTAAAATATGGTTTGCTTGCAACTTTAAAGAAAACTCATTATATGGCGTTTGTTTTTAATATCATGGTCAAGTTATTATCAAGTGCATTTAAGAAAATGAGACAAATAGTAGTCCCTAAATCAGGCATACAACGTCAGAAGGTACAAATGAAACCCTGTCTATTCGCACAGAAGTTGGAAATGAAATCAAGCCTATTCACACATAAGTTAGAAATGACAGCCATCCTATTCACACAGACGTTACAAATGACACTCAGCATATTCACAGATAAGTTATAAATGACACCCAGCCTATTCACACAGAAGTTACAAATGACACTCAGCCTATTCACAAATAAGTTATAAATGACACCCAGCCTATTCACACAGAAGTTACAAATGACATCCAGTCTAATCAAACATACGTTAAAAATGACACCCATCCTATTCACAAATAAGTTATAAATGACATCCAGCCTATTCACACAGAAGTTACAAATGATATCCAGTCTAATCAAACATAAGTTACAAATGACACCCAGCCTATTCACACAGAAGTTAAAAATGACACTCTTCCTATTCACACAGACGTTATAAATGACACTTATCCTATTCCCACATAAGTTACAAATGACACCCAGCCTATTCACACAGAAGTTACAAATGACACTCTTCCTATTCACACAGATGTTATAAATGACACCCATCCTATTCACACATAAGTTACAAATGACACCCATCCTATTTCCACAGAAGTTACAAATGACACCCAGCCTATTCACACAGAAGTTACAAATGACACTCTTCCTATTACCACAGAAGTTACAAATGACACCCATACTATTCACACATAAGTTAGAAATGACACCCAGCGTTAATTCACACCTGGAGAAGTAATGTGGCGGAGATCACATTGCCTGACCGACAAACTTATCAAACATAAACACACGTATATACACGATGTCATCGACCATGTTTGTAGACGCCCCATCTAGCGTTTTCAGCGAACATATTCCCACACAAAAAATGTAACCCTTTTACTTCATAATAATAATTAATGGCTAAAATTGTCCGAATTCTCTAATTAACCTTTCACCGCTTGCACTTAAACCATCACACCCGTTTTCGTACACGCCACAACACAGAGTAGGTGTCAGGTTTCGCTGAGGATTGTACCGCAGCGCCACTCAGCTCCATGTATCTATCACTGTCTGAGGTAAGGGCGTGGGGAAGGGGGGGGGGGTGAAAAGCAGACAAGTCGGTCTAAAGGCAAGGTTTTTTTTGGCACCAGTTCCCACAAGATAAGATGTGAGCTGTGGCCTATTAATAGTACAGACACAATGGGAATACTTTTTGCAAGGGTACAGAGGAATGAAATCAAACAACTCTTTGGCATTCGGGGAGTTGGGGGGTGGAAAAGGGGGAGAGGGCAGAGAGATATTTTTGGCGATAAGTGATGCAAGATATAGGATGTGATGCCAGAGTTGTAAGATTGCAGTAATAAAAGTCTTATTTTAAGTCCTTGTGTATAAAGTCTAATTTTACGTCCCCGTTTATTAAGTCTAATTTTACATCCTTGTTCATTAAGTCCAATTTTACGTCGTCGTTTATAAAGTCTAATTTTAAGTCCCAGTCATAAAGTCTAATTTGAAGTCCCAGTCATAAAGTCTAATTTTACGTCCTCGTTTGTAAATTCAAATTTACATCATCGTTTATTAAGTCTAATTTTACTTCCTCGTTTATTAAGTCTAATTTTACGTCCACATTTGAAAAGTCTAATTTTACGTTATCGTTTATTAAGCCTAATTGTACGTCCTCGTTTGTAAACTTTAACTTTACGTCCTCGTTTATAAAGTCTAATTTTACGTCCACGTTTCTAGATTTTAGCGGAACAAATCGGTGAATTCAAGAAAGTGATTGCAAGAACAGGAGAAGCTGACCTTCAAGTTACGATGAGAAAGCTGATCTCTTCCTCCGCATTTCATTCAAGTCTCACAATGTGTCACAAATGATAAGCTTATTGTGTAATGAAAACATCCACTCTTCAATGTGTCACAAATTATAAGCTTATTTTGTAATGAAAACATCCACTCTTCAATGTGTCACAAATTATAAGCTTATTGTGTAATGAAAACATCCACTCTTCAATGTGTCACAAATTATAAGCTTATTGTGTATTGAAAAAATCCACTCTTCAATGTGTCACAAATTATAAGCTTATTTTGTAATGAAAACATCCACTCTTCAATGTGTCACAAATTATAAGCTTATTTTGTAATGAAAACATCCACTCTTCAATGTGTCACAAATTATAAGCTTATTTTGTAATGAAAACATCCACTCTTCAATGTGTCACAAATTATAAGCTTATTGTGTAATGAAAACATCCACTCTTCAATGTGTCACAAATTATAAGCTTATT
>CAXITT010000348.1:128419-152752 GCA_964033795.1 Lymnaea stagnalis | reverse complement strand
TTTTAATTTGGAAAAAGGTCTTTTGGTTTTGAAAAGGGGGGGGGGGGGTTGCAAGACTTCGTCAAATAATGTGTTGAGGCTTTGGGTATAGAGACTATGGAGAGGTACATTGACGCGGAATCTGTTATAAAAATGGCGTAACTATTTTTCAGTGTTTACCCCTCGTTTCTATATAATGCTGTGTATATCATTGTGTATATCATTCAGTACATCATTCTGTTTATCATTATATATGTCATTGTGTATATCATTATGTATATCATTTTGTTTCTCATTATAAATATCATTGTGTATATCATTATGTATATCATTCTGTTTATCATTCTGTATATAATTCTGTATATCATTCTTTACATTATTTTGTTCATAATTATATATATATCACTGTGTATATCATCTTGTATATCATTCTGTTTATCATTATATATATATCATTGTGTATATCATTATGTATATCATTCTGATTATCATTATATATTATATCATTGTGTATATCATTATGCATATCAATCTCATTATCATTCTGTATATAATTCTGTATATCATTTTGTACATCATTTTGTTAATCCTTATATATATCAGTGTGTATATCATTATGTATATCATTCTGTTTATCATTCTGTATATAATTCTGTATATCATTATGTACATCATTTTTTATCATTATATATATCATTGTGTATATCATTATGTATATCATTCTGTTTATCATATTATATATCATTGTGTATATCATTATGTATATCATTCTGTTTATCATTCTGTATAAAAGGTTGTATATCATTGTGTACATTATTTTGTACATCATTATATATTTCATTGTGTATATCATTGTGTATATCATTATGTATATAATTCTGCATATCATTATGTATATCGTTCTTTGTATCAATCTTTATATTATTATGTGTAATATTCTATAGATTTGTAAGTAGATTATTCTGTATACCGTTCTGCATATTATTATGTATTTTGGTTTGACATAGGACAAATAAACTGTTACAGGTTAAGGGTCAAATGTTTTCTTTGAGCAATGTCAGTTTTGGCTGTGCTGGCTTCAAATGAGTCGAGGTGAAACAGCAACAAGCAAACTCTTAAAAGAAGACTTGTCATCCACAGTCATTAGAGACCCACAGCTTTAAGGTGCCATTAGCTTTAAAATGTCTACAGCTGCAAGGTGCTAACAGTTATAAGGTGCTGACAGCTTTACGGTGCACACAGCTATTACAAGCAAAATCAACACCAGCCCCCCCCCCCCCCCAGGATGGGACTCGTTAACATTTGATGGGAACTCATCCAGGAGAAGGTAAACTCTGAAATCAAACCCGGAGATGGAGCTCCGTAGGCGGTATGACATTAATACAATATATTTCGTATATAACGTATAAAGAGCAGTGAGACAGAAGGAACACTGCTGGTCATCTACTGCATCCTGGTCTATTTCCAGTCACCTTGACCAAGTCTTGCCATTGGATCAAATAGGAAATGACACAAGATTGAGGTTGAAGAATTGAGCAACTTTCCCTCACCACTACTACAAGTCGAAGTCTTGGTCATTTTCGCACACAGTGGACGAACAAATTTTTAAAAATACATATATATCCGGGTATTCTGAGGGTATGTCCCGTACTCATGGTCACATACCAAGGGATGTTGGTGTTGTTGTGGCTACCGCAAGACTATCCTCGCTGTTGCCGTTCACAAGTCCTGGCGTTGCAACACAACAACGTCGAACACATAGGACACTTATAAATCATCAAACAGCTCCACATCACCACATATAAAGAAAAGATGTTTTGATAAATATGGTAGACCCCACTTTTTTTTTTTTGATTAACGGCTCCCTTCCTAACTTGAAAAACTGTCTATTCCCACGTCGTCTGTCACTTCAGAATGGCCGTACTAAATCTTCTGTCTATGTCATGAAAAGCTCTATCATATATACGATTCCCTAAATACAAATTTGGTCTAAGAATGCTTTCAATTAACAAATACCTGTCCCTTCATGTCCGGTCTATTCTGATTTTTCACGTCGTTAACTCAAAAGTTATCATTGCAAAGTCTGGAAGGCTCGAAACATCATAGTAAAGGAAATAAACAACCCTTTCTATCTTAAAGACGTTAGAATAGTTTACTCTTAACAAAACTCCCTTCCCGAACTCACATATTTCCGCCCACCCTATAAATTACCTGAACAACATTAGAGCTATGTCCTTTAACCCTGCCCCCAGTCATATTGGACAGAGGCTTCTTTTATAAATAGATATCTGGATGCTATAACAATAGCTTTCAAGTATTCAAGTTTAAATACACATATATATATATATATATATATATATATATATATATATATATATTGGTTGCTATATAAAGACAATGCGTCTCCAAGCTATTGACAGAGAAAAGTCCCCCAACACCTGGATCAAACCACTAGAATCTGGAAAATAAATTATTGCCGTCCTGCCAAATTTTTTTTTTTAAGACTCATACAACAGACCTCAAAAATTGGTACTCACCCTATCGTCCTTGTATTGGTTGCTATATAAAGACAATGCGTCTCCAAGCTATTGACAGAGAAAAGTCCCCCAACACCTGGATCAAACCACTAGAATCTGGAAAATAAATTATTGCCGTCCTGCCAAATTTTTTTTTTAAGACTCATACAACAGACCTCAAAAATTGGTACTCACCCTATCGTCCTTGACCTTGTCACCAGTCACGGACTTCTTCCTACTCCTCCTCCTCTTTATAGACCCCGACCCCTCGCCGAGGTCTACGGCCACACTGTTCCTGTGGGTCGGGCTCTTGGAGGAGTACTCCCTGATGGGGTCCGGCAGGGGTCGGTTATCCCTGGGGTCGTAGTGGTCGAATCCGTTGTGCTCGCTGTACCTCCTCGAGTGGGCGTTTGGGTCGACGACCATGAAGTTGTAGGCAACACTGGCCATTGTGGTGGCCCCGGGGAGCGGCGTATCCAGTTTCTATCCGTGGCGGGCGAGACTCTTAAAAAGAGTCTCCGATTTAGGTGAAAAAAAATAAAATAAATGAATACCAAATGAAAAAAAAAACAACTCGAAGGCGATTTAGTGACCAGAGCTCGGTCAGACCAGACCAGGGAAGGAAATTTTAAACGCACACTTCGGCAGGACACCAAAAAAAAATAATAACTTTAATGTCAAGAAATGAAGTCGTCTCCAACACCGCGGGAACGATACCCGTCTCAGGACCACGTCAAAAAATGTCTTGTCCTTAATCCAACAGAGAAGCGATCGAACAGTGCGAGTATTCTGATAGACCATGCATTGGCGAGCATCGATGAGGTAACGTCAGTACGGCCGTCAGCTGGTGGCACTTAACATGACGCAGAAGAAGGAGAAAGGGGGGGGGAGAACTAAAAAAAAAAAAATAATTTAAAAATTCCAATACAAATTACGAACAAGAGACGGCCTAAGCCGGTCACGAATTTTTTTTATTTTCTTTTTATCTCTTTGAAACTGTGGCAAGGCCGGCTATAGATTGGGTGCTCTCCCCCAAGGCTCGGCAATTATCCATCGATGTAGATCTCGGGGAACTCGCTGTCTTGATGCTGGTGCGGGCGAGGCAATGACGCGGAACTGCTCGGTGGAGCCTGGTTATCGATTGAGTCCTGACATGGCATTGACACTGAGGTAGAATTATTATTATTTTTTTTTAATTCATACAAAAATAAAACGCTTGAATCTTTAACATCTAAATACTATTGTTAGATTTGTTTCACATTAGTCAAAACACTTTTTTGTTTGTTTGTATATATCCGCATAGAACTGTTTAAAACTCCAACACAAATTAAGCAAAAGAAATCGTGGTGCTTATATTCCAGTATCGATACTCAATATCGTCCGCCGTGCTGACATTCAGAAAAGTAAAGAATCAAAACAAAATGAACACCAAAACTAAAAAGAAAAAAAAAAATGGAAGTAACTTCAGCGTTATGAAGTAAAGGTAAAGCCTGATCCTATCGGAAAGAATGTCCTAACGACCAGGCAGGCCACCAGAGTCCTATCGATGGGTGCGCGCTTCTTCGTCACACTGGGTGGGTGCCGTAGGTGAGCCGGCGGACCAGAAAAAAAATCTATGGCACTGCCTCGGTGTGACGCTGTCGTGGATTTTCACGGCGGACAAAATATTGACATGTCAACAAGGGGCGAGGGGGGGGGGATGTGTATAAATTTTATACGCGTTTTCTCTCCCTTTAGCAATGCAACGCTCTGTGGCGTGATCTCCCGTGTTAGTGTGTAACGTTGGGGTGTTACGTCAGTGTGTTACGTCAGTGTGTTACGTCAGTGTGTTACGTCAGTGTGTTACGTCAGTGTGTTACGTCAGTGTGTTACGTCAGTGTGTTACTACATTTCTTTCTGTCATAATGGCAACTGTTTCAATAACACTTGCAATCGAACCATTTTTTCCCCATAGCTTGGCTATTCTGTTACATTAACATTTTTAATACACTGGAGGTTAGAGAGTGTATAAGTTTTAAATAAAAAGAGGGCGGGGGGAACCGTTACAGAGGGGGGGGGGCTTATAGGTGTACTCCCCTTGACATTCTCCTCGCGTGCTTTTATCCCTGAGATCACTTGGAACTGAGAGGGATTGGGGCAAGCGGGGTGGGGGGCCCGGGGGGGGCCCACACAAAGGACTCGTTTTTAAACGTTTATACAAAGTAGAATGTTTAAGCACCTTGTCATTGATAGAGTGTATCCTTGTACTACAGAACATGCTGTAGCTCTCGAGAAGCACCTTGTCATTGATAGTGTGTATCCTAGTACTACAGAACATGCTGTAGCTCTCGAGAAGCACCTTGTCATTGATAGTGTGTATCCTAGTACTACAGAACATGCTGTAGCTCTCGAGAAGCACCTTGTCATTGATAGTGTGTATCCTAGTACTACAGAACATGCTGTAGCTCTCGAGAAGCACCTTGTCATTGATAGAGTGCATCCTAGCACTACAGAACATGCTGTAGCTCTCGATATCAAGACTTAAGTTCTTGTAAGTCAAAACTTTTAGATACCTGTCCTAACGCTGACGATAACAAAATGGTATTCTTGTGAACTGATATCGCGTTCCTTCATTTCACAGACCGGCGAAAGAAGACGTTGGTCAGGAGTAACAAAATGACACTCCTTAATATGCTCCAATGCATCAGTTCAAACAGAAATAATTGCCTGTTGGTTTTTTTAGTCGAACTAAAATTATTAATTAAATTTGCTGAACAAATCGATTTGATACCGGAGCTAAGAGGAAATGCGATACCTTATATGGAAGATTGATAATGCGATACCTTATATTGAAGATAGATAATGCGATAATATGGCCCGCCAAGTAACGACATATTCTTTATTATTATTATTTTCTTAATATTGTTCCCCTTGTCCTTCGGCCCGCACAAGCTTTTTATATAAAGTATTACGTGCCCCTTACATTTTGAGTTGTGCAGGCCTGCCATATAGTGGAGACGGATAATTCGATACCTTATATGGGAGACAGATAAAGCGATACCTTATATAGGAGACAGATAAGGCGATACCTTATAGTGGAGACAGATGAGGCGATACCTTATATGGGAGACAAATAAGGCGATACCTTATATGGGAGGCAGATAAGGCTATAGCTTATATGGGAGACAGATAAGGCGATACCTTATATGGGAGACAGATAAGGCGATACCTTATATGAGAGACAGATAAGGCGATAGCTTATATGGGAGACAGATAAGGCGATAGCTTATATGGGAGACAGATAAGGCGATACCTTATATGGGAGACAGATAAGGCGATAACTTAAATGGGAGACCGATAAGGCGACACCTTATATGGGAGACAGATATGGCGATACCTTATACGAGAGACAGATTAGGCGATACCTTATATGGGAGACAGATAAGGCGATACCTTTTATGGGAGACAGATAAGGCGATACCTTATATGGCAGACAGATAAGGCGACACCTTATATGGGAGACAGATAAGGCGATACCTTATATGAGAGAAATATAAGGCGATAGCTTATATGGGAGACAGATAAGGCAATACCTTATATGGGAGACAGATAAGGCGATAACTTAAATGGGATACCGATAAGGCGACACCGTATATGGGAGACAGATAAGGCGATACCTTATATTGAAGATAGATAATGCGATAATATGGCCCGTCAAGTAACGACATATTCTTTATTATTATTATTTTCTTAATATTGTTCCCCTTGTCCTTCGGCCCGCACAAGCTTTTTATATAAAGTATTACGTGCCCCTTACATTTTGAGTTGTGCAGGCCTGCCATATAGTGGAGACGGATAATTCGATACCTTATATGGGAGACAGATAAAGCGATACCTTATATAGGAGACAGATAAGGCGATACCTTATAGTGGAGACAGATGAGGCGATACCTTATATGGGAGACAAATAAGGCGATACCTTATATGGGAGGCAGATAAGGCTATAGCTTATATGGGAGACAGATAAGGCGATACCTTATATGGGAGACAGATAAGGCGATACCTTATATGAGAGACAGATAAGGCGATAGCTTATATGGGAGACAGATAAGGCGATAGCTTATATGGGAGACAGATAAGGCGATACCTTATATGGGAGACAGATAAGGCGATAACTTAAATGGGAGACCGATAAGGCGACACCTTATATGGGAGACAGATATGGCGATACCTTATACGAGAGACAGATTAGGCGATACCTTATATGGGAGACAGATAAGGCGATACCTTTTATGGGAGACAGATAAGGCGATACCTTATATGGCAGACAGATAAGGCGACACCTTATATGGGAGACAGATAAGGCGATACCTTATATGAGAGAAATATAAGGCGATAGCTTATATGGGAGACAGATAAGGCAATACCTTATATGGGAGACAGATAAGGCGATAACTTAAATGGGATACCGATAAGGCGACACCGTATATGGGAGACAGATAAGGCGATACCTTATACGAGAGACAGATTAGGCGATACCTTACATGAGACAGATAAGGCTATACCTTATATGGGAGACAGATAAGGCGATAGCTTTTATGGGAGACAGATAAGGCGATACCTTATATGGGAGACAGATAAGGCGATAACTTAAATGGGAGACCGATAAGGCGACACCTTATATGGGAGACAGATAAGGCGATACCTTATATGGCAGACAGATAAGGCGACACCTTATATGATAGACAGATAAGGCGATACCTTATATGGGAGACAGATAAGGCTATAGCTTATATGGGAGACAAATAAGGCGATACCTTATATGGCAGACAGATAAGGCGACACCTTATATGGGAGACAGATAAGGCGATACCTTATATGAGAGAAAGATAAGGCGATAGCTTTTATGGGAGACAGATAAGGCGATACCTTTTATGGGAGACAGATAAGGCGATAACTTAAATGGGAGACCGATAAGGCGACACCTTATATGGGAGACAGATAAGCCGATACCTTATACGAGTGACAGATTAGGCGATACCTTATATGAGACAAATAAGGCGATACCTTATATGGGAGACAGATAAGGCTATAGCTTATATGGGAGACAGATGAGGCGATACCTTATATGGCAGACAGATAAGGCTATAGCTTATATGGGAGACAGATGAGGCGATACCTTATATGGCAGACAGATAAGGCGACACCTTATATGGGAGACAGATAAGGCGACACCTTATATGGGAGACAGATAAGGCGACACCTTATATGGGAGACAGATAAGGCGATACCTTATATGGGAGACAGATAAGGCGACACCTTATATGGGAGACAGATAAGGCGATACCTTATATGGGAGACAGATAAGGCGATACCTTATATGGGAGACAGATAAGGCGATAACTTATATGGGAGACAGATAAGGCGATACCTTATATGGGAGACAGATAAGGCGATAACTTATATGGGAGACAGATAAGGCGATACCTTATATGGGAGACAGATAAGGCGATAACTTATATGGGAGACAGATAAGGCGATACCTTATATGGGAGACAGATAAGGCGATACCTTATATGGGAGACAGATAAGGCGATAACTTATATGGCAGACAGATAAGGCGATACCTTATATGGCAGACAGATAAGGCGATACCTTATATGGCAGACAGATAAGGCGATACCTTATATGGCAGACAGATAAGGCGATACCTTATATGGCAGACAGATAAGGCGATACCTTATATGGCAGACAGATAAGGCGATACCTTATATGGCAGACAGATAAGGCGATACCTTATATGGCAGACAGATAAGGCGATACCTTATATGGGAGACAGATAAGGCGATACCTTATATGGCAGACAGATAAGGCGATAGCTTATGTTATCAAAAAATCCTTTGTGTCGTGCGTTGTTTTTACGAATGTCATGCGCAGTGGCATGTTGTTGGTTTCTTTGTT
This sequence comes from Lymnaea stagnalis, assembly GCA_964033795.1. NCBI lineage: Eukaryota > Metazoa > Mollusca > Gastropoda > Lymnaeidae > Lymnaea > Lymnaea stagnalis. The sequence goes on along the minus strand of CAXITT010000348.1, from coordinate 144,317 downwards.
TGTTTATTTGTTTGTTTGTTTGTTTGTTTGTTTGTTTATTTGTTTGTTTGTTTGTTTGTTTGTTTGTTTGTTTGTTTGTTTGATTGTTTGTTTGTTGTTGTTTTTTTTTTAATCGGCAGAAATAATAGACCAACGTTTGTAAAATCAATGTCGATGAAAGAGTTTTACTATCTGTTGCATATCAATGAATTGGTGTGGATGCGATGGGCTGTGGCAAGGTGATGTGTTGTGAGAAGTTGATGCGTGGTGAGAAGATGATGGGTTGTGAAGAGGCGATGGGTGGTGACAAGGTGATGGGTTGTGAGAAGGTGATGGGTGGTGACGATGTGATGGGTGGTGTCAAGGTGATGAGAAGTGACAAGGTGATAGGTGGTGACAAGTGACGGGTGGTAACAAGGTGATGGGTTGTGAGAAGGGGATGGGTAGTGACAAGGTGATGGGTGGTGACAAGGTGATGGGTTGTAAGAAGGTGATGGGTGGTGAGAAGATGATGGGTGATGAGAAGGTGATGAGTGGTTAGAAGGTGATGGGAGGTGAGAAGATAATGAGTGGTGACAAGGTGATGAGTGTTGAGAAGGTGATGGGTTGTGACAAGGTGATGGGTGGTAAGAAGGTTATAGGTGGTAACAATGTGATGAGTGGTGTCAAGGTGATGAGGGGTGTAAAGGTTATGTGTGGTGACAAGGTGATGGATGTGACTAGATAATTAGTGGTTACGAGTGGATAGGTGGTGACAAGGTGATGGATGGTGACAAGATGATGGGTGGTGAGAAGGTGATGATTGGTGTCGAGGCGTTGTGTGGTGATAAGGTGATGGGTGGTAAGAAGGTGATGGGTAGTGATAAGGTGATGGGTATTGCGAAGGTGATAGGTGGTGAGAAGATATAAGTGGTTACAAGAAGATGGGTGGTAAGAAGGTGATGATTGATGACGCAGTGTTGTGTGATGATAAGGTGATGGGTGGTGAGAAGGTAATGAGTGGTTAGAGGGTGGTGACAAGGTAATGAGTGTTGAGAAGGTAATGGGTGGTGACAAGTTAGTGGGTGGTAAAAAAGATGAAAGGTGATAACGATATTATGAGTGGTGTCAAGGTGATGAGGGGTGAAAAAGATATGTGTGGTGACATGGTGATGGATTTGACTAGGTGATTAGTGGTTACGAGTGGATAGGTGATGACAAGGTGATGGGTAGTGAGAAGATAATGGGTGTTGAGAAGGTGATGAGTGGTGAGAAGGTGATGGGTTTTGAGAAGATGATGAGTGGTTACAAGATGATGGGTGGTAAGATGGTGATGATTGGTGACGAGGTGTTGTGTGGTGACAAGGTGATGGGTGGTAAGAAGGTGATGGGTAGTGAGAAGGTGATTGGTAGTGAGAAGGTGATAGGTGGTGAGAATATGAAGAGTGGTGACAAGGTGATGGTGGTGAGAAGGTGATGGGTGGTAAGTAGGTGATTAGTGGTGACAAGGAGATGAGGGGTGAAAATGTTATGTGTGGTGACAAGGTGACGGATGTGACTAGGTGATTAGTGGTTAGTGGTGGATAGGTGGTGACAAGGTGATGGGTGGTGAGAAGGTGATGAGTGGTGAGAAGGTGATGAGTGGTTAGAAGGTGATGAGTGGTTAGAAGGTGATGAGTGGTTAGAAGGTGATGGGTGGTGAGAAGATGATGAGTGGTGACAAGGTGATGAGTGTTGAGAAGGTGATGAGTGGTGACAAGGTGATGAGTGGTAAAAAAGGTGAAAGGTGATAACGATCTGATGAGTGGTGTCAAGGTGATGAGGGGTGAAAAGGATATGTGTGGTGACAAGGTGATTGATGTGACTAGGTGATTAGTGGTTACGAGTGGATAGGTGGTGACAAGCGGATGGGTGGTGAGAAGATGATGAGTGGTGACGAGATGATGAGTGTTGAGAAGGTGATGAGTGGTAACGAGAAGATTGGTGGTAAGAAGGTGATGATTGGTGACAAGGTTTTGTGTGTTGACAAGGTGATGGGTTTGAGAAGGTGATGGGTGGTGAGAAGATTATGAGTGGTGAGATGGTGATGAGTGGTTAGAAGGTGATGGGTGGTGAGAAGATTATGAGTGGTGAGATGGTGATGAGTGGTTAGAAGGTGATTGAGTGGTGACAAGGTAGTGAGTGGTGAGAAGGCGATGGGTGGTGACCAGGTGATTTGTGTTAAGAAGGAGATTAGTGGTGACAAGGTGTTATGTGTTGACCATGTGATGGGTGGTGAAAAGGTGATGGGTGGTGACGAGGTGATGAGTGATGTTAAGGTGATAAGGGTGACAAGGCGGTGGATTGTGAAAATGTGATGGATGTGAGTAGGTGGTTAGTGGTGACGAGTTGATAGGTTGTGACAAGGTGATTATTGGTGTCAAGGTGATAGGTTTGGACAAGGTGATTAGTTGTGACGAGTTGATAGGTGGTGACAAAGTGATGATTGGTGACAAGTTCATGGGTTGTGACAAGGTGATGTTTGGTGACAAGGTGATGAGTGTTGACAAGGCGTTGTGTGGTGAAAGGATATGGATGTGACGAGGTGATGAGTGGGAAAAGGGTGATGGGTGGTGACAAGGTTGATTGATGTAATGAGGTGAAGTGTGGTGACAAGTTAATGAGTGTTGTCAAGTTGATGGGTGTTAAAAATGTGATGAGTTATGACAACGTGATGAATGTGACTAAGTGTTTAGCGGTGAAGAGTTGATGCTTGGTAGCAAGGTGTTGAGTGGGGACAAGGTGATGGGCAGTGATAAGGTGATGAGTGTTGAGAAGACGATGAGTGCTGACAAGGCGTTGGGCTGTGGGAAGGTGATGGGTCTCGACAAGGTGACCTTTTGTAACAAGGTTTTGTCTTTGATGGGCTGAGCGCTGAGTCACAGTTTGCTAGGTGTTAAACTTAGTCGCGTACACCCATTGTACCCCCGAGACTAGCAGGTGTTAAACTTAGTCGCGTACACCCATTGTACCCACGAGACTAGCAGGTGTCAAACTTAGTCGCGTACACCCATTGTACCCCCGAGACTAGCAGGTGTTAATCTTAGTCGCGTACACCCATTGTACCCCCGAGACTAGCAGATGTTAAACTTAGTCGCGTACACCCATTGTACCCACGAGACTAGCAGGTGTCAAACTTAGTCGCGTACACCCATTGTACCCCCGAGACTAGCAGGTGTTAAACTTAGTCGCGAACACCCATTGTACCCCCGAGACTAGCAGGTGTCAAACTTAGTCGCGTACACCCGTTGTACCCCCGAGACTAGCAGGTGTCAAACTTAGTCGCGTACACCCATTGTACCCCTGAGACTAGCAGGTGTGAAACTTAGTCGCGTACACCCATTGTACCCCCGAGACTAGCAGGTGTGAAACTTAGTCGCGTACACCCATTGTACCCCCGAGACTAGCAGGTGTTAAACTTAGTCGCGTACACCCATTGTACCCCCGAGAATAGCAGGTGTGAAACTTAGTCGCGTACACCCATTGTACCCCCGAGACTAGCAGGTGTGAAACTTAGTCGCGTACACCCATTGTACCCCCGAGACTAGCAGGTGTGAAACTTAGTCGCGTACACCCATTGTACCCCCGAGACTAGCAGGTGTTAAACTTAGTCGCGTACACCCATTGTACCCCCGAGACTAGCAGGTGTTAAACTTAGTCGCGTACACCCATTGTACCCCCGAGACTAGCAGGTGTTAAACTTAGTCGCGTACACCCATTGTACCCCCGAGACTAGCAGGTGTTAAACTTAGTCGCGTACACCCATTGTACCCCCGAGACTAGCAGGTGTTAAACTTAGTCGCGTACACCCATTGTACCCCCGAGACTAGCAGGTGTTAAACTTAGTCGCGTACACCCATTGTACCCCCGAGACTAGCAGGTGTTAAACTTAGTCGCGTACACCCATTGTACCCCCGAGACTAGCAGGTGTTAAACTTAGTCGCGTACACCCATTGTACCCCCGAGACTAGCAGGTGTTAAACTTAGTCGCGTACACCCATTGTACCCCCGAGACTAGCAGGTGTTAAACTTAGTCGCGTACACCCATTGTACCCCCGAGACTAGCAGGTGTTAAACTTAGTCGCGTACACCCATTGTACCCCCGAGACTAGCAGGTGTTAAACTTAGTCGCGTACACCCATTGTACCCCCGAGACTAGCAGGTGTTAAACTTAGTTGCGAACACCAATTTTACCCCCGAGACTAGCGGGTGTTAAACTTAGTTGCGTACACCCATTGTACCCCCGAGACTAGCAGGTGTTAAACTTAGTCGCGTACACCCATTGTACCCCCGAGACTAGCAGGTGTTAAACTTAGTTGCGAACACCAATTTTACCCCCGAGACTAGCGGGTGTTAAACTTAGTTGCGTACACCCATTGTACCCCCGAGACTAGCAGGTGTTAAACTTAGTCGCGTACACCCATTGTACCCCCGAGACTAGCAGGTGTGAAACTTAGTCGCGTACACCCATTGTACCCCCGAGACTAGCAGGTGTGAAACTTAGTCGCGTACACCCATTGTACCCCCGAGACTAGCAGGTGTCAAACTTAGTCGCGTACACCCATTGTACCCCCGAGACTAGCAGGTGTTAAACTTAGTCGCGAACACCCATTGTACCCCCGAGACTAGCAGGTGTTAAACTTAGTCGCGTACACCCATTGTACCCCCGAGACTAGCAGGTGTTAAACTTAGTCGCGAACACCCATTGTACCCCCGAGACTAGCAGGTGTTAAACTTAGTTGCGAACACCAATTTTACCCCCGAGACTAGCGGGTGTTAAACTTAGTTGCGTACACCCATTGTACTCCCGAGACTAGCAGGTGTTAAACTTAGTCGCGTACACCCATTGTACCCCCGAGACTACTAGGTGTTAAACTTAGTCGCGTACACCCATTGTACCCCCGAGACTAGCAGGTGTTAAACTTAGTCGCGTACACCCATTGTACCCACGAGACTAGCAGGTGTGAAACTTAGTCGCGTACACCCATTGTACCCCTGAGACTAGCAGGTGTTAAACTTAGTCGCGTACACCCAGTGTACAACCGAGACTAGCAGGTGTTAAACTTAGTCGCGTACACCCATTGTACCCACGAGACTAGCAGGTGTGAAACTTAGTCGCTTACACCCATTATACCCCCGAGACTAACAGATGTCAAACTTAGTCGCGAACACCCATTGTACCCACGAGACTAGCAGGTGTGAAACTTAGTCGCGTACACCCATTGTACCCACGAGACTAGCAGGTGTTAAACTTAGTCGCGTACACCCATTGTACCCACGAGACTAGCAGGCGCTAAACTTAGTCGCTTACACCCACTGTACCCTAGCAGGTGTTAAACTTAGTCGCGTACACCCATTGTACCCACGAGACTAGCAGGTGTGAAACTTAGTCGCGTACACCCATTATACCCCCGAGACTACCAGATGTCAAACTTAGTCGCGAACACCCATTGTACCCACGAGACTAGCAGGTGTGAAACTTAGTCGCGTACACCCATTGTACCCACGAGACTAGCAGGTGTTAAACTTAGTCGCGAACACCCATTGTACCCACGAGACTAGCAGGTGTTAAACTTAGTCGCTTACACCCAGTGTACCCACGAGACTAGCAGGTGTTAAACTTAGTCGCGTACACCCAGTGTACCCACGAGACTAGCAGGTGTTAAACTTAGTCGCGTACACCCAGTGTACCCCCGAGACTAGCAGGTGTTAAACTTAGTCGCGTACACCCATTGTACCCCGGAGACTAGCAGGTGTTAAACTTAGTCGCGTACACCCATTGTACCCCCGAGACTAGCAGGTGTCAAACTTAGTCGCGTACACCCATTGTACCCAGAGACTAGCAGGTGTGAAACTTAGTCGCGTACACCCATTGTACCCCCGAGACTAGCAGGTGTAAAACTTAGTCGCGTACACCCATTGTACCCCCGAGATTAGCAGGTGTGAATCTTAGTTGCAAACACCCATTGTACCCCTGAGACTAGCAGGTGTTAAACTTAGTTGCGAACACCCATTGTACCCCCGAGACTAGCAGGTGTGTAACTTAATCGAAACATTAACAGGTAACAATTATCAATAACTAACGTTCAAATGTCAAAGACACGGCACGTGTGACAGACACAGCAAGCGTGACAGACACTGCAAAGTGTGGAAGACACAGCAAGCGTGACAGACACAACAAGTGTGAGAGACACAGCAAGTGTGACAGACACAGCACGTGTGACAGACACAGCAAAGTGTGACAGAAACAAAAAGTATGACAAACACAGAAAAGTGTGACAGACACAGCACGTGTGACAGACACAGCACGTGTGACAGACACAATATATGTGACAGACACAACATGTGTGACAGACACGGCAAGGGTGACAGACACAGCAAGTGTGACAGACACAACAAGTGTGACAGAGACAACAAACAAGTGTGACACACACAACAAATGTGACAGACACAACAAGTGTGACAGACACAGCATGTTTGACAGACATAGCAAGTGATACCAGTGATGCGCTCAAGTTGTTGTCAGATATAATGTGATCGTATAGCGCTCAACCTGTCAAAGGAGACAACTTCAATGTTCAAGCTGTCAAAGAAGACATCTTCAATAGCATTCCATTTCCGACTGCTCAGCTCAGATTTTTTGTTTAAACTAAAGTTTCCTTTTATGAACACGATGCGGGTGAGAAATAGGAAGGACGCTCAATGGGGCAGCTGTCTAGTTTAATCGCAGTGGCTCATCCGTTTTTTTCGGTTGACATATCACAGAAGTGATGAGCGAAATGTCAATCTTGGCATGGTCGAATGGTTTTTCTGTCCAATGACCTTAAGCTAGTGGGTAAATAGATACCATTTCTTTTAAATCTCTTAAAATAATCTTATTCATTCAATCATTCATTCATTCATTCAATCATTCATTCAATTATTAATTCAATAATTCATTCATTCAATCATTCATTCATTCATCCATTTCGTTGACTGAATTAACTTGGCAAGGGACACACTTCTGACCATCTTTAATCTTTCTCTTCAAGTTTTGGTGGCTGAACTAACTTGGCAATAGACACACTTCTTACCATCTTCAATCTTCGTTTTCATGTTTGGTGGCTGAGTTAACTTGTCAAAGGGACACACTTCTCACCATCTTTATCCTGTGCCTTCAGGTTTGTTGGTTGAGTTAACTTCGTCTTCAGCCTCATGTTTCTATTTCGCAGATCATTTTCGATTTTACTCTACCAAGCTTCAGTGGGTCTTAAGCGTTTTTTTTTTTTATTGACTTTTTTGTACACGAAGTCTCCCTCTCAGTGCTGTCAGATAAAGTAAGCATATCAACATTCCCATGGGCATGACCAAACCAACCGTGTCAGATAAAGTAAGCATAGCAACATTCCCATGGGCATGACCAAACCAACCGTGTCAGATAAAGTAAGCATAGCAACATTCCCATGGGCATGACCAAACCAACCGTGTCAGATAAAGTAAGCATAGCAACATTCCCATGGGCATGACCAAACCAACCGTGTCAGATAAAGTAAGCATAGCAACATTCCCATGGGCATGACCAAACCAACCGTGTCAGATAAAATAAGCATAGCAACATTCCCATGGGCATGACCAAACAGACCGTGTCAGATTAAATAAGCATAGCAACATTCCCATGGGCATGACCAAACCAACCGTGTCAGATAAAATAAGCATAGCAACATTCCATTGGGCATGACCAAACCAACCGTGTCAGATAAAATAAGCATAGCAACATTCCCATGGGCATGACCAAACCAACCGTGTCAGATAAAATAAGCATAGCAACATTCCCATGGGCATGACCAAAACCAACCGCAGCGGGGTGATTTTTTGTTTTGTTTTGTTTACATGTCTTCTTTTGTAATTAGGTGATTCATTTGTGTAATTCAAGATTGTCTTTGGGCCATTACAACTCTGTGGCTCCTGTGTGTAGGCCTTTAGTCTGGGATGCTTACAGCATCGCGTATAATGCTTTAGGAGTATTCCAGAACCATTTTTTTTTGTTAAATAAGGACCTTGATATTAATTTCCGGGGGGTTTTTCAATCATCAAACTTTCCAAGATGACCAGATCAAACCGGTTCCTACAAAGAACGCCGAACACCCTGTTTAGTTAATGGGTTCCACACACGCCCATGACATGACGTATTAAAATTGCATGTAGCACTTGACATGACTTATGAGAAACCAAGAGACGTGTATAAACAAGAGATGCGTCAAACGCGGCGCAAAAAAAAAACAAAAAAAAAAACACGCAAAAGAGAAAAGAAATGTTTGCGCAACAATTACTTTTCCAGCGTTCTCATTCGTTTATTTACGATCGGCTATTAACAACGCTTTATTAGTCAATAAATCATTTATTCCTTCGCGCCTGTTGGAAAGGCGTATTGATTACTGAGATCGATCTCTAACAAACTTTAACGCTAAAACCATAACGATNGTATTAAAATTGCATGGAACACTTGACATGACTTATGAGAAAACAAGAAACGTGTATAAACAAGAGATGCGTCAAACGCGGCGCAAAAAAAAAACAAAAAAAAAAAACACGCAAAAGAGAAAAGAAATGTTTGCGCAACAATTACTTTTCCAGCGTTCTCATTCGTTTATTTACGATCGGCTATTAACAACGCTTTATTAGTCAATAAATCATTTATTCCTTCGCGCCTGTTGGAAAGGCGTATTGATTACTGAGATCGATCTCTAACAAACTTTAACGCTAAAACCATAACGATTCATTAAAATTTCAAGACAATGTACAGGTGCCGGACCAAAAACTAATAACTTAACCCTTTATCACGATCGGGGGGAAAAAGAAGATGACTCTTTTATATTTAAAAAAAAATGTGTTTGTGTTTCATAACCAAAAAGTGCACACGGAAAAGGAGGGGAGAGAGGGGAGAGAAAGATAGAGGAAAGGGGATAACTCATTAAATCAGGCACGACTGTGGATTCAGGGAACAGACGATTCGGAGTCGAGCTGTCGACATAAAAAATCTTGAGTCGAACGTTTTCGTTCCAGGTGTTTGAACTTCCACGAAGTGGCATTTTCTACTTTCATTACTAGAAGGATTAAATGGAATCGACTGAAGAAATAATTCCCCTGAATGGTATCTACTTTGGAAATAATTTTCTTGAATGGTCTCGACTGTGGAAATAATTCACCTGAGGGTATCGAATATAGAAATAATTCACCTGAATGGTATCGATATGGAAATAATTCCCCTGAATGGTATCGACTATGGGAATAATTCAACTGAATGGTATCGACTATGGGAATAATTCACCTGAATGGTATCGACTATGGAAATAATTCACCTGAATGGTATCGATATGGAAATAATTCACCTGAGTGGTATCGACAATAGAAATAATTCGCATGAATGGTATCGACTATGGAAAGCATTTGCATGAATGATATCAACAATGAAAATCAATCACTCAAAAGAAATTCAGACCTGAAATGATCTCCTTGAAATATTGAATTTGTTCTATACTTTTAGAGAAAAACTATCGCTGAACAAGCCACTTTAGCCCATGCTGCCACTCTGGGCACTCCAGCTACTCAGGACACTCAGACCACTCAAACCACTAGGGCCACTCTGACCACTTAGGACACTCCAGCCACTCAGGCCACTCCAGCCACTCAGGCCACTCCACCCACTCCGGCCACTCAAACCACTAGGGCCACTCAGACCACTTAGGACACTCAGACCACTCCAGCCACTCAGGACACTCAGACCACTCCAGCTACTCAGGCCACTCCAGCCACTCAAACCACTAGGGCCACTCTGACCACTTAGGACACTCCAGCCACTCAGGCCACTCCAGCCACTCAGGCCACTCCACCCACTCCGGCCATTCAAACCACTAGGGCCATCTCAGGCCACTCCAGCTACTCAGGCCACTCCAGCCACTCAAACCACTAGGGCCACTCTGACCACTCAGGCCACTCCAGCCACTCAGGCCACTCCAGCCACTCAGGCCACTCCACCCACTCCGGCCATTCAAACCACTAGGGCCACTCAGACCACTTAGGACACTCAGACCACTCCAGCCACTAAGGACACTCAGACCACTCCAGCCATTCAGGACACTCAGACCACTCCAGCCACTCAGGCCACTCCAGCCACTCAGGCCACTCCAGCCACTCAGGCCACTCCAGCCACTCCAGCCACTCAGGCCACTCCAGCCACTCAGGCCACTCCAGCCACTCCGGCAACTCAAACAACTAGGGCCACTCAGACCACTCCAGCCACTCATTCCACTCCATCCACTCCAGTCACTCCAGTCACTCCAGCCACTCCGTCCACTCCAGTCACTCCAGCACCAAGAAGTGTTTAGTAAACACAGCCACGGGACCCTCAGGAACATTGCCTATCATTATTCTCTTTAACAGAATGTCAAATGTCACTTAAGTCAGTTATTTTGATATACATAGGTCACCTGTCATTTTTTTTTCTTATTTTTGGTCAGCTCTCGCCACTAGATCGCCTTAGAATTGTTCAGGAGGTCCTCTTAGGATTTATATTAAAGCTAACGAAACTCAAACATATTTTGTTTAATAACAAAAAAAAAATTCTTTATAACATTGTCGTAAACAAATTTAAACCACAACTCCCCGTTTCTACTAGTAGAGCACTTCTAAGGTTTAAAATAACTTAACTGAAGGTCAAGGCTAATGTTTTAAAAGCTAATTTAAAAAAAACAAAGGATCGATTATTTTCCTTCGATTTTGTTAATATATATTTTTTTAATGAATTGGGGCCAAATTGCTCAGTAACAATTTGTATTTATTTTTTTTTTCACTTAAAAAAACCCAGAAAACTTCTGTTCTTTTTTTTTCTTTGACCTAGTTACGATATAATCTTTTTTTAAGACACAAAATATTTTGGTTGCACAAGCGTCAGTTCACACGATCAAATCAGCTTCGAATTTCGCGTCGAATTTGTGTGTGAACACACTACTTTGTGCATGGATTTATTTTCTTGGGCAAAAAATGGGAATTTAATCAAATGGTTATTTGAAAGGTGTGACAAGGCTTTATATCAAAATCGTATTTATCGAATGCATGATCGAAACTTTGATGGTGTGAACAGACGCTTAGCGAAATATAATGTCGCAAAAAGTTGAAATACTTTTAAATAAGAAGCTAGTTCTCGCTTTTTCTCTCCCTCAGACGGGATCACTGCCAACCCTAAGCCTAACCCTAAGCCGGAGTGCCTGATTATTTCTTGTTTACGTTACGCTAAGAATTAGCACTATTTAAAACATGTTTCCAAGGGTTTGAAATCCAATTAATTAAAGAAACTCTTGCTTGTCCAAATGCGCCCTTAAGACCACAACCAGGTAGGGTGCCAGAAATAATCACAACTAACCATTACTCCAGCCGTGGGTCCTGAAAGAAAAGAGAGAAAAAAAAGCTTTAAGTAAAGTAATTTGTTTGTTTTTTTAATTGTGTGTCAACTTAACATAAAATACAATGTAATTCAATAGTGGAAATAGTTTTTATTGAGGCTTTGAGAACATACATGAAGATGAAAAGGATGTATTGGCCAAACGCCTGCTTCAGCAGACAGGACAAATCAAGAAAAATATTTCAAATGTATGTTTTCAAATATCTTCATGAAGTTATCTCAGTTCCCGCTAAGACACCTAACATGTCAATTCAATACAGGGAAATAAAATGAAATTTTCTTAGCAGGTTGAACTTTGAAAAGAGTTGGTGACCCTTCGTAATAGCTGTACATTTTTAACCCCATGACCTCATTTTTTAGTCCACGATAACATTGCCTGGGGGTCCTCACTTTCGCTCTCTACACCTCATCTCGTCGCTCGCCTCTGCACCTCATCTCTACACCCCATCTCGCTTTCTCTCTCTACAACTCATCTCGTCGCCCCTCTCTACACCCCATCTCTACACCCCATCTCTACACCCCATCTCTACACCCCATCTCTACACCCCATCTCTACACCCCATCTCTACACCCAATCTCTACACCCCATCTCTACACCCCATCTCTACACCCCATCTCTACAACCCATCTCTACACCCCATCTCTACACCCCATCTCTACACCCCATCTCTACACCCCATCTCTACACCCCATCTCTACACCCCATCTCTACACCCCATCTCTACACCCCATCTCTACACCCCATCTCTACCCCCCATCTCTGCACCCCATCTGTGCACCCCCTCTCTTCACCCTATTTCGTCGCCCGTCTCGCCACCCCATCTCTACACCTCATATTTACACCCCATCTCTACACCCCATCTCTATACCCCATCTCTACACCCCATCTCTACATCCCATCTCTACATCCCATCTCTACACCCCATCTCTACACCCCATCTCTACACCCCATATCTATACCCCATCTCTACACCCCATCTCTACATCCCATCTCTACATCCCATCTCTATACCCATCCCGCTATTAAACATACATTCAACAATGAATCCGGACTGATAAAAAAAACTCGAAGAAAACAATATAGTGGAACAAAACATGCAAAAAATAATTGAACAAATTTGTAATCTGCAGTGCAAAAAGATATTATGTATATAAATAGTTGTACTAAATAAGCCTATAAACAGTTCAACAAAATAGGTCTATGAATGATGTGTCATTAAAAAACAACAATTAAACAACCAGTAAAATCTAAGTCTTGTGTAGACATCTTTTATACAATGAGATATGGAGCAGTGGGGGCAGGGCTGCTCATGTGAATAAAAAAACATGAATACAAGTAGTGGTAGCGCATTTTAAAAGAGCAACGCCCACCCCCCCCCCAACCCCCTATGCTCGCTAATACACAATTTTTTTCACCACCCTGAACTATATTAATACTACAATGTCTAGTACACAACAGATTTATTTCACCAACTATTGCAGGAAAACGAAAGAAAATGTTACGCACCAAACGCACTTGTGATATTTATTTTTTATTTTTTTTTTAAAGAACTCACCTAGTGCAGTTATTGGGAAGTTTACTGCGTAAAATCCTATCTCCCTTAACTTCCCCTTGAAAAACAGGAACAACTGATTTTTGGGGGTCTAGGGGCTGCAGCTACAAAATTCGTTAGAATGTGTTGTCATCTATAATGAGGCTATGTGCCAAGTTTCAGCTCAATCGGTTGACGGCAAGTGGGTCTATTGGCTACACAGACGGCAACAAACCAAAAAAAAAAAAAAAATGAATTTAAAATAACGGATTGAAAAAAAAAAAAAAAAAAAAAAAAAGTGAAATTAAAAAAACGAATTGAAAAAAAAAAAAAAAAAAAAAAATATTTTTTTTTAGAAAGTGGAGGTTGGGGGGTTGGGGGTTGGCCATGAAATATAAACACGTGAAAGTCAGTGGTGACCCTTGGTGACCTTTCTGTAGACATAGTTTGGCTCTCATCGTTAAATTTTATCCGAAAAAAAAGTAAACAGTCATTAGAAAATCACTTTCGTTTCGGAGATATCCGCAAGAGGTCACTCGATGGTCAGTGGAGGTCACTGATGACCTAAAGATAATGAAGGGGTTGTTGTGTCGTCGAGGGTGAGTAAGTGTGCAAGCGTTCACCTCAACTGGTCATCAGAGTAAGTGCGCAAAGATTAACCTCAACTGGTCATCAGAAGGTGGGTCAAATAAATATTGAGATGCAAGATTAAAATCAAACAAGCGGACAGATCGCCCTAAGTGAAAGCGTGGAATAAAAATACTTTTTAAGAAACAAACAACAAAAAAACAACTTTTCCTAAAATGTACTAAACAGTATCAAATGAACGTCCCCCCACCCCTCTTTCCCACCCCCCTCCCCCCAACTTCAGAGCTGTTTCAGTCGTAAATGACTTAAAAACAAACTGCGGTCACCGATGCAATACAATGACGTCGCATAACTCTGTCTTAACCGGCTCTAGCCGCTGGTTAGGTTATGTGTGGTCAAATCTTGAAACTCCTGTTTTGACCAACTTCCTGATCTACAGTTGAGCTGAAAAAAAGAACCGCTAAGTTCATGGGCGTCCCACTTTTTTTTTTAAAGTTAAAACCCTAAAGTTTTGGACGAAATTTATTTCAAATCTATTGATATATACATATATTTTTTTTTAATGAACACCTTCTAGTCTTAGAAGACGCTATGGTAGAACAGGAAGTGGATTCTGACACAGGACTTAAAAGCGTGGGACACCCATGCAATACAAACATGTAATGGGTCAGTGAGACCTTCCTGGGGGGTAAAAAACGTGTTTCTCACCGTTGATTATTATCATGAATTAAATTTAATGAACAGTTTGATCGAATAGACAGCAACAGTTGCCAAGTTTTATGTTCAAAATGATGAAGCAGCGGCTTCAAGAAATCCTAATATGAAATTGAATTTTTTTTTTTTTTTAATCTAGGTAAAAAGATGAAAAAAAAACAAAACAAAGGGGGATTGCTGTCAATGCCCTCCAAGAATAGCTGGTAATTTTCTTTTAAGAACCCAGATATAAAAACAAAAACAAGATGAACAGTTTGATCGAATAGACAGCAACAGTTGCCAAGTTTTATGTTCAAAATGATGAAGCAGCGGCTTCAAGAAATCCTAATATGAAATTGAATTTTTTTTTTTTTAATCTAGGTAAAAAGATGAAAAAAAAACAAAACAAAGGGGGATTGCTGTCAATGCCCTCCAAGACTAGCTGGTCATTTTCTTTTAAGAACCCTGATATAAAAACAGAGACAAGAGGAAGAGAATAGGAGAGAGAGCCGGGGGGTGGGGGTCTTTGGATCACAAGTTAGAAGTTTAATCTAGGCCATTCTCCTCAAATTTAAGATTTTTTCAATCAACTTTGACCACTAAAATAACAGTAAAAGCCTTGGCAAAAGAAAAAAAAAAAAAACCAGGAAGGGGTTCTCAAAGATGTGACATGGCATTTTGTTTCCGGCAAACATCACAGCTGTATGCCTGAAACATTCCAACAAAACTCCAGAAACATTCCAGCGACATCCCCGAAACATCCTAACAACAATAAATTAAGCTATATGCCTGAAACATCCCAGCAACACTTAAACAACATTCAAGAAACATCCCAGCAACATCCCATGACATCCTATCAACAACTAATTAAACTATATGCCTGAAAAAATTCTAGCAACAGTTAAACAATATTCAAGAAACATTATAGCACTTCCTCATTAAACAATTGTGTTTCCAATGGCGTTGCTGCTCGACACATTGTGACTCCCGTTAATGAGCTTAATTTGAGCTGACTCATTTTCTTTTGTAAAAATTACTGTATTATACAGTGGGAAGGAAATGCGAACCAGCCATGTGTCGTTCTTCCATATGAAGTTTTTGAACTTCATCTTGTTTCATATGATTTTGTTCAATATGATGATGTTCAATATAAAGAGGTTTCATATGTTGTCCCATATGATACTGCCCCATATGATGTTCTCCCATATGAGGTTGTTCAATATATTGTTAATATCTAAATCGTTTTAAAAAAATAAAAGAGAACAGTTTATCAATGACATTAAAAATATATATATATACATACAGCATCTGATAAAATGGCTTTGCTTTTGTGATCCTTAACCTTGTAACTGGCCCCGCTTGTATGTCCCCAAATCACAACAAACTGAGAACCTCGGACATAAAGCTCGAAATCATTTTCTAAAGATTAAATCATGCCATAATTCTCGCAACCCTTGGGTAACTGGGCCACAACTTTTAACGCAGCTCCAGCAATCGGTGACCCCGCAGTGTCGTTGTCCGAGACAAAAAGTGAACTGGACATGTTGACCCAACCCGTGTAGGCCGGTGAGACACGTGCGACCTCTCTGGTTGGAATTTCGTCTAGGGTTGGAACCCCGACCCCCGTAATCCCACCCCCCCCCCCCCCCCC
>CAXITT010000348.1:73003-105422 GCA_964033795.1 Lymnaea stagnalis | reverse complement strand
AACAATAACTATTACAATTTTTCTCTTTTTATTTTAAAAAAAAATAATTAAACCACAGTCATATAAAAGATCCAAAGAATCTGAAACAAATTCGAAATGATGGGTACAAAAATGTAACTTTCTTCAGAAAAAAAAAATGTTTTGACTGGACATTGTTTTCAGAGTCCACCCCCACCCCCTTTTTTTTTTTTACCCCACCTTTTTGTTGACCGAAAATGAAAAAAAGAAAAAAAAAAGGGGGGGGGGAAGAGGAGAGAGAGAAAGAAAAAAGAAATAAGATTGGTTACTGATCTGGTTTTGTTTGTCGTAAAAACATTTTGGGGGAAAGATTATATTAAAAATGTAGCTTCACCAGAGTCATTGATTAATATTATGATCATGCGCAAACACTGCAAGGCCATTCATATTATGAAAAAAGATCATTCCGAAGCTAAGGAGAGTGTGATGCACTCACTGGTTCCAGTGAAACATAAGCCTTGTGTTAACTGGAAGGGTGCGAGCCCACATTTCAAACAAATATTGGAATAAACCTGCTCCGAATCTCGACAACTTCACCAGTGCCCATGTTTACCAGGGAAGGTTGCTCGTCTGAGCACATGTCTGAAAACTTCCACCAACGAAACAGGACTTAATAGATTGACACGCTTGAGTACAATTCGAAAATAGACGCAATCATTCAGGTTGATGAGCTGCTCAGTAAGGAACGAACTTTTGGAATTTTTTTTGGTGATACCACACATTATAACGTAATAGCTATACTACATTCATAACCCTATTACATCCATTAGCATATTACATTAATTACCCTATTACATTCACACTACATTATATTCCTCGCCATGGAAATCATTTTACACTTTGACAAAAATAAATAGACCCAATTCTGATTTTTTTTTCAATTTTTAACAGTAAATATAAATGCATGCAGACTGCCATGAAATCAGACTGCCATGAAATTAGAATGCCATGAAAGCAGACTTCCTCGAAAGCAGACTGCCATGAAAGCAGACTGCCATGAAATTAGACTGCCCCGAAAGCAAACTGCCATGAAATTAGACTGCCCTGAAAGCAGGCTGCCATGAAAAAAGACGGGCATAACATGAGACTTTGATTTCATTGCATATGTTTTTTTCTCACTTGCAGTTTAAAAACAGCGTTACAATTAAAACATAGAAAAATTCGAAATATAAATCTTAATATGACGTCATAAAATATGGTCATTCTAGTGTCTTTCAAATTCCAAAAAAAATAATAATAATAAATAAATAAATAAAAACAACAAAAACAAAAATGAAAAAGCAGTTACCTTATTTTGTAAGGCTTAGCAAAGTAAAATCCACAACGACTTAATATTATTTCACGGAATATACATATATACATCATCATCTTTATATTTCCTAATCTTTATCATTAAGTAGCACCAATTTAATTTTTATGCCTCGGTCGTCATCCCACCCCACACCCACACCCAACCCCTGCCCCCCCCCCAGCTCTTTCGAGCCCGCATGTTTTCCCCCCGAAAAATCCTGGCAATGCCAATACATTGCTGGTATAGTTCATTAAAATCTGGCAATGCCAATGCATTGCTGGTATAGTTCATTAAAATCTGGCAATGCCAATACATTGCTGGTATAGTTCATTAAAATCTGGCAATGCCAATACATTGCTGGTATAGTTCATTAAAATCTGGCAATGCCAATACATTGCTGGTATAGTTCATTAAAATCTGGCCATGCCAATACATTGCTGGTATAGTTCATTAAAATCTGGCAATGCCAATACATTGCTGGTATAGTTCATTAAAATTGGGATTTTAAACAGTTTTATCAACAAGTGCCAATGTAAGAAAATACGAAAGCAGATCAGATGTTTGAACAAAAATATGAAAGGAATAGTTCAAAGAACATAAATTATTACATGACCTCATTTCATCATTTATAGATGGTATAATTTTGTTACCAACTGCATTTCATCATTTATAGATGGTATCATTTTGTTACCAACTGCATTTCATCATTTATAGATGGTATCATTTTGTTACCAACTGCATTTCATCATTTATAGATGGTATCATTTTGTTACCAACTGCATTTCATCATTTATAGATGGTATCATTTTGTTACCAACATGATGGGAAATTAAGAAAACAAGTTTACATCCCAAATTGTGTAACAATGTTATGATCGTGTCAAAGCCGGACTCAAAGTTAAGCATCTCACTCCTGACCTTTGACCTGGTACCTCACATCTTTCAGGTAGAACGTGCAAAAAAAAAATTGTTTTATTTGGAATATAAGCATACTTAACTAGCCCATAAAAATGTATATTAATTACAAAACTAAAAACCTTTTTTTTTTTCCAAGAACATTTTGTGAAGCAAGGAAACTCGTAAAAGTAATTCTTTACCTGAAAATAACAGTCTCTTTTTTTTTCTTCTCGTCTCTAGAATTTATGGTAATATCACAATGTCCAGAGAAACTTCGGAGCTGCTAATCTCAGCGAACGAGCACGTGTAGGGATGAACTACAACAAGACCAACCAACTGTCCAGTTAGCACCGACATCGCCTCTTTAAAAAAAAATAAAATAAAAAAAACAACAGATTTTTTTCCCCCAGTATCGATTTCATTGACGTGATCGAACTGATTTTTACAGTCTCGTTTTGTTACAGAGTTTTCCACGCTACGGTTGCCAGGATTGATCAGCGGTCGCGTCAGCGGACCATCACAAAGGACTGTCGGTGCTCAAGGCGATACCGCAGGGAAGAGGGTATTTCTGGTTGGAAGGCTTTCAGATCCTTCAGTCGGCCAAAGTGGTTGAGATTGCGGCCCAAACATGTCGGCCTTATCGATCGCGGTGTTAGGGCTGAGATCAAAACTGTACGGTCCGTTACTGGAGTTTTGTTAATGAAAGAAAAGGGAAATTGTACGTTAGATAACATCCAAAAAAATGGGTAAACAGTTGCTGACTAAGATGAAATTTATAAAATGTTTTACTTATGTAGGCTAATAAGATATTCACAAAAGGTTTGACAGTTCTAGGCTAATAAGACATTTACAAAAGTTTTGACAGTTAACTGTTGTAGGCTAATAAGACTTTTACGAAAGTTTGACAGTTAACTGTTGTAGGCTAATAAGACATTTACAAAGGTTGACTGTTAACTGTTGTAGGCTAATAAGACATTTACAAAAGGTTGACAGTTAACTGTTGTAGGTTAATAATAAATTTACAAAAGGTTGACAGTTAACTGTTGTAGGCTAATAAGACATTTACAAAAGTTTTGACAGTTAACTGTTGTAGGCTAATAAGACATTTACAAAAGGTTGACAGTTAACTGTTGTAGGTTAATAAGACATTTACAAAAGTTTTGACAGTTGTAGGCTAATAAGACATTTACTAAAGATTTGACAGTTGTAGGCTAATAAGACATTTACAAAAGTTTTGACAGTTGCAGGCTAATAAGACATTTACTAAACGTTTGACAGTTGTAGGCTAATAAGACATTTACAAAAGGTTTGACAGTTGTGGGCTAATAAGACATTTACAAAAGGTTTGACAGTTGTGGGCTAATAAGACATTTATAAAAGTTTTGACAGTTAACTGTTGTAGGCTAATAAGACATTTACAAAAGGTTGACAGTTAACTGTTGTAGGCTAATAAGATATTTACAAAAGGTTGACAGTTAACTGTTGTAGGCTAATAAGACATTTACAAAAGTTTTGACAGTTTACTGTTGTAGGCTAATAATAAATTTACAAAACGTTGACAGTTAACTGTTGTATGCTAATAAGACATTTACAAAAGGTTTGACAGTTGTGGGCTAATAAGACATTTACTAAAGGTTTGACAGTTGTAGGCTAATAAGACATTTACAAAAGGTTTGACATTTGTGGGCTAATAAGTCATTTACTAAAGGTTTGACAGTTGTGGGCTTATAAGACATTTACAAAAGTTTTGACAGTTTTAGACTACTAAGACATTTACAAAAGGTTTGACAGTTGTGGGCTGATAAGACATTTACAAAAGTTTTGACAGTTGTAGACGAATAAGACATTTACAAAAGGTTTGACAGTTGTGGGCTGATATGAGATTGGCCGTTCCTTGTCTGCAGCGCCCGTGACGTCGCCTTGTTTATGCTTATAAAGAATTCTAAAATATATAAACGTAAACAAGGCCGCCCCTCCCCTACTCCCACCCAGATTCTCACAACTGGTTCTGTTATGAAAGTTCAAGTGACATGTCATTGCTCAACTACCCACAACGACGACATTAGATTTCACCACCCAAAAGACTTGTTTTCTTCGAGCACTCGGGGGTCACTCAAGTTCATTAACCCTGCTCTAATAGGTTTGGATGGCAATGGCTAATGACGCTACTGCCAATACATTTGAACCACAGTTGTCATTCCTCATTATGCTAATTAAGGGATCTACAATGGGACCGATATCTTCCAGCTGATCAATCGGGATCATGTTTGTGAACCTAATAGAGCTGTAAATTAAAAAGGGTGTGGGGGGGGATCCTTGTTTTAAGCTTGGTTCCAATGGTTTGGTGTATTCTATGAGGGAGACTCGTGTTTAAAGATTGGTTCCAATGGTTTGGTGTATTCTTGAAGGGAGACTCGTGTTTTTAGATTGGTTCCAATGGTTTGGTGTATTCTAGGAGGGAGACAAGTGTTTAAAGAACGACTGTTAAGTCGTATAGTTATGAATCTCAACATTTGTGTCTTATGATTTTCACAAATTAAAAGGATTTATTTGCCCGAGAGAGGAGGGTAATGGTTCTTATCTGTATGTGCGATCAGTAACACAAAGTTGGGAACCGCTGTCATTGATTTTCCGCATCATCTATAATAAGTGGGTACTCTGATAAAACGTTCTGAAATGTAATGATTGTAGAAGGGGTCAGATGGGTAGGTGTAAGGGGGGACAGAGGTTTTTTATCTAAATGGCCTTTAACACGGTTATAGTTATAGCGTAGTAAAATTAGGTGTAAGGGGGGTCAGATGGGTAGGTGCAAGGGGGGGGGGGCAGACGGGTAGGGGTAAGGGGGGGTCAGATGGGTAGGTGTAAGGGGGGACAGAGTTTTTTTATATAAATGGCCTTTAACACGGTTATAATTATAGCGTAGTAAAATTAGATTTGACTCATTAAATTTGTTGGTCCTATCAATCCAAATAAAATAACGTTTAAAGTTAGTGGCCACATCAATACAAGGAAAATACCATGTAAAGTTAGTGGTGCCATCAATAAAAGAAAAATAACATGTAAATTTGGTGGTCCCATGAATACAAAGAAAATAAAAGTGGTCCTATCAATACAAGGAAAATAATATTTAAATTTTGTGGTCCTATCAATACAAGGAAAATACCATTTAAAGTTAAAGGTCGCATCAATACAATGAAAATAAAATTTAAAGTTAGTGCCCCATTAATACAAGGAAAATAACATTTACATTTAAAGTTAGTGGTCCCATTAATACAAGGAAAATAACATTTAAAGTTAGTGTCCCATTAATACAAGGAAATTAACATTTAAAGTTTGTGTCCCATTAATACAAGGAAAATAACATTTACATTTAAAGTTAGTGGTCCCATTAATACAAGGAAAATAACATTTAAAGTTAGTGTCCCATTAATACAAGGAAATTAACATTTAAAGTTTGTGTCCCATTAATACAAGGAAAATAACATTTAAAGTTAGTGTCCCATTAATACAAGGAAAATAACATTTAAAGTTAGTGTCCCATTAATACAAGGAAAATAACATTTAAAGTTAGTGTCCCATTAATACAAGGAAAATAACATTTAAAGTTAGTGTCCCATTAATACAAGGAAAATAACATTTAAAGTTAGTGTCCCATTAATATAAGGAAAATAACATTTAAAGTTAGAGTCCCATTAATACAAGGAAAATAACATTTACATTTAAAGTTAGTGGTCCCATTAATACAAGGAAAATAACATTTAAAGTTAGTGGTCCCATTAATACAAGGAAAATAATATTTAAAGTTTGTGGTCCTATCAATACAAAAAAGATTACATTTAAATTTAGTTGTCCTGTCAATACAGGGAAAATAACATTTAAAGTCAGTGGTCCTATCAATACTAGAAAAATTACATTTAAATTTAGTGGTCGTATCAATACATGTAAAATAACATTTAAAGTTAGTGTCCCATTAATAAAAGGAAAATAACATTTACATTTAAAGTTAGTGGTCCCATTAATACAAGGAAAATAACATTTAAAGTTAGTGTCCCATTAATACAAGGAAAATAACATTTAAAGTTAGTGTCCCATTAATACAATGAAAATAACATTTATATTTAAAGTTAGTGGTCCCATTAATACAAGGAAAATAACATTTAAAGTTAGTGGTCCCATTAATACAAGGAAAATAACATTTAAAGTTAGTGTCCCATTAATACAAGGAAAATAACATTTAAAGTTAGTGTCCCATTAATACAAGGAAAATAACATTAACATTTAAAGTTAGTGGTCCCATAATTAAAGGAAAATAACATTTAAAGTTAGTGGTCCCATTAATACAAGGAAAATAACATTTAAAGTTAGTGGTCCCATTAATACAAGGAAGATAACATTTAAAGTTAGTGGTCCCATTAATACAAGGAAAATAGCATTTAAAGTTAGTGGTCCCATTAATACAAGGAAAATAACATTTAAAGTTAGTGGTCCCATTAATACAAGGAAAATAACATTTAAAGTTAGTGGTCCCATTAATACATAGAAAATAACATTAACGTTAATGGTCCTATCAACACAAAGAACATAATATGAAATTTTATGGTCTGATCAATTCAAGGAGAAAACATTAAAATTGCTGGTCCTATCAATACAAGGAAAAAAAACAATAGTTGCTGGTCCAATCACTACAAGAAGCATAACATAGAATGATAGAGAATGTCTACTAATCAAGACCGAATGTGTCATGTTACATTTTTAACTTTCTTTTTCTCTTTCAGATTTCATAACAGAAAGTCTTCTTTTTTTTATAAGGGTTTTAACTAATACCATGGAAGCCTGCTTATCATAAGCATGTTCCATGATATCTCGCTTACCAAAAGAATGTTTTATGATATCTCGCTTATCATAGGAATGTTCCATGCTACCTCACTTATCATAAAAATTTCCCATGAGATCTCACTTATCATAAGAATGTGCAATGAGATCTCACTTATCATAAGAATGCCCCATGTTATCTCGCTTATCAACGGCATGATCCTGACTCCATTCTCAGAACGCCTGCAGCGTCTTGTATTCTTTAAAATCTTTGGAAAGGCGTGGCTAGTGGGTTCTGATCACGTGATAGAATATTTTTTTTTTATAGAATTGAATGTGTAGGACGTTGGAAATTGATGAGACGTAAGCCTCGTCACCATATCAATAAAGACGGGACGTCACAGCCTTGATCTTTCTAAAGACAATTAGGCCAATAAAGGGAAAACTACATGTAGAACATTTGCTCATCATCTTGGCTCCAAGCAACAACAAAAATTAACAAACTTTGTTGCACTGTTGTATTTGTTAGAGATGGGATAAGTTGTCATGGTAACCAGGTTTGTTCACAAAATAGGTGGTTTTCTCAATCATAAACAACCTGTTACCGTCCATGACAACCTGCTACCATCCATACCAACCTGTTACCATCTATCGCAACCTTTTACGTCCATGACGCCTGTACCATCCATTAAATCCTCTCACCATCCATGACATTCCTTTTACCACCCTCGACAACCTGTTACCATCCATGAAAGTATGCTATGCTCCGCAACAAACTATCACCATCCATGAGAAACAGCTACCACCTGCCACTGTCGACATCAGTATCTTACAGTTCATGACGTTCCATTAGCATCCATGACACCCTCTTACCATCCATGAGAAACAGCTCCCACCTGCCACTGTCGACATCAGTATCTTACAGTTCATGACGTTCCATTAGCATCCATGACACCCTCTTACCATCCATGAGAAACAGCTACCACCTGCCACTGTCGACATCAGTATCTTACAGTTCATGACGTTCCATTAGCATCCATGACACCCTCTTACCATCCATGAGAAACAGCTCCCACCTGCCACTGTCGACATCAGTATCTTACAGTTCATGACGTTCCATTAGCATCCATGACACCCTCTTACCATCCATGAGAAACAGCTCCCACCTGCCACTGTCGACATCAGTATCTTACAGTTCATGACGTTCCATTAGCATCCATGACACCCTCTTACCATCCATGAGAAACAGCTCCCACCTGCCACTGTCGACATCAGTATCTTACAGTTCATGACGTTCCATTAGCATCCATGACACCCTCTTACCATCCATGAGAAACAGCTCCCACCTGCCACTGTCGACATCAGTATCTTACAGTTCATGACGTTCCATTAGCATCCATGACACCCTCTTACCATCCATGAGAAACAGCTACCACCTGCCACTGTCGACATCAGTATCTTACAGTTCATGACGTTCCATTAGCATCCATCACACCCTCTTACCATCCATGACAACCTGTTACCATCCATGACAAACTGTTTCATTCAGTGTTACATGTGAACCCATGATAATAAAAAAAAAAATATTTATTTTGGATTTCATAACTTCATCGAACTACATCTCAGAAACCGGGGATTATCGGATGAACTATTTCATGTAGTGAGAAGATGTGATGAATGTGGGCTGGTCTAAACCACGATATCACCATCTGGACATAATCAAATGCTCTCTTACTTTTGATTATAAATTTCCTTGTTATTTTTTTTAAAACTATTTTCTTCTTTCTTATATTTGATGTATCTCTAAAATATTTTGGCCCGTTAAGATTCTAGACCTTAATTTTTACAGAAATACGTTCACTTCCCGTCGTCTTGGTTTTGAAAAATCATTTATCCGGCAAAAAGAATGGCAGCTACTAGTGTTTTTAAATTTTTTATTTTACTGTGTTTAGTTGCTTGTCGTATTTGCAATTGTCATGTTCGCCGAGGAAGGCTTTTGATTTTAGCCTCCACATACCTTCTTCTACTATTCCAACTCACAGGTTCTACTTAAAGTTTTCGTGGCCCTTAAATAGAGCCTGGAACACGCTCCTCCAAGAGATGTGTCGATGCCAAACTCAGTAGAGGCAGGCCGGTTAATCCTGGACAGAGGCGTACCCGAAGATTATACATTGCAGCCGGCAACATTGAAACATAGACTAGGGCAGACAACCCCCCCCCCCAGTAAATTTACGGACAATCTGATCTAAAAAGGACATATACTCAAATGCCCGTACAAACTCTTTAATGTGTGTAAAGTTTGCAGCGAAAGAAAGCGGGAAAACACGGTGTTCGTTATTTCTTCTTCTTGTCCTGCTCTTCAACTTAAATGTTCATTATTATATGAAACCAAACTTTTCGGAGAAATACCATGCAATAAACTAACGCTACAAAATAAGCCAAACGATCGCAGAGGCGTAGCGAGGGTGTTTGGCGCCAGGGGACAAGATTCGCGCCCGGGGACAAGATCAGTTTTAAAGCGCCCCCTTTTCTTTTTTTCCACTCTCAAACCCATTATTTTCATCAATAAAGTAATATCAAAGCACATTTTGGCGCCCCTTACTAGCTGGCACCCGGGGACATCTGTCCCCCTACCCCCCCCCCTTTTCGCTACCGATCATATGATATGGAATCATAAAGGTGTGACGTAGTGATATAAAGATGTTTGGAGAAAAAAAAAGTTTCTGCAGTGTTAGTTCTGCATTGTTATTTCTGCATTTTAATTTTGCATTGTTAGTTTTGCGGTGTTAATAATGCATGGTTAGTTTTGCGGTGTTAATAATGCAGTGTTAGTTTTGCGGTGTTAATAATGCATTGTTAGTTTTGCGGTGTCAATAATGCATTGTTAGTTTTGCGGTGTTAATAATGCATTGTTAGTTTTGCGGTGTTAATAATGCAGTGTTAGTTTTGCGTTGTTAATAATGCATTGTTAGTTTTGCGGTGTTAATAATGCAGTGTTAGTTTTGCGGTGTTAATAATGCATTGTTAGTTTTGCGGTGTTAATAATGCAGTGTTAGTTTTGCGGTGTTAATAATGCATTGTTAGTTTTGCGTTGTTAATAATGCAGTGTTAGTTTTGCGGTGTTAATAATGCAGTGTTAGTTTTGCGGTGTTAATAATGCATTGTTAGTTCTGCGGTGTTAATAATGCATTGTTAGTTTTGCGGTGTTAATAATGCAGTGTTAGTTCTGCGGTGTTAATAATGCAGTGTTAGTTCTGCGGTGTTAATAATGCAGTGTTAGTTTTGCGGTGTTAATAATGCATTGTTAGTTCTGCGGTGTTAATAATGCATTGTTAGTTCTGCATTGTTAGATCAGAGTTATTTATATAGGGGCTGATTTCTTGTCACGACGTGGTACGTAAAAAGCAAGGGACTAAGAGAGCTTGACAAACAAATAATGTGTAGAGAAAGAAGTTGTACTTAAACTTGAGATCCAAGAAAACTTTTTTTTTTTAAAAAAAGGAATTGAAGAGAGATGAGCTGTCTGTGTGGGGAGAGAGAGAGGAGATGGTAAAGGGGGGGGGGGCTTATCGTGTGATGAAAGAGGAATTGCTACTTTTTTTTTAAAAAAAGGAATTGAAGAGAGATGAGCTGTCTGTGTGGGGAGAGAGAGAGGAGATGGTAAAGGGGGGGGGGGGCTTATCGTGTGATGAAAGACGCATTGCTCTCATCAAAGGCTAATGACCTGTCAGTGGTCTTCTCTAATGAAGATCCTGGTCAGGATAACTACGGGAGCGATTCGATCTCTGCCGACTCGATCAAAGTTCAGTGGTGTGACGGACATCGGTTCAAACATTCATGACAAGATCAAGTACCGCTATCAGGTGACGAGGGAAGCAAAGGTTCCTTTTTTTGTTATGTTAATTCAACAAATATATGAAAGCTGTGTATCATGGTCTTCTTTAATTCACCACGAAAAAAAGCTCTTAAACGTTGCGTGTGTCATTGGCCTCTAAAGATGTTTTCGTACTGTTCGGTTGTCGATTAAAAAAAGTATTGGCTAGAATGTATGGACGGTGAATAGACACAAGACGTGTGCTGATCAAAGTTTCAATAGATGAAACATGTGAAGCGTTTGAACAAGTCAACGGCCAACACAATCAGACCGGAGGTCATAAGAAGTTTGGCAACTCAATGGTCGGCACAATCAGACCTGAGGTCATAAGAAATTTGACAACTCAATGGTCAGTACAATTAGACAGGAAGTCATATGATGTGATGGTGTTGAAATCAAACAAATATGAAATATTAGAAAGTGTACATTTAAAAAAACTGCATTCAAAAAACATGAGACGTTGTTAAATCCCGTCTATAGTACATGTCACATCCCGTCTATGATGCATGTCAAATCCCGTCTATGGTACATGTCAAATCCCGTCTATAGTACATGTCAAATCCCGTCTATGGTACATGTCAAATCCCGTCTATAGTACATGTCAAATCCCGTCTATGGTACATGTCAAATCCCGTCTATAGTGCATGTCAAATCCCGTCTATGGTACATGTCAAATCCTGTCTATATTGCACGTAAAACCCCGTCTATAGTACATGACAAATCCCGTCTATGGTACATGTCAAATCCCGTCTATGGTACATGTCAAATCCCGTCTATGGTACATGTCAAATCCCGTCTGTGGTACATGTCAAATCCGATCTCTGGTAACGAGATGTTCTGTAAATAAATTTGTATGTTGAAATTTGAATGAAAGGACAGCATACTGATTAAACTTTATGGGCTGCTTCGCTCGTAAACCAATATATATATATATACTAGAATAAATGACCCGATGTTATCGGGATCATAATGGTAGATCATTTGCGATAATTTCTTACTGCTATTGCAAAAACTCGTCACAATTCATAATTTTAAAAATGTAATGATATTTACGTTTCTAGCATCATTACGTTTTGAGAAGTATTTATCTGCTATATATTATGGGCCTATCACACTCCTTTTCACGCTCCTAAACTACTTTTTCCCCTCTAAACAATACCTTAAATTACAAAGTCTAAATTAATACTAATTATATCACTTTTGTCACTAAAGAAGTTAATTGATGAACAATTACTACGTTACAGAAATACTTTAGATTGACCCCTTTTCGTGCCCTTGAATTACAACTTTTTTTCTCTAAAAAAACTTTTTTAAAAACTTGCCTTAAATTTACACCAAAAACTCTATATATGATTTAAAAATATTTTATATTATAGGAATTCGATATATATTGATATCTTCATCAAAAATTTAAACAAATGTTTGCTTTAAAAAAAAAAATATATATATTATCAGAAAATTGTAAAACAAAGAATTCTTTTATCTAAAGAAGAATCGCGCAACCGTTTTCACGTCTATAACAGAGTTGAGTGGGTTTTTTTTAATAAGTTAAATGGTTAATCTAAAAAAAATACAAATCTCTTTACTTTTTGCAAATTAAAAACAAAAATATATTTTAATTTTTAGAAAGTAAATATTAACCCATCTCTATTTTTCAAAATCAATTTTTCAAGTGTTTAAAACGATTGGGTTTTGATATTCATGGGTATACTTATATAATTGTACCCAAGATTTGTTAACGCCATTGATCTTCTTAATTGGTAAACATACTTATATTTGTAAAGAAAGAGAGAGTACCATCTCTTTTTTGCCCAAATGCATTACCATAGGATTTAAATATATTGTCATCCACGTGAAAATGTACACATCCTATTTCCTACCTCCGAAATGTATGTTCCCAAGAAGGTTAATTATTTATAAAATTCATTCCTTTATTTTGAGACGTATCTTGTGCTGCCTGGGCCAAAGTAACCAACCCCTCCCCCACCCATATATTTAAATAAATTTAGAATTATCTTCTACCGGATTGTTTGATTTGATTTGATATTTAAATCGCTCAGGTATCCATGCCACTTTAGCATGCTCACTGCGCTCTGGTATCCATGCCACTTTAGCTTGCTCACTGCGCTCTGGTCCTCCGAAATCTATTTAAACAAAAAAAAATTAATTGTTTCTTAAATGATTTTTTATCATTTACAATTCCCCTCAAAGATATGAGGCAAACTCTTCCATAATTTTGGCGCTATCGCTTCAAAAGAGCGCACTCCGTAAGACTTTTTTCTGTGTTCATCCACTGTAGGAACACTCAGTAAGTACTGTGTTGAAGACTGCAGGCTCTTCGGAGGTACATGTTTATAAATCAGTTCTTTGAGATAATCCGGTGCTGAGCCATCTATGCAGCTGTAGGCCTACGCTAGGGACAGAATTTTGTAGTTAATGTAGTCCCTTCCTTACCCAATCTAAAATAATTTGCACTTCATATGGTTCTTTCTTTTTTCTTTGTTTTAGTTATAAGTTGATTAGTCAATGCTATTTGGCTATGGAGTTGCGCTGCACAGTTTGACTTAAACCGCATTTTCTTATTAGAATTATATTTAAAGGTTAGTTTTTACACATTATGAATTTAATAAAAGTATATTTTTTGAATCAAAACAGGAAAAACTTTTTAAATGTAAAAATATACAAAGAAAAAATGTGTGTGTTTGTTATAAACAATTTAAAAAGCAATCAACTGAATTTATTAATTTTACTTTTAAGAAGGGAAAATACTTAATCAGTTTTGTCACGCGCGGTTATTAAATTTAAAGAAACCTAAGAGTTTTGGCGAAATAGGCTTTTCGCGCTATGACATCATTTGCGTGATTATTTAGAACAAATTATTTTAAATTTTATTTCGCAATATTAACAACGCACTAAAAGACGCACTAAAAACGACTGATGTTTGGGTTTTCCCGATAAATGTGATTACGGTTAAATCTTTGATCATGATTTTTTAATTTTTTTAATTGTTTCATAACTTTCAAACACATAAAATGCTTAAAATAGTTCCTCATTTGATACTTTGAATGTAAAGGTAATTTGTAATAATGATACTTAAACTATTACGAAAATAAAATCGGATTTAGAATATTTTTTGCGCATTTAAATTTATTCGATTTACGTAAAATAATAGAAAATAACTATGATTGTTTTTAGGAATCCGAACGTACTTAAAAAGTATCTCCCTTTTGGCGTTATGTGAACCTAGCTCAGTCTTATATATATATATATATATAAATATATTTTAAATCATAACTTTAAAATAAAATTAAAGAAGAGCAGATGAGTACGAGTGACTCACAGCTATGGTGACAACCACGGTGACAGCCACGGTGACAACCCGTTCACAACCACGGTGACAGCCACGGTGACAACCACGGTGACGAAAAGAG
Source organism: Lymnaea stagnalis (assembly GCA_964033795.1). NCBI lineage: Eukaryota > Metazoa > Mollusca > Gastropoda > Lymnaeidae > Lymnaea > Lymnaea stagnalis. Next base: position 91,100 of record CAXITT010000348.1, on the reverse strand, counting down.
CAGAAACGACGTAGGCGTAAGTACAGTTGAGCACCAACACGTAAAGGCTAGTTCCGCCCGGCACAAACATCCATTGTGTTTTGCTTACACTTCCTTGTTTGTGTCTTGGCTATCTGTTGAAGATATGACGCGTCCCAGGTTCTTACACTACAGAAATGTTGTTTATGAGAGTTAAGAAATTACTGGCAACGGCTGAAAAGAATTAGTTTCGGGGAAAAAAAAAAGACAAAAAACAAAAAGTTTTCAGGTAGTTGATTCCACCCTTAATCGTTGGTCGATGCTCAGCATAGTATCTTGTCTACTGTCAACAAAAAACAAAAAGTTTTCAGGTAGTTGATTCCACCCTTAATCGTTGGTCGATGCTTAGCATAGTATCTTGTCTACTGTCAACAAAAAACAAAAAGTTTTCAGGTAGTTGATTCCACCCTTAATCGTTGGTCGATGCTCAGCATAGTATCTTGTCTACTGTCAACAAAAAATCCACGGTTTTTAAAAGCAATTAATGATCCATCTGAAAATATCCATTCTATCCGGCCATCCGTATCCATGACGCTTATTTAACTAAAGGAATCTCTTGTTGTCAACGATTATTGGAAGTCTGTCGTAATATTTTGATAAATATTTGATGAGCAAACACATTTTTTTCTTCACTAGTATGGGCTTTAATGAATATCCGTTATTAAATAAATATCTTTCTAAAAGCTCACGGTAATCGATTACATAATTGCTTTTGTACGGGGGCGTGATGTGAGAATTTGTGTATGTTAACTTTTTTTTTTTTTTTTACATGATAAAACAAGAGTACTTTTCATATTCAAAAACCAAATTTTGTAAAAACAGAATAGATATATATTTATTAATCTTATTTAATGAGAATCTCTCAATTTTGGCTATTGAAGCCGATGGTCGTTGTTTGAAACCACACAATCGTAAGGACTTGTTAAAAGAAAAAAAATTATCGATATATCAATATACATACTGTTTGTGAAAAGTGTCGAATATGAGTGCCTCACTTATGCCCATTTCCATACAACTAAGATTTCTCAGTTCCAGTTTTAATTAATTTTTTTTTTAAACGAGATTCTGAGTTGAGTAGTCCTTCCTTGATCCACTCATTCGTATGTGTTAACATCTAGTGAATTAGTTCAGGAAGTCAACGAAAGTGTTTCCTTTAGGGTTATTCATTGGGCTGTTTAGAGAACTTCTTTTTTCTGTAAACGTACAGGTGTCAATGGCTTTATTCAACTTAAGGCCAAGTAAATATCAGCCGGAGGTCTTGGGCACCCTAGAATCAGCCGTGACTTTGGCGTAAAGGCCACGACTCCAGTGGGAAACATGCGTTCTTTGTGTGGTGGCGTAATAACTTGGAGGAATTGTAAGAAGTAATTAAGACGCTCCAAGAGAGTTGGTGAGCTCTGTAGTGAAGCATGAAAGTAGGCATCCCTCTCTCAACTCAAACCAAACCCAATGAACATCAATAAAGTTTGTGCTTCAATGACAAACTTTCGGTTCAGTTTCGTATGCACTGTCGCATTATAATGAGTGTACGTTAAATTAGTCTGTGTGTCTTTGGACATTAAGTGATTAGCTAAAGTCTGCAGCGGACCTACGCAAAGTGAGCTCAACATTATTTTAAAGATTGCATACATCACTGCATGTTCCTGTGAAATATCACAGACCACAAATTCATTTAAGGTCCACTTATCACAACTTAACTTTAGGTCCACAGACTACAACTTCATTTCAGGTCCACTGACCACAACTTCATTTAAGGTCCGCTGAAGATAACGTCACTTAAGGTCCACTGACCACAGCTTCACTTAAATTCCACTGACCACAACTTCATTTCAGCTCAACTGACCACAACGTCACTTAAGGTCCACTTACCACAGCTTCAATTAAATTCCACTGACCACAGTATCATTTAAGGTCCATTGACCACAACGTCACTTAAGGTCCACTGATCACAAGTTCACTTCAATTCCACTGACCACAACTTGATTGAAGGCCATCTGACCACAGCTTCACTGAAGGCCATCTGACCACAGCTCTTGGCAGCATGGAGATAGACTTCTTGAGACTTATGATTGATTATTTCGAGCTCCTTATTTGGGCCGAACATTTAGAAAAAATAACGTGTACGTGCTCAGATTAAATCTCTGTGATGGAGTTTGCACTCTGCTTCTAATGGTGCACCTAGATTCTCATGGTGCACTCTGGTTTTCAAGGAGCATTTAGATTCTCATGGTGCACTCTGGTTTTCAAGGAGCATTTAGATTCTCATGGTGCACTTAGCTTCTCATGATACACTCTGCTTCTCATGCTGTACTTAGATTCTCATGGTGCATTTAGATTCTCATGGTGCACTTAGATGCTCATTATGCTCTTATCTTCCCATGATGCACATAACCTCAACACAGCAGTCAAATAATACCCATTTAATCTTAACGGGTTTCTGTTAGAAACAGGTTTACATGCATTTGATACCTTTTTGTCTCTCTCTCTTCACATTATTTTAAAGGGCAGCACTTTTTTGTTCAAGCATGTGGGTTGATCCTGCTTTACTGCCCCGTACCACGAAACTCTCCATGGAGCAAGAAGCTCTAACCTGGCCGTGGGCGTTTGAAAGTAGGATGGCATGACCCGGATGAAGGTCAGAGAGTTCCACACACGCAAATGGAAACATCCGTCGATTGCTTATCTTTATGGGAGTCAGCCACACGCCCCACGCCACACGCCCCACGCCCCACGTAGACCCTTGAATGAATTTGGGCTGGAGCATACGTCGAAAACTTTCTACTTTTGATACCAGTACATTACATAATGTGAGCTGTGAAGTTCTACTAACTTTAAAGTGAAGAATCGGACTCGTGGTTCTGTAGTGGGATTAACACAGATTTAATTTAAAAAAAGCTCTCTAATTTTTTTTCTTCTTTAGATAGAAAGTCTATTGGACTAGCTTTCACCGTTTAACACTGTTTGACAAATTTGATTGGGCCCCGTAATGCTCAAACTGACTCCTGTGTGTAGAGCTAATGTGTATGGGGTTTTTTTGTTTGGTTGTTTTTTTATTAACTTAAATTGATTTCTTTCCCCATGAATTCAACATATTTCATCCATTGAATTATATTATTATTTATTTTTTTTATTTGATAAAACAGAAGTTGATGCTTTGAAATACTAACCCCAAAAAAATGTTGTAAAAGATTAGAAACAATTAATCACATAACAATAGTATAATACTATCATAACAATATCACCATACTATCATAACACTATCATAATACTTTCATAATACTCTAATAATTGTTTTCTTAACGAAAATTTCAAATAAGTATCCTTTTTTTTTAATAACAGAAAAGAAACAGAATATTCAATTCATCTGATAACACTAGAATATAACTTTATAAAAAAAATCATAGTTTATTTATACTTTAATACGACATTCAATTTGTTGGCTACTGTCACGAGATAACTTGCTATAGAACTCCAACAAAGAACACTATGCACGTTACATTTCTTGAAATATAATGGAACCAACACAAATATTAGGAAAAGCTAAAAAAAAAACAAATAAATAAAAAAATTTAAAAAAAATAAAAATAAAAATAAAAAAAAATTACGACAAAAATAAAAAATCCATAATATTTCTGTATTGCTAGACGCCAGTAATCTGAAACTTTTATATGTAACGTAAATATGTAACGTAAATATGTAACGTAAATATGTAACGTAAATTTTAATTAAACAAACCCTAAGACTGAAGTTTGTAAATCCATTACAAAATGTGATATCAAGCAATTTGGGGGGGGGGGTGTGATGTTGAATAGTTGACAAAACAAGGATACAAGTAAAGCACTTTATACCAAACCCAATAAGTGCCCCCCCCCCAACCCAACCTTGGGCTCGGCTTGTAACCACATATTTTTCACGCACAAGAACTTAAATATTCTAATGACCCATTCGCTTGGACACCGCAGATTTATTTCACAAATTATTTCAGAAAAAAGAAAATGTTGCGCACAAATCTCACATGGGACTTTTTTGTTTTTAAGGATCTCATTTAGCGCTGTTTTTTGGGGGGAGAAATTTTATTTCATGAAATCAGTGGCACTATATTTCCACCATCTTCCCCTTGAAAAATAAGAAAAACAGATTTTGTGGAGTTGGGCGGGGAAGGGGTGGAGCTAAAAATTTGACACAATGTGTTGTCATCGGCAACGAGTCTACGTGCCAAGTTTCAGTTCGATCGGTTGATGGGAAGTGGGTCAGTTAGCCGTCCGAGGACTTTGCCAGCCAGCCACGAAACAAAAGCGAAGTTAGTATAAAGGATTCGATAATTCAAACGTCTTGTATTAAAACGGTATATAAAAAATGTTATCATGGAGAAAATACGTCACCGTGTTGCATTCTTGTGACTCATATAGAAACATCATCTTTTTTATTTGTTTCAATCCTTAAAATGTAAACAAAAGATTCCACTCCTTATTGTTTGGCTCATTCTACACGTGATGCGCATCTAGCTTAGAAATATGGAGGTCAATAAAGGAAATGATGGTGTTGCCCACATTTATTTAATGCAGTGCCCATATTTATTTAATGCAGTGCCCATATTTATTTATATATTTATAATAATATCTGACATAGACCTTTTTTTTTTCCATATTTTTTTTTTCAACTCCATAATTTCAGCACTAACCGACCATCCGTTCTCATGTGATCGATAGTAAAACACTTAAGTGAGAACATTCTTTAACACAGCGTTTCTCAACCTGTGGGTCACGGACCCCTTAAGAGATCAAAGGACCTTTTCCCAGGGGTGGCCTAAGACCATCGGAAAACACATATACTCTACAACTGTGAAGTAGCAACGAAAATAATTGTGCGCCACAGCATGAGGAAGTGTTTTAAAGGTTCACTGCATTAGGGAGGGTGAGAACCACTTCTTTAAGAGTAAATTTGTTAAGCCGTTTATAATAAATATAGCAACTGTTTTTCACCCTAAGTTTTTTGAAACACATCAAAAAAGACTTACAAAAAAAATAAAAATTACCCCAGGCCTAAAATTTGACACCACCAACCGTTAGTGTTCCACTTAGTGACCTCATGTAGCCGCTGATGTGAAGACTGAGCCTTTTCACGCATCAGTAAACACGGCATGCTTTGTGAGTACCCGAAAGTTATATGTTGCCATGGCTACGGAAAGCTTAATTAAATCTAACAGGAAAAAAAAAAAGTACTCCAACTTCTGGCCAGATAGTTTTCCATGTTGTTGAATGCATCAGACTAAAAAAATGTGCCCAAATAGCATAGGGAAATTTCCAGATGAGAACATTTTTTTTCAAACGACTTTGTGTGTGAAGTAAGGAAATCCTATTGCATTTTACTGGCTTGAAAATGAGCATACGTTCTGTGACGTCATCCGACAGTCTATTTTAACTGTCTCAGGTCACATAGTAGGTATCAGCCCCATTAAAGGTGTCACCAGCGCCCATTTAAGGTTTCTTCTCTAGTAAAGGCGTCTTCCCCGCGTGAAGGTGTCACCCCAAGTAAAGGTATCTATGCTGGATGTGTCCAACCTTTAGTATCTATGCTGAATTTGTCCAACCTTTATATCTATGCTGAATGTGTCCAATCTTTAGTATGTATGATGGATGTGTCCAACCTTTAGTATCTTTGCTGAATGTGACCAACCTTTGTATCTATGCTGAATGTGTCCAATTTTAGTATCTATGCTGTATGTGTCCAACCTTTAGTATCTATGCTGAATGTGTCAAACCTTTAGTATCTATGCTGAATGTGTCAAACCTTTAGTATCTATGCTGAATGTGTCCAACCTTTAGTATCTATGCTGAATGTGTCCAGCATTTTGAAGACTTTCACCCACCCCCCCCCTATTCCTTTTTTCGGATATGTTACGGTTTTAGAGTTCAACTCAGTCGCATAAGGGATAGAAAGGTCACCCCAGTTACTCGGAAAGGTCTCCCCCCCCCCCACTCCACCACCAAGGACACATTGTTCATGTCGACGAGGAAATCGGTTCTAAATAATACCCGGCGTACCATTGTGGCATTTCCGCGAGACTTCGGTTGAGGCCCCTGGTTTGTGTTTTCGGATATGTTACGGTTTTAGAGTTCAACTCAGTCGCATAAGGGATAGAAAGGTCACCCCAGTTACTCGGAAAGGTCTCCCCCCCCCCACTCCACCACCAAGGACACATTGTTCATGTCGACGAGGAAATCGGTTCTAAATAATACCCGGCGTACCATTGTGGCATTTCCGCGAGACTTCGGTTGAGGCCCCTGGTTTGTGATCCGATCAAGTCTTCATCTCCTCACGAAGCACATACGAACGAGAGGCGCGACCCCGAGCCAAGGGCAATAAACAAAACACCGGAGCCACTGTTGTTCTCGAGCGAGGGTGGGAACTCAGTCATCTGACATTTTGCTTGTGTTGCTTGTCAGTCAATCGGGTGAGACAAAGAAATGTTTTTTTTTAGAAATGCGCTTCACGAATTAAATTATAGTTTTATTTCATTTTTTATTGAGATTTGGTGATGATGTTTTCAAATTTCAAATAATAAATACTCGATCGATATATTTTGTGCTTATTATTTTAAAAATAATATTACTTTAGGACAGGGGATTTAACGCCTCAATCTGTTACTGAAGAGCAGAAATGACAACCGCTCTTCGAAGGATCCGCCACTGACAAGCAGCCTGTTCATGAAGGCATACTTTTATTTGTAGAAATGATAAATACGACTTGGCAAGGGGGGCCCACTTGCCATCCGGAAACCTGGTGTAATATCCTGTCCGCCTCTGCCCTTAGGATCGCACAAGCCCTTATGAGACAGTCACTGCCCTGATGAAGCAGTCAGTGCCCGTATGAGTCAGCCACTGCCCTTATGAGACAGTCACTGCCCTTATGAGACAGTCATTGCCCTGATGAAGCGGTCAGTGCCTTATGAGACAGCCACAGTCCTTATGAGTCAGCCACTGCCCTAATGAGTTAGCCACTGCTCTTATGAGACAGCGACTACGCTTATGAAACAGCCACTTCCCTTATGAGACAGCCACTGCCCTAACGAGTCAGCAACTGCCCCTTTGAGTCCGCACATGTACTTTTTGGTCCACCACTGGTTATCAAGAAAGCCCCCCCCCCCTTCATGGACTGGTCATTAAGAGAAGCAGTGATAGGCCTCGTTTGTCAGCACTTACGAGTGATAACAAGGACACTCTGCCTCTGATGCAACACTCATACGTCCGCCTCTTATAACACACTCATAGCTCCACCTCTGATACCACACTCATAGGTCCGCCTCTGATACAACACTCATTGGTCCACCTCTGATACAACACTCATAGGTCCGCCTCTGATACAACACTCATAGGTCCGCCTCTGATACAACACTCATAGGTCCGCCTCTGATACAACACTCATAGTTCCACCTCTGATACAACACTCATAGGTCCGCCTCTGATACAACACTCATAGTTCCACCTCTGATACAACACTCATAGTTCCGCCTCTTATACCACACTCATAGGTCCACCTCTGATACAACACTCATAGGTCCACCTCTGATACAACACTCATATGTCCACCTCTGATACAACACTCATAGGTCCGCCTCTTATACCACACTCATTGGTCCGCCTCTGATAAAACACTCATAGGTCCACCTCTGATACAACACTCATAGGTCCACCTCTGATACAAAACCCATAGGTCCGCCTCTTATACCACACTCATAGGTCCACCTCTGATACAACACTCATAGGTCCGCCTCTTATACTACACTCATAGGTCCACCTCTGATACAACACTCATAGGTCCGCCTCTGATACAACACTCATAGATCCACCTCTGATACCACACTCATAGGTCCACCTCTGATACAACACTCATAGGTCCACCTCTGATACCACACTGATAGGTCCACCTCTCATATCACACTCATAGGTCCGCCTCTGATACAACACTCATAGGCCCACCACTGATACAACACTCATAGGTCCACCTCTGATACAACACTCATAGGTCCACTCTGATACAACACTCATACGTCCGCCTCTGATACAACACTCATAGGCCCGCCTCTTATACCACACTCATAGGTCCACCTCTGATACAACACTCATAGGTCCACCTCTGATACAACACTCATAGGTCCGCCTCTGATACAACACTCACAGGTCCACCTCTGATACAACACTCATAGGTCCGCCTCTTATACTACACTCTTAGGTCCGCAGCTGATACCCCACTCATAGTTCCACCTCTGATACAACACTCATAGGTCCGCCTCTGATACAACACTCATAGGTCCGCCTCTGATACAACACTCATAGGTCCACCTCTGATACAACACTCATACGTCCACCTCTGATACAACACTCATACGTCCGCCTCTGATACAACACTCATAGGTCCGCCTCTGATACAACACTCCTAGGTTCGCCTCTGATACAACACTCATAGGTCCACCTCTGATACAACACTCATACGTCCGCCTCTGATACAACACTCATACGTCCGCCTCTTATACCACACTCATACGTCCACCCCTTATACCACACTCATAGTTCCGCCTCTGATACAACACTCATAGGTCCGCCTCTGATACAACACTCATAGGTCCACCTCTGATACAACACTCATAGGTCCACCTCTGATACAACACTCATAGGTCCACCTCTGATACAACACTCATAGGTCCACCTCTTATACCACACTCATAGGTCTGCCTCTGATACCCTACTCATAGGTCCACCTCTGATACCACACTCATAGGTCCGCCTCTGATACCACACTCATAGGTCCACCACCATTGATAAGCTCAGTTGTCCGCCTCTGATATCACACGCATGGATCCTCCACCATTGATTAGCTTAGTGATCCCACTCTGATACCATCTCGTGGGTCTTCCACCATTTATAAGCTAAGTGGTCCGCATCTGATACCATCTCATTGTCCTCCACCAATGACAAGTTTTGTAATCCAGCTCTGATGCCATCTCATGGGGCCTCCACCAATGACAAGCTTAGGAATTAACCTCTGATACCATCTCATTGGTCTTCCACCATTGACAAGTTTTGTGATCACCTGTGATGCCATCACATGGCTCCTCCACTGTTGATAAGCTTACTGGTCCGCCTCTGATACCACACTCATGGGGGTTCCAAAAATGACAAGCTTAGTGATCCACCACTGCTACCATCTCATTGGTCCTCCACCATTGACATGTTGTGTGATCCACCTGTGATGCCATCTCATAGCTCCTCCGCCGTTGATGAGCTCACTGGTCCGCCTCTGATACCACACTCATGGGTCCTCCAAAAATGACAAGCTTAGTGATCCACCACTCCTACCATCTCATTGGTCCTCCACCATTGACAAGTTGTGTGATCCACCTGTGATGCCATCTCATAGCTCCTCCGCCGTTGATGAGCTCACTGGTCCGCCTCTGATACCACACTCATGGGTCCTCCAAAAATGACAAGCTTAGTGATCCACCTCTGCTAGCTTCTCATTGGTCCTCCACCACTGTTGTGCTCACTGGCCGCCTCAGATGAGCAGCCATGTTAACCAAGATACATGAGCCGCTGGAGAAAAGCAGAAAAAGGAAAGGAAAAGTGTGGGGGGGGGGGGGCAAAAACTTTTTTTAAACGCGGTATAAATTAGAAGCATTTCCAACCGATATCTCATTCGATAATGGACTCATTTCTTCCACATAGTGCAATGCTCAAATTGTGAAGAGCACCAAGTGCGTGCTACACTTTTTATTTTAAATTCCGAGTATGCTCAAGTGTCACATGACGTAAGAATCAATTTGACGACCGCTGTGGTACCACATCCTGGAAATGTCAAAAGTGATACCGTGTCTTGAGTATGCTCAGCCAACATTTGCACAATGCTGGCATTAAATATTTTAGTCGATAGATCGATGCGTTCGTGTTGCTTGTGTTATGATCCTCAAACACAGTCCAACATGTTTCTATAAACTAAGAGTCTAGTCCTAAAGAAAACATGTCATCATTTTTCCTAGACCACAAGGTAACCAAACTAGGGCCCGCGGGCCGGGTTCGACTCGCAAGTAAGTTAACCACGCCCGCCGACCGTACTTGAATTTGCTTGATAAAACGCATATTTCCATATCAGTGAAATACACTTAATATTGCTTGAATCATCCAAGTTGGGAAATCAATTTGTTTTAAATCACATCTTTATTCTAAATCAGATTTCAAAATTTTTAGACGATCGACAATAACAAGTATAGCGGTATCAGTCGCTTCACATTTTGTAAGCTAATGAAAGTTTTCAAAAAATTTTATAAACACATATTTCTGACATCATTCAATAAATGTAATGAAACCAAACATACTCGCTTTTGCATCCAAGAGTTTTATTTGCTGCTTGATGTTGGCTGTTTAATACATTTAGCTTTTCAAAGATATCGGCTAAACAATACCCAAATGTTTTATTATCCATTGTTAACAGGTTCATCATTTCAGATTTCTCACTTTAAAAAGTCACCAAGTGTATCAGAATAGTTACTTAAATCGTTTCAAGCGGTTTCCTTTCGAGAGCCACCTTACTTCACTTGGAAATAATAGTCTCACGTGATCTGCATTGTGTTCTTCACAAAATGGCTCGAAGAGACGTTGACATTTGGCATTAGCTTTAATAGCATGGCCACACTTTATAACTGAACTTTGTACTTCATTAAGAACACGTGAAATATGTTTAGCTACCAAGTTTTCCCTATGAATAACACATCGCACAAGATGCGTTTCTGGATTCTCATCCTTATCAATTTAAAGCAATTTTTTTTTGCCCATCATGTAAATTATTGAGATCTAAGTAATTTAATATATATTTATTTGGCAATAGTGGTTCTTTCTAATGATTTAAAGAACAGAATTTCTTCAGCAAAATCTACTTTATCAATATAATTTAAGTAAGCTATCAGTAAGGCCTCACTGTCTCTCAAAGTTACTTCATCCATTTGCACTGATTTTTTTTTTTTTTTTTTTTTTTTTTTGGTTTTTTGCTTTTCAACAAGTTTTTTTTCATTAACTTCACTCTTTTTTATTTTTTTTTTTTTTTTTTTTTTTTTTTTTTTTTTTTTTTTTTTTTTTTTTTTTTTTTATTTTTTTAACAATTTTTTTTTTAATATTTTTTCTCTTTTTTTTTTTTTTTTTTTTTTTGCTGATAGTATTGTTACTGAGTGGCATTTCTTCGACATTATTTTCCAGAATAGCTTATGCTAATTTGTTTAAATCTTCTCTAGTAGTATGATTTTCCCCACATTTAGCTATGTGTAAAGAAATTTCATAATTAGCCTCAAGAGTACAATTGACAGTTGCAGTATGGGCAGGAAACAGAGACTTTAAGGCTGTTCTTCTCCAATGCTTTTCTTTAATGTTTGAAAGTAAATGAAATCTGAAATGATATGACAACCATGTCTGGCCTTCAAATGCGCCTCAAAAGGGTTGTTTTTCAAATTCTAAACAGCTCATTTTCGAATTGCTCCGCTTAACAAAATGTAATTGCCCCCCACCCCCTTTTTCCCGTGGGGGCGTTGACCTTACGTTGGTGGGAAACACTGTCTTAGACACTTTTTTTTTGTCGATTGTTGATCTAGACCAGTTCTGTCATAAAGGGATCTAAACCTGTTGTGTCATCAGAGGCTGCAAACCTGTTGAGGCATCAGTGGCTCCAAACCTATTGTGTCATCAGAGGCTGTAAACCTGTTGAGACATCAGTGGCTCCAAACCTATTGTGTCATCAGAGGCTGTAAACCTGTTGAGGCATCAGTGGCTCCAAACCTATTGTGTCATCAGTGGCTCCAAACCTATTGTGTCATCAGTGGCTCCAAACCTATTGTGTCATCAGTGGCTCCAAACCTATTGTGTCATCAGTGGCTCCAAACCTATTGTGTCATCAGTGGCTCCAAACCTATTGTGTCATCAGTGGCTCCAAACCTATTGTGTCATCAGTGGCTCCAAACCTATTGTGTCATCAGTGGCTCCAAACCTATTGTGTCATCAGTGGCTCNTGGCTCCATCGACGCTTGTGTTGGCCATGTGCATCAGAGCTTCTCAAACAATACCGATATCCAAGGTAACTGGCTCCATCGACGCTTGTGTTGGCCATGTGCATCAGAGCTTCTCAAACAATACCGATATCCAAGGTAACTGGCTCCATCGACGCTTGTGTTGGCCATGTGCATCAGAGCTTCTCAAACAATACCGATATCCAAGGTAACTGGCTCCATCGACGCTTGTGTTGGCCATGTGCATCAGAGCTTCTCAAACAATACCGATATCCAAGGTAACTGGCTCCATCGACGCTTGTGTTGGCCATGTGCATCAGAGCTTCTCAAACAATACCGATATCCAAGGTAACTGGCTCCATCGACGCTTGTGTTGGCCATGTGCATCAGAGCTTCTCAAACAATACCGATATCCAAGGTAACTGGCTCCATCGACGCTTGTGTTGGCCATGTGCATCAGAGCTTCTCAAACAATACCGATATCCAAGGTAACTGGCTCCATCGACGCTTGTGTTGGCCATGTGCATCAGAGCTTCTCAAACAATACCGATATCCAAGGTAACTGGCTCCATCGACGCTTGTGTTGGCCATGTGCATCAGAGCTTCTCAAACAATACCGATATCCAAGGTAACTGGCTCCATCGACGCTTGTGTTGGCCATGTGCATCAGAGCTTCTCAAACAATACCGATATCCAAGGTAACTGGCTCCATCGACGCTTGTGTTGGCCATGTGCATCAGAGCTTCTCAAACAATACCGATATCCAAGGTAACTGGCTCCATCGACGCTTGTGTTGGCCATGTGCATCAGAGCTTCTCAAACAATACCGATATCCAAGGTAACTGGCTCCATCGACGCTTGTGTTGGCCATGTGCATCAGAGCTTCTCAAACAATACCGATATCCAAGGTAACTGGCTCCATCGACGCTTGTGTTGGCCATGTGCATCAGAGCTTCTCAAACAATACCGATATCCAAGGTAACTGGCTCCATCGACGCTTGTGTTGGCCATGTGCATCAGAGCTTCTCAAACAATACCGATATCCAAGGTAACTGGCTCCATCGACGCTTGTGTTGGCCATGTGCATCAGAGCTTCTCAAACAATACCGATATCCAAGGTAACTGGCTCCATCGACGCTTGTGTTGGCCATGTGCATCAGAGCTTCTCAAACAATACCGATATCCAAGGTAACTGGCTCCATCGACGCTTGTGTTGGCCATGTGCATCAGAGCTTCTCAAACAATACCGATATCCAAGGTAACTGGCTCCATCGACGCTTGTGTTGGCCATGTGCATCAGAGCTTCTCAAACTTATGGCCCACAGGAACCGAAATGCAAGTAAATTTTCACTAATCAATTAATTTTCTCCCCGTTTCACAAAAAGCTTAAAGTGAATTCGAGATTTCTTTTCATTTAACGGAAACAAAGTGTGTTGAAACTTTCGATGATAATTTAGACCTTTTGACTGATGATTTAGACCTTTTAACTGATGATTTAGACCTTTTGGTTGATGAGTTAGACCTTTTGGCTGATGATTTAGACATTTTTGGCTGATGATTTAGACTTTTTTATGATTTAGACCTTTTGACGATTCATTTAGACCTTTTGACTGATGATTTAGACCTTTTGAATGATGATTTATAACTTTTGACTGATGATTTAGAACTTTTGACTGAAGATTTAGACCTTTGGCTGATGATTTAGACCTTTTGGCTGATGATTTAGACCTTTTGGCTGATGATTTAGACCTTCTTGTTGTTAAAGGATAGAGAGGGGGGGGCGTAAAATGGTAACGATTTCCATATCGACCTTCCGAACCCCCTCCTTAACCAAGACCACCTTGGCCCTCAACGTGGCGCTTGAAATCAAATAACTTTGTTCTTGAAATGAAATATCAACACGGTTCACCCAGTCCTAGAGTTGAACAAATACAAATAATCGAATCATATGTATTTGTAACGATACTGCAGAACTGGTCCATGCCACGGACATCTGTTGATAGCGCTCTTCCTATCACAAGCTAACAAGCTCCATGTGCGCATGCGTCGCGGTTAATTGCTGACTGCGTGCTACCATCTGCGCTGAATCCAAAGTTCATCTGCTACAAGGTAACGCCGCCTCTTCCTGTTTGGTGTGGTGGGTAAATCAATTTCAGAACCGCTGAACGGCTTTGTTTTTTTTTCCTTTCGTTGTGGTGTTATGACGTCATTGTGTAGGGAACTGCTTAGCAACATCCGGGCAGTAGGTGACTTGCGAAATGTAAAAGTCTGGTGGGTTTTTTGTTTGTTTGTTTGTGTATGCTACCATATTACAGGTGTGTGACAGAGATAAACAGACCGTTGGGTCTGTGGACGGAGGCTAAAGGTTGGCATTGGTGGGAAATATATGACACAAAGAGTTATATAGAAATCCAAAGAAGAATCGTGCAATGAAAGGGAAGTAATCTGTGCAACACTGATGAATAGACCTAGCATGGCTGGTTCTGTCACAGGTAGCCTATATGTCAACTTTTTTGTGATAGATTATTAACAGAGAAATCTGATGGAGCAAGATGTCAGAGCACGGACAAGGGACATCTCTTTGATTGAAACAAGGCATTGATTGTGAAAGGTCATTAATTTTGAAATGTCGTTGAATGCGACAGGTCATTTTAGTTTGACAGGTCATTTTATTTTGGCAGGTTATTTTCTTTTGACAGGTCATTATATTTTGACATGTCATTTTATTTTGACAGGTCATTTTATTGGGACAGGTCATTTTATATTGACATGTCATTTTATTTTGACAGGTCATTTTAGTTTGACAGATCATTTTATTTTGATAGCTCATTTTAAATTGACAGCTCATTTTAAATTGACAGCTCATTTTAAATTGACAGGTCATTTTAAATTGACAGCTCATTTTAAATTGACAGGTCATTTTAAATTGACAGGTCATTTTAGTTTGACAGGTCATTTTATTTTGATAGCTCATTTTAAATTGACAGATCATTTTAGTTTGACAGGTCATTTTAAATTGACAGATCATTTTAGTTTGACAGATCATTTTATTTTTATAGCTCATTTTAAATTGACAGCTCATTTTAAATAGACAGGTCATTTTAGTTTGACATGTCATTTTAGTTTGACAGGTTATTTTAGTTTGACAGGTCATTTTAGTTTGACAGGTCATTTTAGTTTGACAGGTCATTTTAGTTTGACAGGTCATTTTAGTTTGACAGGTCATTTTAGTTTGACAGGTCATTTTAGTTTGACAGGTCATTGTACTACACCAGGTCGTTGGGTGTTAGGTCATATTGTCTATAACAGAGAGAAGATTGCAATGGGTTTTTGGCGTCAAAAATAAAAAAAAATAAAAACTTTGAATCTGGACCACACACACACACACAAACACATACACACACATGTTCAATCTTATGTCAATCAAAAGTGAAACAAGATATCTTTTACTTAAAATGACGGTTTCGGCTAAATGCCTACTACTTGGGCAGACAATAGAAAGCGAGAAATTACAAAACGTTTCAAATTAAAACTAAGTAGATCACTAATTAGATCACTAAGTAGATCACTAAGTAGATCACTAAGTAGATCACTAAGTAGATCACAAAGTAGATCACAAAGTAGATCACTAAGTAGATCACAAAGTAGATCAATAAGTAGATCACTAAGTAGATCACTAAGTAGATCACTAAGTAGATCACTAAGTAGATCACTAAGTAGATCTCTCAGTCGCCGCTGCGCGCTGTCTGACGTCAGTAGAGATCACTGAACCATGACAGTCCTTGGGCCGTGGTCAGTAACTGTTCAGATTTTCACTTTACTCATGCGTCCGAACCATCCCCCTGGTTGCGTCACGTGTCCCTCGTTCGTGTAGGTCATTGATTTCCCGACGAGTGGTACCCGTACCCCTGGGGGTAAGGGGGAGGAGTTTGATGGAGGTACGGGGGAAGAGTTAAATAGGGGTAGCGCTGACCGTGCTTCGGCTACGTTCATTATGTTATTAAAGTATTTGCATTTTTTTTACGATTGGTACTCAGTGTTACAAAAATTATATCTCTCTATCTCTCTATCTAAAATATCCATCCATCCATCCATCCATCCATCCATTCTGATCAAGCATATGTTTCTACCCCATTCTGATCAAGCATCTGTTTCTACCCCATCCTGATCAAGCATATGTTTCTACCCCATTCTGTTCAAGCATATGTTTCTACCCCATTCTGTTCAAGCATATGTTTCTAACCCATTCTGATAAAGCATCTGTTTCTACCCGATCCTGATCAAGCATTTGATTCTAACCCAATCCTGATCAAGCATCTGTTTCTACCCCATTCTGATCAAGCATCTGATTCTACCCCATCCTCCAAAAGTTGCAACCTGACAAAAAATATCTGAACTTCAGAACACTTTAAGTTGTGACTTCCACTTTCGTGGAGCCAACGTCAAACAATGGGGCCAGATGCCATTAGGACATTGATATTTTTTTCCAACTTCATCTGGTGACCTCTTGCCTTAGACCCGGCGGGAAAAAATATCAGAAGATTACCAGAACAAAGATGGTGGATGGACAGTGGTCAGCTGCTGGTGGCTCTTTGAAGTAAATAGTTCTTGCTTTTTTTTTATTTTGACTAATCTTTAATGACATACGGTTACCAAAATAATATATTTTTTTTGTCTATGTTGTTCTGTTTTTTTTTGTTGTTTTTTTATTTTAAATAAATGGTCTCCTTATTGAAAACATGGAGGCGACCCTTGTGCAGGGAAAACTAATGTTGAGACTCTGAAAATTGGCTTACATCACACTTCCTTATTAAGTACTATTAATTTACAGCACACTAACTCATTAAGTTCTTCTTTTCATCTCCTACAGCACTTGATTTACGTCATATTAAAGTAAAATATTGTGCAATAAATGATTTAATAACGGGCACGGGTTTGGGGGGAGGGGGGAGGGGGCGTACGATCCGGAGAGATGAAAGGTCATTTAGTAAAATTAAGAAGTCAACGTTGGAGGGGGAAATAATTCAGATTTTTATTTTATTTTTTGCGACAACGGCATGTAAGAGGTGTCTGTGGTAGGAGATGTCTGTGGTAGGAGATGTCTGTGGTAGGAGAGGTCTATGATAGAAGACGTCTTTGGTTTCATAAAAATGCAATTTTAATAGTTTTGGAGTTTGAGGACAAGCTGAAGAAATGATACACAATTACAAAAAGTACTTATTTTTATCATTAATTGCTGATTTAATATATATATATATATATATATATATATATATATATATGTGTGTGTGTGTGTATACATGTATGTATATATATCAAATCAACACAAGTGTCAAGATTCTCCTGCGAGAAATGCAGACGAGATTGTCCTTCCACGATTGGCCTTTAAGAAATGATACACAATTACAAAAAGTATTTATTTTTATCATTAATTGCTGATTTAATATATATATATATATATATATATATATATATATATATATATGTGTGTGTGTGTGTATACATGCATGTATATATATCAAATCAACCCAAGTGTCAAGATTCTCCTGCGAGAAATGCAGCCGAGATTGTCCTTCCAGGATTGGCCTTTTAAGGAGCCATTTGTTGAAGTGCTCATAGCTACTCCATCGTGTCGCGAAGACGGTAGGGTGCCTTATATAATAAATGTATATGTATATATTATAATTATTGTAATTTTTGTTGGTTCCATCTGTTTGTGGTAACGTAAGAAAATAAAAGACAATGTAACGACGTGAAGCAGTTTTCTTGTCGATCTCATCTGTGACTGACTGCAGCACTTTTGAAGTGTTATACAAAGAGAATGTCAATGCCAGGTGAACGTGGAGAGAGGAAAAAATAACTGCCACTTCTCATGGCTGACATTATCTGTTGAGTAATCTGTTATCTGCACAGTGTTGCACAGGGTTGCACGTGCTGATCATTGTGCTCACCATAATTTGCTCGCGCTGTTAATGCTACTCACAAAAGCGGATACTGTTTTACCTGGCCATCCTCAGATCGGACGTCGGGGGGGGG
>CAXITT010000348.1:43273-56210 GCA_964033795.1 Lymnaea stagnalis | reverse complement strand
TTTTTGTTTTTTGAAATTTTAAATATTTTTTTTTTTTTTTTTTTATATTTGGTTTTGTTCATTCAGAATGAGATTCTGGTATGTAAGACTCTTCAATAAGGAAACTGGCCAGAAAGTCAAAAGTTTTAACGAATGTATACATTAGTAGATGAAACGTTTGAAATAAAAGTTATATTACAGCTGCATTCATTTTAAATGATGATTGTTTTAGTATTTTAAATGGCCATTGTTTCAAATGTAACAAACAAAATTAAAAATTAGTTAATCTAGACCTATAAAGAAATATATCATTAGTACCTAGACATAAATGTATATTTATACATATACACACATACATGTATATATTTATTTCTCTAGGCTAAGTCAGGGTAAACACAGGGCTCGGTGCTAGGCCCCTGTTCGTTCCTGGTACACTTCAATGACCTGCCCGAGAAGCTGACCTCCCAAAGCAAGACTGTTCGCAGACAACACATTACACAGGACGGCCGCCAACAGTTCTGATCAGGTCCAGCTACAACAGGATCTCTTACGCTGTTGAAATATTCCGGTTAGTTGAAACTGAAGAATAAAAGAATGAAGGTAGGAAAGGAAACTAGGAACCCCCGAGACAGCCCATCACAACTCCCACTCCTCTTATTTTTTCAATTTCCATGCATGAACATAAATCAAGGGAAGAGAATCAAACTAAAAACTTAGACAAAAATGAATACATGTATTCTCTCCCTTATCTACTTTTATTTTTAAGCGTCTGTGACGATTTCTTCCATTGAGATTGTGAGTTTTAATATTTCTCATCGTAAAAACAAAATTTATTTCTAAATGTTTCAAAGAAATGTTGATTACTGATCATTCTCTTCTTCGATGTAAGGGAAATCAATCATCAATCGAATCAGATTGTGCATTGATTCATTGACTGGTTGAATATCTCATCTTTTAAAATGCAATGCCCTTGAGGGCTCAAAGAACGTCTCTTTATATTAGCACAATGTCCTGGAGGACTCTTTAAACGTCTCTTTTTTATAGCACAATGTCCTGGAGGACTCTTCAAACGTTTCATTATAATACTACAATGTCCTGTTTGACTCATTAAAAGTCTTTTTATAATACTACAATGTCCTGTTTGACTCTTTAAAAGTCGTTTTATAATACTACAATGTCATGTATATCAGAAATGTATGATAAATTTGGTTTTCAAAAAAAAAAAAAAAAAAAAAATGTGTTATGTGTGATGTGTGATGTGTTATGTGTGATGTGTTAGGTGCGATTTCTGTTGCCCCATTTAGTTATATGAATATTGTGATTTGTAATTGAATCATTCATAACAAATATTGTTTTTGACATAACAGATGAGGCACATTTTTTATTGTGTATTATTTTATTTATAGTTGTCCTTAAAGTAGAGCTTTCAATATTTTAATTTCTTCTAATTTTACAAGAATTTTTTTAAACAGCAATTTAGTGTAAAGGTAGACTTCAGTTTAAAGATTTCTAGGTTAAAAATTATTGGTATCCCATCACTATATAAAAATGTTTGTTATCGTTTCACTTGGTAACAGTTATTGGTATCGTATCGCTTTAAAAAAATTATTGGTATCGTATGGCTATTTATAAATTTTTGGTATCGTAGCACAATATAAACCAAATTGTTATGGTATCGCTATTTAAAAGTTCGGAGTGGCTATAGGTACAAAATGGCTATTCGGACCCATCTGGTCACGTGAGGTCTTTATATAATTCGGTTGGTCTCGTGACGGTTATGACGGATACTTCCAGTTGGTCTGCCATCTTGTCTTAGACTCTAAGATTAGAGCCATTATTATCAACCGAGAAATGTGTCATATTTTGAAGACCTTGATGTATCGTTAAAGAAACACGAATAACAATTTGATGTACATCTAAAAGCAAGTAAGAATACGTTTATGTTTATGATTTATTAAATTTTTTAATTCTATTTTAAATATAGTTTTTTAATCATTAACATGACATCAATCAAGATTTTTTTTTTGGCGGCAAATCGGCTACTATCTTATCTGTAATTGTAATGAAAAGTTTGGCTGCGGCTATTCGGACCCGGTATCAGAAGTGGATTTAATTTTAATTCACCGCAAAAATTATTATTATTCACACTTCCCATAAAACAGTTGCTCTTTTGAATAAAAAACAATTCGGAGAGATCAGCCCGCGGCCGCCATCTTGCCATCGTAACCCACGAACTTATGTCCTAAATGTATCCCTAAACCTAACCTGGGTAATCTACCACTTGAGCGTCGGCCAAGTAAAAATCCAGTTGTACCGGTTGGAAGAGCTATTTAAACAACTATTCTTACATTGGAGTGTCAATAGGTACTTTGACACAAAATTTAAATGGCCGGCACTACGTACACCGCGGCGGTGTACCTAGCGAAACTATTGACTTTGGCCTGCGCACACCGCAGCGATTTAAAGTAGCAAAACTATGGTCTTTGCGAGTCTTTAACTACTTTTTGGCCTAACCGGTACTTGTAGATTTAATGTTATACTCCTGTTAAAACTGAAAACTATTTAAAATTCGTTTATTGCCTTGGGAAGATATTGAGTAAGTTCCACGCTTATGTGGCAAAGTGCATGCAAAGCATTTCTTATTATTTTTGAAAGGGAGGGGGCTGGGGGTGTAATGTTAAACCATGATTTATTTTTTAAAAAGTTAACCGCTTTATTCCCCCCTCCCCCAATATATTGAAATACAAATATATTTATTAATTGTAAGTTTTATCATATGATTTTTAATCTTAATTTGAAATTATTCTCTCATGCCCACACCCCACCCAGTTGTTTGTTGTGGGGTTTTTTTTTTTGGGGGGGGGGGGGGCATTATAAATATAACATTGAATTTACACTACGGGAAGAGAATCACATACTCATACATTGATAATGAAGTCGTAAAGTTAAAGTTGTCCGAGGCATTGTCATTGTGATACCAAGCATGTGTCAACACAAAACAGCAGTAAGATGATAAATACGAAACACTGCAGTGATTTTTGAAAGTCTTTTAACAATAATTAAATATCATTGATTTAGTTTTACATTGGCGTTACACATTAGTAAAAAAAAAATGCTTGGGGGGGGGATGCAAAAGGTAAGTTTGTTGTGCGGACGTCCTTTGTGGACAACCCCTATCCTGAGCCGTGATTTGTGAATGCCCCCTTTTTGGTTAAGCCTCTGCCCATAACTCACCACCACCCCCTGCAAGGATCGATTTCTTAACAAAAAAAAACAACAAATACAAAAACTTTGACATAGTGCAAATCCTGTCCAAGGCCCATTGTGCAATGGTTTCTGTGAGAAAACGTTGTGTTTTACCCTGAGAATAGCACATGCCATTCTGGAAACAAATTCCGTCATGAAAAGGGTAAACGCAGACCTATGGCTTTGCTATACAGTTTGCTAGCGCTCCGCAAGTTTCTAAAATCGAGGTGTTTTCAAAAGATTTGCTGTGAGACTGAGTGTTGTGAGTGAACCTTTGATATCGTATGTACATTTTGCCAATGCATAAGGCATAGTGAAAGCAAGATGGTTCAAGGTTGAAATACGACCATGCACATTAATATTCATATGGTATGAATATTATTCATACTGGTATTTTCTTTGGGTGTTCATAAAATTAAAATGTAAATATTCAACTACACGAAGAATATTGAAATACAATAGAATATCAGTCACTTAGTATTCATAATGTTTCTGTTATACATGTTATATTGACATACACTATACATGATCATCATGTATTACATGCGCTTTCAGAAACTTTAAGTTTGTTTTCAAATGTCTAAAGTCTTATTACTAAATTTACCGGTATTTTCAAGGTCAAAGGCCGGCACAACTTGTTGAAACACTTATATATATAAATAAATATATAAAGTGCATTTAATATATTTAAACATATATTTAAATTGTTTAAATTGCTACAACATATTTTAAAACTAAAATGGGAGGAAAAAACCTCGATCCCCTTCTGAGAATTGATCTCAAACTATATTATCGCCAAGCGTCCACTCTACCACTTGACCACACAAGATCTTCTCTAACAAGTATATCTTAAAACCAGGCCAATGGTAAATTTTTGCCGCGGTGTACCCAGGCCAAAGCCCACTATTTCACTATGTTAACCGCCGCGGTTTACGCAGGCCAAAGCCGATGGTTTCGCTAGGTACACCGCCACGGTGTACGCATCCACTTCGTATTTAAATATTGTCCGATTGCCATGAATGATACATCATTTTAAGGGCTAGCTATAAGCTTTATAACAACACCAATTTCATATCTCTATATTTTATAGAACTGGAGTTATGATTTTTTTTGTCTAATTTTTTATGCCCCCTTATATAAGCTATATATTTGACCCCAAAAAACTTGTTACCCACTTTTCAAATTTTTTCACTTTTCGACCCATAACTATTTATTTTTAAAGATAAGGGTACCAAATTTTCAGCAGATATTCTCAATGCAACATACAACACAATGAACAACAAAAGTTTCACATTATATAAGATATATTTATTTTGAAAAACGTTTTTGCAGAGAAAGTGAAAAAAAATTTGTTTAAAAAAAAATTATTTTTTTTGTAAAATTTATTTCTTTACATGAAAAACAAAAAAATTGCATGTCTGTTCCATTTTTAAGTAATAGAACATCACATAAAAATTATATTTTAATTATAGACATTATATGTTCTGTAGGGAATTTAAAAATACCTGAAAAGAAAAATAATTAAAATTTAATTTGATTTATTATAAAAATCAAAGGACCATATAATATTAATATAAACTAATTACATGAAATAAAACAGTGCTACTACTTAATACACCCTGAAAAGAAATATAGAAATGTTATTAATAAATTATTCAAATATAGAGTCAAAACAGTAGAAGTTTTTAAATAAATTACAGACAATAAATGTGATACCAATACTAATAATATTAACATTTACCTGTATGAAATGAAGACTTTAAAATATTCTGAAAGGAAGGGGGGGGGGGTATTTTTTCAAAATGCATTCCATAATTAAAAAAGTCAGAGGTTCATGCACTTAAAGTAATGATACCTAACAAATATTTAATCAATGTTTTAATTATAATTAATACTGGTACAATAATATAAACTTTAATAGTTACCTTTTTTTTAAAGAAAATATATGTCCTGAAAAAGAAAATTTTAAATTAAAAAAATATTAAAGTTAAAAATGGAAAAATATTAAAAAAGTAATGAAGTCAAAATGAAAATCAATAGTTATTACATTAATATATTTACACAAAATAATTTTCGAAAGAAATGCTAACATTAAAAGAAAAGATACTAGCCTGAAAAATAAAAATTGGAAAAGTATTAGAGTAATGAAGACTGAAGAGATAATAAACAAAATTAATAATTAAAAAATCAAAGGTTCCTACAATAAAAATATATCTACAGGTAAAAATTCGAAATCAACGCAAACTATATTTAAAATAGCATTATAATATTTTTAGGTTACGGTAACAGTCTGAAAAAGAAAAACAGTAAAAAAAAATTATTAAAAAAAATAACCAAGAAAAAATCAAAATCAATGGTCATCACATTAAATATTTAAACAAAATAATTATCTAAATAAATACTAATACCCGGTAATAATATTAACAGTTACCTGTTTATGAAGAAGAATTTAAAATATTCTGAAAAGGAAAAATAAGAGAAAAATATTGTTAAAAATGTATTCCAAAAGTTCCAAAAACAAAAAAGTCAGGTACATACCATTATGGTAACAACAAATTTTATATCATTGCTGTTATTAATTATACTTAATACTATAATAAGAAAACAATTAATAGTTACCTTTTTTAAAAGAAAATAAACTTCCTGAAAAAGACAATGGAATAGTTCAAAAAAAATTAAAGTTAAAAGCAAATCAATACATATTATGTAAGTATTTACACAAAGTAATTTTCTAAATTGATGCAAACAGTAATTAACACTAGCTAAAGGTTAAGATAACAGCCTGAAAATAAAAATTGGAAAAGTATTAAAAAAGAAATGAAGTGAAAATAAAAATTCTTACATTAATATATTTACACAAAATAATTTTTTACAGCCTGAAAAAGAAAAAATGTGAAATGTATTTAAAAAAGTAATAAGGTCAAAATGGTTCTTACATTAATATATTTACACAAAATAAGTCACAATGAAAAATAAGTACAAACAGTAACTAATAGAAAGATTAAAAGAAAATTTAACAGTTTGAAAGGTATTAAAAAGGTAATCAAGACAAAAGATTAAAAAATGTTTTAAAAAATACAAATATCTATGGTTTCTAAATTATATACATATCTATGAACAAATCATGCTGAAAAGGAAAAATTAGCAAAATGTTTTTTAATATACCCATAGACAAAAGCAAACAGCAACAAATTTTGAAATTATCTAAATGAAGTGAAAATCTCCCATTAAGGCATCTGCAATTAAAAAAGTAACAGGAATAACCTGAATGTCATCTAAACTATAAACTACACGACAACACTTCTTTTTGTTTCTTTTTACCACTGCAACTACTTCCCCCTCTAATACCTTGTCTTCTCCATCTACATGCCAAACATGCCTGATAGGTAAGGGCAAGCAGTCTACAGAGTTCTGAGACATTTCATTAAAATTTTCTTTAGTACCTGGGAGAAGACTAGAGAAAACATCATCATCCAACCCCAATCCAGTTTCCAGACAGTTTCTAATGTTTCTTTCTAGTTTATTTCTGTCTGTCTTATCCCTTTTCTGCGCTAATTCTGTCTGTCTAAAAATAATCAACTGACTCATTAACTTATCCCTACACTTACGAACTTTAACCTGCCTACGTGAAAAGTTAATGACAAAAGAAATCATCCTACCCTGCTCTGAGATGGGTTTTCCTACCAACCAATCCATTGTCTTATTGGCCTGGCACTTCACCTTGGCATCAACAAAAGCCATGGATGCATTGGGTGCTCTCTTGAACTGGGCATCCACCATTCCCAACACATGCTCACAGAAAATGTTGTGGACTGGAGCAGATGAAGTCTTGGCCATCAGTTCTGGTTGGAGTTCCGCCAGCTCACCATCAATGTAATCCCCCAGCTGCCTATTCAGAACATTTAAAAAACATTTTGCAAGTAATGAAATTGTAAAAAAAAAAAAACGTTCTGATGTCTCTTCTGAGTTGATACTCAGCTTCAGCAGGATATCATCTACCTCCAGCTTGTTGTTGAAGACGTCATGGTCGATATTGAGGGCCAAGGCTGGGTTCTCTTCTATCTTCTTCAATGTTACCATGCACGCCATGCACGTTTTGATGAGTGGAGTCTGTGATAAAAGAAAATAATGGCCTTCTTAATGGGCACATAATATTTTTTTTAAAGTGATGATGGTTAACGGTTATAGCCAAATAATGAAAACATACCATTTCCAAATGCTTTAATCCACCAGGATTCTTATAGAATGTGGTCATCCAGGGGCCAGTCAAGAGCTTCCCAAAGAGACCTACCATATAAAATATAATAAACTTTAGGAAACAATACAATCGTGTATAATATTGATAAACTACATGAGATGTTGTCACATCTCGCAAGTATAATTTAAATACAACAATTATATATATATATATTATATATTACCTAAAGCTCTCAACTGCAGAAAAATGTTTGAGTTGTCGAGGTCCTTCATAATGACCGATCGCAACCCCATAGCAGTTGAGCACTTAGTCAAGTACTGGGATAGCAGATCCTTCAGGTGGACAATGATCCCAGCTAGGTGGAACAGAACATGGAGTCTGTTCCCCACAGAGCGTACTATGACTCCTGGGTTTAGCTTAGATCTCTCAAGGAAGGCCTTAAACCCTGATGGGTCTCCTGATTTCATTTTGTATCTGTAGATGTAAAGAAAATATTTTAGTATTTCAAATTTATAATCAATTAAAAAAACATAACACTTAAAAAACAAATTTTGAATAGAATATACAAAATAATAATTTTTTATATTTACCTCAATTTAGACACAGCATAAACCAAATTAGCTGCGCAGCCTTCACTTCCAAAAACATTACCCTTAATCTCCCACTCAACGTCTAAAGCTCTGAGCTCCTTCCTGGCCTGGGTGGCCATGCCGTCCAGAGGGTGTAAGTGGCACTTCAGCTGCACTAGCTTCTTGCCTAGGGTCTCTTCCAGTTGCTGAGACACACACTTATTCACCCGAGCTCGATCGCTTAGCGTTGCCTGGAGAGAGAGATTAAAAGTATACAGCACCATTTGCTGTTGAATTTTATGGAAAGTCGAATAGACGGAGGCAACATCCTGAAGCGCATTCATGACTTGCTCTAGGTAATCCTCTGTCTTACCACCTGCTATTCCTGCTGTCTGGAGAGTCAGGTTCTGCCCATCAGCTGAAATGTTACAAGCGTTAATATGCTGACCGTCAAGTGGTGTAGAGTCTCAGGATAATGTAACATTATTAGCCTGAAACAATGCTTCACCGACTTGAAGGTCAGAGAGGATTCCCAGCTCATAGGTCATGGATGCAGCTGTGGATGCACAGGGGACGTCTGACAAGGTCTGTCCAGCCAGCTCTCGGACAATAAAGTCAATCACTATTCCAGCTTTATCCACAGGCACCTGGTTCAAAATGCAATTATATATACATTTCCTCATGGGAGTATTATCGGTATATCTTTGCCTACGAGCTTTACCATGGGTGCCTGTGGATTTTGCAGATGTGGTAATGATTACTTTAACCTTCTCAGACGTCTCCATCAGTTCATCCACCTTCAAGAGTGCCTCTATCCTGTCCTCCGTCAGTGCCTTTAGTGTAGCCTTCAGCTGAAACACCTCCTCCTGTAGTTTGGTGACCTTCTTCTGCAGGATGCGGTTCCTTCTGCTCAGAAGACTGCACTTCTCCATCTTGGTTGTTGACGCTCCCAGTTGTCGTTCCAAGTGCAGCATCTTGGTCTTCAGTGCTGTCTTCTCCCGCTTTAGTGTCTCAACCCTTACCATCTTCCTCTTTATGGTCTGAGTCAAAACTTTCGTCTCAGGGGACCTGTGAAGTGACTTAGCATTTAATTTACATTTAGCAACCTTCACCTTATTTTCAAAAAAATGGCACCTGGCTATACACCTTTGCCTTATGGAGTGGCATTGATTACAATCAGTGCGCAACTTCTTAAGTTTTGGTGGAGCCTTTAATTCCTGCTGAGCTACCTGTGGAAGAAACATTTCATCTGTTAATGGAGTTGCAGCACCAGAAGAGCTGGGTGGCACAATCTTTTTTTCCTTGGAAACTGGCGCACTAAAAGGCTGAAACAAAAGATCCTGGATTCTCATCCATGTTAGAGTGAAATGCTTTTTTAAAGATAAGATATTGGTAAACAATTTTTGACACTTAGCACGTATTCCATTCTTATTTGACACATAGTTGAGAGCTTTCTTAACAAAGACCTCATCAAGTGCAGACACTGCAGCAATCATGCCCTCTTTCTTGTTGGCACAGCTGGTATACAAATAGAATGCATAGCCATTCCTATATATGCCAGTGGCTGCATCTTGGGCAAAGCTTGCCACCAAACGATCAAAATCCTGAAGGGTAACAGTTACAGACTCAGACATTCTCGATATTGCTGGGGACTGGGGGAAAAAATCAAAAGAAATTATGGAAATAATTTTACTTTTAATTTTGCATAATTTATAGTATAAATCATAATAATTATTATTAATTAATATATCCAAAATGTTACATTATTATATTTTTACTATACTATACCATAAAAAATTACATTATGTAATTTACATTTCATATTTTATTTATTCATAACAGTTGACTTGTCTGGTCTTAAACTAACTTACTAAGCCTAATATCATGTTCATTTGTTACTTAGTTAAACTTATTACTATTACTATTTTTATTGTATTTTGCATATTAATTTATTAATATTTAATATTATATATCATTATAATTATATACTATACTATATAATTATATACGATTCTCGGCCTTTATTTAAAAAAAAAAGCTTCAACTTCAACAATCAATGGAATTGTTATAATTTTAATCATCAAATCAGTTGCTGTAATATTTTATCATACATTTTACTAATTTTATTAGATTTACTTCGATGTTCAAAGATTACTAATGTAATAAAACTATCTTGTTGAAAGTAATTTAGAGCCCCTTTCATCATACCGGTGCAAAAAAAAAAAATCCACCATTTTTTTTTTTTCCAGTGCTGGTGGGGTCATGACAATTGGAAGGAAATTTCATTCCACTGGAAAAGCATAAATTGACTATTTCAAAGTTATTCCCCACCCCATTTGAATGCTTAACTGTTTTTTAAAGGTTTTAATGTGACATTATTGCTAAAACGGAGTATTTAATACATTTTATAGCTTACCGTATGTTCAAAGTGACACAAGAAAAGAACAGAGCTCAATCAAGTTGCTTTAACGACATGTGCGTCACCGGAAGACAAATATAAAACGTCATCGATGACAAAACAAATGTACAAATAGGAAACTGTGGCGTAAAACTCATAAATCCGAGGTCACTGTAGAAGCGATTGTAAGATGGCCACTTCAATTTTTGTGGTTTTTTTCCTCATGCGCAGAATGAATGCGCAAGGGAGTATCAGTATGCCTATTAAAGGTCCTCCGCTACTGTAGTGGCCAAAATTGAACAATATCGTCTAGAATGGCATTGAAGAAAAAACCATTTACTTTAACATGTTTACGCCATTATGAACTCACACCTATACAAATCTAGCATATGTCTGTGTGTGCCATTGTGGCGCTTATTTCTCTTTTTGCATATTTCCACAAACGTTCCATGCTTTGGGTATTGGCTATTGGCACCTGAGTTTGGATCCAAAAACTTAACAGAATGAATGACTGTTTGATGAGTCAATCCCAGAGTGGTGCCAATTGCATTATATGCTCTCCATTGATCTGACATGACTGTTGTGCCCAGCAGGATGTGTGCTGTGATTATCGGCATAAGTGTGATGTGTAGCTGCTGATCTATCTTGTACACAAAACATGAAACACTCACTAATCTCCTGACAAATGCCTCCAGAGACCCATTGTTGTGGCAAAACTCGCCCGACATGATTTTTTCTGCATGTAAACAGACTCGTCGATTTCAGCTGATAATAAACATGACTTACCGGTGTAAATTATGTGAATTTTTTGATGGATGAAGCATGAATGGATCCTAACACATGTGTTTTGGGAAATAAGGCCCATGGAGACCCTTTAGACACCCCTGGCACAGAGTTCTATTCCTATTCCTGCCCTCAGGGTACTTTTCGGTTGCTTCAGACAGAGCGCTCCTTTTCACCATTGTGCTTCCAATTATGGTTTATTTGAGCTGGGTGTTACTGAGAAAGTTGTCTGCATACTTATTAGTTATTATTATTATTCTCTCTCACAAACATTTTAATGATATATTGTGTAAAAATTAGCATAAGTCCTCAAATGGGGTGCTTATCCCATGAGGCATATTTAAAGGCTCAATTTTTTCTAAAAATTCATAGGGGTCATCTCTATCCAATTCAGAACCCCTAATCCTAATCCAAGGATTCACAACATTATCGTAAACATAATCATTTTGATTGTCTTCATTACTTTCCTGATTGTTTTCGTCAGTGTCAGATTCACTGCTAGACCGCGAGAAATCAAGAGGGTTATGTCCCAAGAAAGTTAACGAAAAAGCTTTCGGATGACCAGCTCTCCTACAAGCAATGCTGCTAGTACATGAATTTCAAATATCCTAGTCCAGAGTTTTCCAAGCGTTTTGGAGTCACAGCACCTTTGCTGCACCCATGTCTTTTAAATTTTGCTCTAAGCCACATTCTTTGTGCACTGTAAAATAGCACTTTTTAAACAACCTAATCCATTTTTGAAACCTTATACTTATACAAGAAGACATACCTCATTAACTTCACTTGACTCTATCAAAACAATATTTAATTGATACAGCATAGACGCTGCACAAAACCAACTGCTACTTTAAAAAGTACACAGAGTACCAAGTAGTCAAGTAGGTTGGAGAAAAATACCAACTTAATTATAAGTGGCTTGCATTATTCATTTTTTAACACTTCAGGTTGCAGCAGGACACAGTCTGGGAGCCTCTGTCCTAGTCAATTACATGCCATAATAAACACATATCTTTTACATTTATTCTTAACACCTAGCATCATCCTAATCCCCCTTCCAATAATAAATATTAGTATCTTGATCCTTTGAATGCGCTTTATATAAAGATAAATCCAGCTAGTGCATGTAAGAAATATCAAAAGACTGTATTGGAATGGTTAGTTTCACTGATTAGGCTAGGGTAAAGTCTTGCACATTCCTAATTTAGTTAAAATTAGATAAAAATCCCTAAAAGATCTAAATTTCCTTCTGACATATTGAGTGCATTTTTGCTGTAAAAGAAATAATAAAAAATGCAAAAGAGCTACTTTGATGGATTGCTTCTTATATTTAGATTCATCTGTCGCTATAGGCTATAGCATACATTTTTTTGGTTAAAATCATAGTAGTAGTAGTAATAATCAAGAGTTACATCTTGCAGGTTAGAATTATATTACCATTGATCTGTGACAAAAAAATCTTATTTATAAATTTTTAAAGATTCACTACTGTAATGCCGTTGTTAAAATCTTGCACTGAGCTTGGCGTGACCATTTTGAAGGTTTTCTTTTGTTCCCTAATTCCAATAGTCGTTGGACTTTTTTAACTATTTAATAGATTAAATGAACAAAGCTATTCAACTTTCCCTTAGAGAACCAGGAATTTTTTGTCGAAACACCCATGTAAACATGGCTGGTGTAAAAGCAATGATTACACCAAGTGTGTGATTAATTTTTTTGGTACTTTTTATGATGGTAACTTTCAGGTTAAAAGTGTTCATAGGATAT
>CAXITT010000348.1:6178-17216 GCA_964033795.1 Lymnaea stagnalis | reverse complement strand
GGAGAAAAAACATCTCTACTTCAGACATTTATTTTACTAGTATTTAGTAAATTAACATTCAATTCTTTTATGCTAAATTTAATTTTATTTGTGCAGGTGTTACTTTTCTGTAAATAATTTTACATTTTTTAAAATACTTTTTAATTCATTTTATTAGAAGTATATGACTTTTATATGTATAAAGAAAAGTCTTCTGGGATATCCTGTACATTATTATTATAACTTCAATTTTTTAAATATGTGTTGTAAATTTGATTTTAAAGCATGTTTTATTTTTGTGTAAATAAGTTATCAAGAAAATATTAAAAATAGCTTTTATTTTTTACATTTATAAACTGTTATGATATTCTTGTACCAGTAAAAGATATTTATACCCTATGACTGTTAAATTATTTTTAAAATTTCAAGTTAGTTTATACCTTACAAGTAAGGTCAGTTACTTTATAATTGTTAGCATTAATAAAAATTACTAGCCTTTGATTTGGGAACATATTGCGTTCTCAACCTTGCCTTGCAGGCTATCATTCAATAGCCCCTTATAGAAAGTTCAAATTTATCATGTTTCATTTAAACATTCCGATAATGATAAAATTGATAATTCTAGAGTTATACTTATTATGTCATGCTCCACTTGGTTCTTTATCCCTCAACACTTGGATTTCTTTTTCCCTTATGGATCATCTTGGTGAATCAAAAGCACATTGTGAACATAAACTTTTAATTGCTACAAACTGTTTTTGGTGTAAAAAAATTTCATGATTTAGTGAGATATTTTTTATTTGCTCTTTGAAAATTGTTTTAAATAGTCATATGTAACAAACTTTTTTAAGGCTTTAATGGGACATCCCTCCCCCACCCTACTTTTATTTTTTAAATTCGTTACACCTAATTACTTGCCATAGGTGAAAATCTTCATGATTCTTATCATAATCAACAAAAAATTCAAATTTACGACTGATGCGCTTTTGTTAAATCATTCATTTATTCTTTATTAGAGTTGTAATACATATGAATTTATTGTTAAGCTTTCCAGTCTTAGTCACTTGTCTAGTATTTGTTTGTTAGTAACTTTTACAGTTATGTGTCACTAGTTATTTAATAAATAGTCAATTGACTAGTCTTCTGTAATTAGTGATTAGTTTGTCACTTGTCTAGTTATGTGTCGCTAATGATTTGTTTGTTAGTCCTTTGCCTAGTGAAGTTTTGCTAGTGACTAGTTTGCTAGTCCTCTGTCTAATGATGTGTCTCTAGTGATATGTGTTATAAACGTTACATATAATAACTAGGAAAAATTAATGTTTATACTTTAAAATGAGTGTGATCATAAATTTATAATGTGTGTATTTTATATATTTTTATGAGTAATAAATAAAATGTATCTTTTTTTCAGAAATTATTAAACAATAGAGACACATTAACAATCCCCTAACTTGAGAGACAATGAAACAACAAGATTTTCATTGTCAAAAAGTGACATCCTATTTTCAAATATACAAATGCTGCAATTAATGGTAGTGCTCATTGATAACTTCATTTACCACTGCTTATCTTTTAATAAAATTTATACAATTTTGTTTTTGAGTTCTTGTGAAATCTGTGATTGAACTTGTATTTGTGATTGGACTTGTATTTTTATTTGTATGTTTTAAATCAGATGTTTTTATCTTGAAATTATTTTAAAAGGAGATAACTCCTTAAAATATTATCTTTTATAGTTTAAATTAGAGTACCAGTATATAAAAGTATAAATAATTGTACTCAATACAATTTTTAAAATCTAACGCAGGGTACTACAAATGAGTGTTCTGTTCATTTTAATATATAAATCAGGAATGATTTCCCTAAACTTGGTAAAGGGATGTCAACAAAAATATACCCGGTTATAAAAATTGTCAAGAGCTGGAGAAGATATCTAGAGAATGGAAGAAATGGAAAGAAATAGTTAATGGTTTTTTTCCACTGGCAGTTGATCAGACCAAGAAGAAGAGTACTGGAGATAACTTGTCAAATAGCACCTAAAATTCCCATTAAATCAATTTAAAAATTATATTGATTATTTTTTTTATTAATGAACTTTTATTTATGAATGTTCAGGAGAGCTTTACTATACTTGTACAATATAACAGTATTTTTGAGAAATGTAAGCTTTTTACTATGATTCTATCTCATTTGAAGGTCCTTATTTAAATATTTATTATATCGTAAGTCAAGTTTTTTTCTACATTCTACAAAAAAAAAAAATGTCTATAACATGACTCAAACAATAATATAATAAGATTTTACGTTTTCTGTGGAAATTATTAAAAAATGGACCTAAGGGGTCGCCACAGAACAACAATATAATGCCTAACCTATACTGCGCCTATAGTAAGTTTAATAAATTAAAAAGTTGAACTCTTTAATTTAATTAAGGGGGCATCCATTTGCTATGATAGCACTAAAAACAAAAAAGGGGGGTGGGGGTAGGAGAATTAAATTTCTAATTGTTATTTGTAATCAGGGTTACGGAGCTCAGGAGCAATATTTTCTTTGCCTGGAGCTCAAGCTGATAAAATTTCTCATTGATCCAATTGGAAGTACAAAGTAGTCATTAGTGTTACAGTTACAGGGTTATATTATATATGCTGTACAAATAATAAGCCTATTTAATTTATAAATACCTTTCAATTACATCATGCCCTTCGCCCATTTATTGTCTAATGTTTCTATTACATCTTTTTCTAAATAAGTACATAATTATTATTTGGAGGCTGCTGTTGTTTTGATAACTTAGCTTAGTCAATGTAAACACGACCTAGTGACCTAGATTGAAGAAATTCTTTTTAGTGTTTGTTCATGTGATATGGAGGGTGCATAATCATACAGATATTAAAAAATGTGCACGCCATCAAAATATGATCAAATAGTTATTTTAAAGTTATGACAAGGCTTCATAAAAAAATTGCATCAAATGTATGAACAAAAATTTGATGGTCTGAACTGAGCATTAGGTAATTCATTCAGCTCATCAGTCGATTTAAACCAACTGGTCAAGGTAATACATTTTATCATTCAGTCCTCATGCCAAGACAGGTTAGGGTAATTAACTCATTCCCGACGGTTGCGACTAAATGCTTCCTCGGGGGGTTTCTCCTGATGTGTCCAAATGCGTCCCGGCGCATAGCGACACACCTCTCTTATTTTTAGTTAAAAATAGCAATGAAATCTTGCGTCCCTCAAGACTTCCGGCTATGGCGTGATTTTAATTTAGAAACCGGAAGTTTTTATCTTGTTTCACTTTAAAACTACGTGTGCTTTAGTACGGCACGTCTATATGTAGCATGTGTTCGTCCGAGGTGCCGAAAATCGATTTTTTTGGCCATTGTTCGTTATTTTTATTCCGCTAATGTTATATTTATATTAAAACTTATCAATTTTTTGTTGCATTTGTTCTTAATTCATTAACATTAAATAATATTTAGCAACTTAAAAAAATATTTTTAAAATATAAATCAATTTCAAAACTGAGTTGCTTCCCTTTTCTCAGGAAAATAAATTAAGTCCAGAAGCAGCGCTGCCGGAGGGAATGAGTTAAAAAGTATATATTATTAGTTTTTGTGGAGCAGCACATTCATACAGCAATAAGGTTATTTGAATTACAAATGAAAAATATTACAGGTTTAAAACCATTAATGTTAAAGTTTGAGTGATTGAAACAATGAACGGGTTGATGAAAAAGTCTAAAAATTTTAGTTGTGTTTTAGTAGAAATTTATTTTATTAATAATTTGGTAAATTTGTTTACTTGGGTTGAGACATTCAAGTGTCAGCCAAGATGGTGTGTTTTACACTCAGATGAGAGTCAAGATGGGGTGGTGTACATTCGGGTTTCAGCCAAGATGGTGTAGTGTACATTCAGATGTCAGCCAAGATGGTGTGGTGTACATTTCATCCGGTGTCAGCCAAGATGATGTGGTGTACATTCAGGTGCAATCCAAGATGGTGTGGTGTACATTTTGGTGTCATCCAAAATGGTGTGGTGTATATTCAGATGTCAGCCAAGATGGTGTGGTGTACATTCAGATGTCAGCCAAAATGGTGTGTTGTACATTCAGATGTAAGCCAAGATGGTGTGGTGTACATTCAGATGTCAGCCAAGATGGTGTGGTGTATATTCAGATGTCAGCCAAGATGGTGTGGTGTACATTCAGGTGTCAGCCAAAATGATATGGTGTACATTCAGATGTCAGCCAAAATGGTGTGGTGTACATTCAGATGTAAGCCAAGATGGTTTGGTGTACATTCAGATGTCAGCCAAGATGGTGTGGTGTATATTCAGATGTCAGCCAAGATGGTGTGGTGTACATTCAGGTGTCAGCCAAAATGATATGGTGTACATTCAGCATTCTGCCAAGATGGTGTGGTGTACATTCAGGGGTCAGTCACCATGGTGTGGTGTACATTCAGCATTCAGCCAATATGGTGTGGTGTACATTCAGCTGTCAGCCAAGATGGTCTGGTGTACATTCAGATGTCAGCCAAAATGATATGGTGTACATTCAGCATTCTGCCAAGATGGTGTGGTGTACATTCAGGTGTCAGTCACCATGGTGTGGTGTACATTCAGCATTCAGCCAAGATGGTGTGGTGTACATTCAGCTGTCAGCCAAGATGGTCTGGTGTACATTCAGGTGTCAGCCAAGATGGTGTGGTGTACATTCAGCATTTGGCCAAGATGGTGTGGTGTACATTCAGCTGTCAGCCAAGATGGTGTGGTGTACATTCAGGTGTCAGCCAAGGTATAGTGTACATTCAGGTGTCAGCCAAGATGGTGTGGTGTACATTCAGGTGTCAGCCAAGGTATAGTGTACATTTAGGTGTCAGCCAAGATATGGTGTATATTCAGCTGCCAGGCAAGATATGGTGTATATTCAGCAGCCAGGCAAGATATGGTGTATATTCAGCTGCCAGCCAAAATATGGTGCACAATCAGCTGTCAACTAAGAATCTGTCATATAGATTTACTTAAATGTCTTGGATTTCACCGTCAAGTCACTTGTGTAGAATTTCAATAACCTGGAAGTGAAAAAACAAAATATTAAAATAATATTATTTACTGTCCTTTTACAATAGTAGTTGCAGCTAAAGTGACGTAGATGAAGTACCTGAAACAGTTGAAGTAAATGAATAAAACTACTCAAAAAAAGACTCATTGAAGATGAAAATATGTGTTAGTTATTGTTGGTTATTGTTACATGTAACAAAGACTGCAATGTCTACATCAAAGTTATGCATCTGAAAAAAAAAACATAACAAAAGAAGCATTAGTAAATTTAAAGAAAAAGGTACTCCTATATCATACGTGTCAAACTTAAGGCCAGTGGGCCACATCAGGCCCAGCATACAATTATATCAGGCATGAGAGAGAATTTTAGGCTCAAATATTTTTTCATGGCCCTGCGACATAAGTGCAAATCCTATTCCCTAATAATCTGCCTTGTCCAACGATAGGCTACCTGAGAGTGTTCTCGCTTTTTCTATTGAAATAAGCGACAATAAAAGTTGTATAGTAAGTGGATGTTTGTTGTTACAGTAGCCTAGCAACATTCAGTTGCTCATTTTGGATATAGAAAATAACAATTTTTCCCCAAACCTATGATGTACGCATACCTCAATCTTCATTTCTATAACTAAAATCCTCAAAAACTACTACTATCGGAATCTTGTGATGGATCTAAATATAAATCATCTTATATATATCAAAAGAAATAGTATAAAACAATTCCACAGCTTTTTGAGCCGTTAGTCGTCTAGGAAACTTACTCACCTACTAGGGCCTAGAGAAGCCATAGCAACAGTAGGAAAAAAAAAAAGTTTCAAATGACAACAAATAAACGTTGGTTTCACTTATTAAAAATGAGATATCACTCTTCTATGTAAAAGTCTTATTTAAAAATAGCTCTTAAAAAGTTTAACCGAGAAATAGCAAAGAAACAAACATGAAATTGAAACAACGCATAGCGCGTTGGTCCGTGCTTTTGAGAACGGCGGATGAACGCGGTCTGCGTTGTTCCGCATCGAAAGAGTTAAAAAGCCTGAATGCAGAGTAGAAGCAACAGAAGGTAGAAGAATTGAAGAGGCATGTTTTTCACCAAAGCAAAATCACATACTGAAGCTGCTGTGAAAGCAAGTTTTATTGTGGCGAAGGAGCTTGCAAAATCAGGCAAACCATTTACAGAAGGAGAGCTTATGAAGTGCTGCATGATGAAAGTGTGTGACGTCTTGTGTTCAGACAAAAAGCATATTTTTCAAATGTAAGCCTTAGCACAGAAATACGGTTGCTGATCAGGCTTATGTGATGGCCACAGCTGATCGGGCTTGTGAGATGGCCACTGATGTGAAAACACAGCTGATAGAAAAAGACAAAGACTTTGTTGCACTCTCACTTACTGTCAATGGAAGTAATGACATGACTGACACTGCACAGCTCGCTATCTTCATCCATGGAGTGGACTCCAGTTTCAATGTTACAGAAGAAATATTGGACATGGAATGCATGAGAAATGACAGGAAAAGAAATGTTTGACAACAAATGTCAAAGTTTAACCGACATGAACTTGCCTTGGGACAAACTTGTTGGACTTGCAACAGATGGAGGGAGCACTGGCGATGTGCAGCAAAAAAAGTGGACTAGTTAGTTGGAAGGATGTGTGTTAAAAATGCAGTATAAATTTACTGGTAGATTGATAGCATATCACTGCATCATACACCAAGTCTCGCTGTGTGGTAAGTCCTCAACATGGAAGGTGTAATGAGCACTGTTACACAAACCGTCAACTTTATCAGAGCCAAAAGTTTAAATCACAGGTAATTTCAATATTTTTTTGCTGGAAATAGACTCAAGAGTTTGGCGACATGCCTTATCATACAGAGGTGCGGTGGCTAAGTCTGATAAAAGTTCTTAGTAGATTTTTCCAGCTGATTGAATTTGAATTGAATATTTATATAGCGCTTGTATCCATGCTACTATAGCATGCTCACAGCGCTCTGATGTTCTTAAAGCTATTTAAACAAAAAAGTCTTTAAATGTTTCTTAAAAGATTTTTTATCATTGTCAATGTCCCTCAAGGATTGGAGCAACTGTTCCATAATTTTGGTGCTATCGCTTCAAATGAGCGCACTCCGTAAGACTTTTTTCTGTGTCCATCCACACTGGGAACTCTCAGTAAGGACTGTATTGAAGACCGTAGGTTCTTTAAGGATACGTGTTTAGAAATCAATTCTTTAAGGTATTCCGGTGCTGAGCCATCTATACAGCTGTACGCTGTGGACAGAATTTTGTAGTCAATGCGTTCACTTACAGGAAGCCAATGGAGATCTCTAAGAACTGGTGTGATGTGGTCAGATTTCTTTATTCGAGATACAATATGTGCTGCAGTATTCTGTAACTTTTAGAGTCTCTGAATTTGGTTTTGAGGTAAACCCCACAAACAACTGTTACAGTAATCTAATATTGACTGGATGAGAGTTACTGCCACGGCATTGGATGTTCTCTTATTGAGTTGAGGATGCAGATGACCCAGGTTGCGCAGATGACAGAAGCATGCCCTGACGACAGAGGTGATATGGGGAATCATGCTAAGTTTACTGTCAATAAAAAAGCCAAGGTCTCTGACAGTGGAGGACAACGGGATCTCAGATTCACCAACTTTTATTCAAGCGATGGAAACCTGAAATCTCTCAATTCACACAGTTTTTCGGATTAAAAATAAAAAGTGGAAATGTGAGTTGGCATTTCTGTCTGACATAACTACTCATCTCTACAACTTGAACCTGCAGCTCCAGGGACGGGACCACTCGATCACTGATATGCATGATGCAGTGAAGGCATTTCAAGTTAAACTGTGATTATGGGAGACACACATGCAACTTGTCTCACTTTTCTTGTTGCCATGCAATGTTGAATCAAGTCAAGATATAGTGTTTCCCAATGCACACTTTGCTGAAAAACTTACTTTGCGCAGAGTTCGCACAGCACTTTAGTGACTTTGAAGCACAGAAAAGTCATTTCAAGCTGTTTCTAACCCATTTATCATAGATATGGAAACTGCACCTGCAAATTTGTAGATGGAGCTGATAAACCTTCAGTGTAATGGGACGGAAGTTTAGAAGGCTTCCAATTGTTGCATTTTATAATAAGTTAATAACGTGTTTGTTTACACCGAAATAGTACATTTTTTTAAAGAAAGAGAAGTCTTTGGTTGATTTTTTAATAAAAAATTTGGCTGTGTTCATGCCATGTCATCCATCCTTCCTTTTGGCGCTATGGCCCATGTAGGGCTTTGGCCTGCCTCACTACTTCCTTCCACTCAGACCTAACTAATGCTTTTCTGTTCCATGCTTGGATTCCCAGCTGCTGTAGATCTTTTTTCCACATCCACCCATCTAAGTCTAGGTCTGCCTTTGAGTCATTTTCCTCTGGGGTTTGGTTGATGTACCTGCTTCACTCTTCTGTCTTTTGATATTCTCTCTAAGTATCCTGCCCAGCGTAGCCTGCCCTTTTTTATTTCTGCTAATAGCGTGGGATCCTGATATGGACTGTACAATTTCTGGTTGGTACGTATTCTCCATCCATATTCATCCTTTGTCATATGTTTCCCCGAGAAATTTTCTCTCCCATGTGTTTAATACGTCTTCTGCTGTTTTTGTTAGGGCCCAAGCCATGCCCTGTCAGCTTATTATTAATGGTGATACCTAGATACTCTTATGTCTCTACTTCCTCAATACTGTGATTATTTATTGTGAGATCTGTAATTGGGTGATTCCCCCTTTGGAAATCGACAACCATTTCTTTCAGTTTTGAGACACTTAACTGAAGAAAATTTTCATTGCACCAACTGATAAAGCTAGTAAGTTGTGGTATATGCTTTCCCCTTCAGATATTAAGCAATGATAGTATCATCAGCAAATTTGATTATTGGAATGTTGTTGCTTGGTCTCTGGGTATTATTGGTATATATTGTATACAGGACAGGGGAGAGAACGCAATCTTGTGGTACATATTTCTCTAGTTGATGATATTTGGTCATTCAACTTGAAATATTGTGGGCAATTTGTTAAAAACTTCAGTATCCTCGCTTGAAAATTTGAATTTAAACCTAACGAATAAAGCTTTTAAATCATAAGGTGTGGTTGGAGAGTGTTAAATGCTGATGAGAAGTCAAAGAAAAGTAACCTAGCATATTTTTACGGCTGTTTAGGTGATGGTAAAGTCTTTCCAGTACAGTAAAACCTCCTTTTTGCAACCCTCTCTTAAACGACTTCTTCCAACATACAACCGAAAAAAAATTCACTGATGCTTTGTAATATATAAACAACCTCTCTTAAAGACTCCCTCTAAAGCGCGACTTGTGACCTTCAAATAATTCAATATCACGACCTAGCACCTGAAAAAGTCAGATTCCAAAGCAATGCTATATTTTTACGCTTGGAGAAAACAGTTTTGTTTACGACTTTTAACAGCAGGCGATGCACTAACGCAGTTAGGAAGTAGTGAAGGGGAAATAACTCTTGCACTGTAAATTTTTCTTTTGAAATACTCCAAGGAGATGGCCAGTTATGGCCTGAGCAGAACCTTTTAGACCTTGCCGACACCATGTCTGGTGTTCAAAGAGACATACTAAAAGAACATGCACGGGTGGGGGGATCATGCAAACAAACAGAAATAGCAGCTTTCTTTCAATAAAAAAAACTATTCAATGACAGAATAAAAATAATTACAACAATATTAACGCGCTTATCTTATATATCAATAGTTTTAACTCTAAGCATGTACTCAGCACTTACACACGTTTTAAACAACTACCAAACCAGCATTGGAATTAATGAGGAATAGGAAGATAATGACTGCATTGGTTGTGAGACAATATGAATTTATATTGGTTGTGAGACAATATGAGTTTATATTGGTTGTGAGACAATATGAGTTTATATTGGTTGTGAGACAATATGAGTTTATATTGGTTGTGGGACAATATGAGTTTATATTGGTTGTGAGACAATATGAGTTTATGTTGGTTGTGAGACAATATGAGTTTATATTGGTTGTGAGACAATATGAGTTTATATTGGTTGTGAGACAATATGAGTTTATATTGGTTGTGAGACAATATGAGTTTATGTTGGTTGTGAGACAATATGAGTTTATATTGGTTGTGAGACAATATGAGTTTATATTGGTTGTGAGACAATATGAGTTTATGTTGGTTGTGAGACAATATGAGTTTATATTGGTTGTGAGACAATATGAGTTTATATTGGTTGTGAGACAATATGAGTTTATGTTGGTTGTGAGACAATATGAGTATATGTTTGTTGTGAGACAATATGAGTTTATATTGGTTGTGAGACGATATGAGTTTATATTGGTTGTGAGACGATATGAGTTTATATTGGTTGTGAGACAATATGAGTTTTTATTGCTTGTGAGACAATATGAGTTTATATTGGTTGTGAGACAATATGAGTTTATATTGGTTGTGAGACAATATGAGTTTATATTGGTTGTGAGACAATAAGAGTTTATATTGGTTGTGAGACAATATGAGTTTATATTGGTTGTGAGACAATATGAGTTTATATTGGTTGTGAAACAGAGTTTAGAGACAATATGAGTTTATATTGGTTGTGAGACAGAGTTTAGAGACAATATGAGTTTATATTGGTTGTGAGACAGAGTTTAATCTATATTTCTGAACGTAAGATAGTGCCTATACTTAATGGTATGTGTATTTTTTTACTTGTTTACTTAATTTTCTAAATGTCGTTTTTCAAAAATGTCCTACCTCATTTTTAAGACCCTTCCAATTATCGCCCTCGTTTTAATGGCAATTTAAAGGTCCTAAAACAGAGGTTTTACTGTAATAGTAAGATGGTATCCTCTGTATTTCTGTAGGTAATGTCTTCACGTATGTAATAATACCAATAATCATAGTGTTCATATGAATTAATCTTTAAAATACTTTTAAACTTTTTATTATAGTTGTAGTTTTGTTGTTTTG
>CAXITT010000347.1:830671-843106 GCA_964033795.1 Lymnaea stagnalis | reverse complement strand
TTTAAGAGAAGTCTTTGCGGTCGAATGTCGTTAAACCGAACTTTCTTTTAAGGGAAGATGTCGGCAACCTTTTTTAAGAGAAGTCTTTGCGGTCGAATGTCGTTAAACCGAACTTTCTTTTAAAGGAAGATGTCGCAACCTTTTTTAAGAGAAGTCTTTGCGGTCGAATGTCGTTAAACCGAACTTTCTTTTAAAGGAAGATGTCGGTAACCTTTTTTAAGAGAAGTCTTTGCGGTCGAATGTCGTTAAACCGAACTTTCTTTTAAAGGAAGATGTCGGCAACCTTTTTTAAGAGAAGTCTTTGCGGTCGAATGTCGTTAAACCGAACTTTCTTTTAAGGGAAGATGTCGGCAACCTTTTTTAAGAGAAGTCTTTGCGGTCGAATGTCGTTAAACCGAACTTTCTTTTAAAGGAAGATGTCGGCAATCTTTTTTAAGAGAAGTCTTTGCGGTCGAATGTCGTTAAACCGAACTTTCTTTTAAGGGAAGATGTCGGCAACCTTTTTTAAGAGAAGTCTTTGCGGTCGAATGTCGTTAAACCGAACTTTCTTTTAAAGGAAGATGTTGGCAACCTTTTTTTAAATTTAAAAAGAAAAAAAAAAAAAATTTAAAGCGAGGAGCCATTTAATAAAACATTAAATGCCTACAAATAACCCGTCAAACATTGGCGACAGCGATGCGCGAACTTCCCAACTCCTCAAGTTACTTGACAAAAGACGATGAACTCAAGTAACGCACTTTATAAGGTTACCAATTAGTGCTACCTCATGGGGAATACTCTTTTGCGCCCACTGAACACAGCGTTACGGCCATGCATACATTTTGAGAGGTATTTTTTGGTGATACTTGCTCATTATGACAATATCAGGTCGATGTGCGGAAAATAAGTCACACGTTTATCTGAGAAAGGACGTCACAGTAAAAAATACACAGGACGTTAAGTGATAAAAAGAAAATCGGAACATTTAAAAAGCAGAAGCAACTCTTAATTATCACACATTTATAGCTGTATATACATGGACAAGTATCACAATAATAAACTAATAAGTAAGTCTGACAGTTAAACATTGTAA
Organism: Lymnaea stagnalis; assembly: GCA_964033795.1. Classification (NCBI taxonomy): domain Eukaryota; kingdom Metazoa; phylum Mollusca; class Gastropoda; family Lymnaeidae; genus Lymnaea; species Lymnaea stagnalis. The sequence goes on along the minus strand of CAXITT010000347.1, from coordinate 842,034 downwards.
ACAAAATAAGTTCGGATTCTCTTGATGAGAACAGTCGGATGAGCACGCTGGTAAATTCTGACAAGATTGGGGAGCCAGTGAATTTTTTTAGGACCTTCGGTCCAATGCGACATCGTCCACAATGAGACCGTTGATGCATTGTCTGGATTTTGTCATCAGAAAACTAGTATCACAATGGATTGCAGCTTGCTTCCCTTTGTTATGTGAGGTGCGTCGGGAGATCAGAGACTCTTTTTAAATCACAAGACACACACACAGACACACACACAGACACACACACACAGACACACACACAGAGACACACACACACACACACACACACAGACACACCCACATGAAAACAAAATAACTAAAAAGATACATCACCCCCAGCGAGAAATAGAATGACATTCAAAATGACATTCAAAATGACATCCAAAATGACATCCAAAATGTCATCCCTTTAGGACGAGGGCCTAATCTCTGCGCAATAGCTTATCCTACTACCATCTACTGTTATTCAATACGTCGTATCCATTTTTATTGGCTTCATACGTAGCAATGTAGCTAATCATGAAACAAATAAAAATAATTTAATTTGTGGTTATACCATGTTTAAATAACACACACATATTCCATCCGAAGTGAGGATCCAGCCACGTTCCTAAAGAGCCGTCTCTTACTTCCATTTACTCTTATTTAGTCTACAATGAACATTGGATAACCTTACAAGTACAATTATAGTTGTTACAAATGTTTGTTTTTATCTGAGACTTTTTATCTCGTGTCTTTTTCCCTCCCTTTGAATTCTGTTTGAAATGTGATCTTTTGTCATTACGCCATCATAGATTATTAAAAAAAAACCAAATCTATTCCCTAAAAGAACCTCGGACTGTTGACCGCTACCTTAAAGTTACAATTTCTTTCTTTTACTTTCGCCATCTATTTCAGGGTTGGACGCACCTAATGGCTTCAAGGCCCATTGTGATCGCGGGTAAACTCTTCAAAGATCGTGTGCTCCTAAATCTGAGAAATAAAATGGGGCCTTAGCATAAAAAAATGTTTATTCTAAAAGCTCACAATTCTCAGATAATAACACATCTACGCGTGTTGAAAAAATACGTTGATAAATTGTACAGATTTAAGATTAAGATTTAACTTTACAAAATAAAATTAATTTATTTTAAATTGTTGTTCGTAGCAAGGAGGAAAAGAAACGTTAAATTCGGGAAGAAATCATTTGTAAAACATCTGGCATCCGGCGGGCCACAAAATATATCGTGGAAGGCCGCAGGCTGCCCGCGGGCCGAGGGTCGGACATCACTGATCTTTATTCCGCAACGTAACCAAAGACACACAACGAAGTCTGAGCTTATCACATTAAAAATGGACGACCACATTTCAGCAAAACGTCGCTAATCCTCTTAAAACACGACCAAGACTCCGGTTCGTCGCGCCAAGACTCCCGGTTCGTCCCGCCATCTCACCCCGCGTCTGCCATGGCTGAAACAGGTGCGTCACGTGTGTCAATAATCCCTTGGAAGGGTCTGTCTGGATTAAACCAACTTCTGCCCGGGCCCTGGCTCCATCTAATTGAAGGGACTGTGTTAGAGCGTGAAAAGCATTGCCAAATATCTGACCGTGGGAGTTCGATCAGATAATGGAACGGCTGTTTGTTTAGGTTCGGGGTTGGGGGGGGGGTGAGGGGGGAGAGTGTACATTTTTTGTTGTTGTAATGAATGTGGTCAAGGGGTTGACGTGTGGTGGTGATGGTGGTGGTGATGGTGGTGGTGGGGGAAAGTATCGTTTTCTTTATTATTGTGTTTATGGAGCGGCTGTTTGTTTAGGTTCGGGGTTGGGGGGGGGGTGAGGGGGGAGAGTGTACATTTTTTGTTGTTGTAATGAATGTGGTCAAGGGGTTGACGTGTGGTGGTGATGGTGGTGGTGATGGTGGTGATGGGGGAAAGTATCGTTTTCTTTATTATTGTGTTCCGTTCCTTTTTGTTATTATTTCTTGTTGTTTCTTGTTTTGCCATGTCTGCCAAGGAAGGCTCTTAGCCGAAACTTGTACTTTCCTGTCTTTCTATTTCAAGCTTCCACACACCTTGTTCCTCTAATTCCTAACAGCAACGCCTGCTTGAAGGCGCTCTATAGAAAAGCAAATTGACATAACATCGATAACGTGTTCCACAAAATGGGTTGAAAATGATGTAAATATCGTAAAGCTTGGCTTAGGACTCAAAATAAATATTTAAAAAAAAATGATTTAAAAAAAAATTGACACCACGTTTCAGAGATGGAAAAAATAAAATGCAACATGGCGGCGGTCTCAATAATGGGGCAGGTTCATTTCCGGTTTAAAAAAAACAAAAACAAAAAAACCCGTCGGGGTTGAAAAAAAAAATCCTTTGAGTTGTGGAACGAACTGCACTTGTCAAGACAAGTTTGGCATCTCGTTTTTCCTTCCACCCCCCCATCACCACAGCCCATGGCTTTATTCCTAGAGTGCTAGAGGATCGCAGGCTTGTCCTTCCACCAGCCCATCACCACAGCCCATGGCTTTATTCCTAGAGTGCTAGAGGATCGCAGGCTCGTCCTGCCACCAGCCCATCACCACAGCCCATGACTTTATTCCTAGAGTGCTAGAGGATCGCAGGCTTGTCCTGCCACCAGCCCATCACCACAGCCCATGACTTTATTCCTAGAGTGCTAGAGGATCGCAGGCTTGTCCTTCCACCCGCCCATCACCACAGCCCATGGCTTTATTCCTAGAGTGCTAGAGGATCGCAGGCTCGCCCTTCCACCAGCCCATCACCACAGCCCATGGCTTTATTCCTAGAGTGCTAGAGGATCGCAGGCTCGTCCTTCCACCAGCCCATCACCACAGCCCATGACTTTATTCCTAGAGTGCTAGAGGATCGCAGGCTTGTCCTTCCACCAGCCCATCACCACAGCCCATGACTTTATTCCTACAGTGCTAGAGGATCGCATGCTTGTCCTTCTACCAGCCCATCACCACAGCCCATGACTTAATTCCTAGAGTGCTAGAGGATCGCAGGCTTGTCCAGACGAAGGAACGAAAGCTCAGAAGTGACCTCTTTTCTCTTTCCGTCAAATGCTTCGACCACAGGCTTACAAGCTCATGGGACAGATAGATCAAAGAGGCATACTGTTTTTTTTTCGTGGGGTCCCCCCACCCCTAGAAGGTACCATCTATTCTTCTTTAGTGTCCATCAAGACTTTAAAGCAATGCGTTAATCTCTACGTCATGCCAACTCTAAAGACTTTACTGCACGTTCAAACCATTATATAACTTTCATTAAACAACACATAAAAACAAAGTTTTTTTTCTCGTATAAATCCTTTTTATGCATTGTGTGTGTGTGTGTGTGTGACGTGACGTACGTTGTCTAGAGGTCGGTCCCCTGCGTACTAGCCACAGAACAATTTTTCAAGGGTCTAGAACCCCTTTATTTCTAGCTCCTACAGAGCTGACTCTTGCTCCAAGTATCAACAAACAATTCAGAGATTCAGGTTTTCTTATTTATTGGCTATGTGTGCCTAACCATGGAAAACTTTATTAGAAATAAGCTCTGGTGTTCAGAATAAAAAAAAAACTCCACATACTATACAAAACAGTTAAAGTTACACAAGTCCTCTTCCATCCGTAGAGAAACTCAGTGCCTTTCACAAGACAAAAATCATACACCATATCCACAGCACTCGCCACTGTTCACTCCTTAAAAAAAACTCAACTCACACACGTGGTTCCTCCCGACACAGCACACCGGTCATACCTTGACCGAGAAATATAAAAACTCGTGGGGCACGCTTGGAAAATAAACTCACCCACGATTGGTCAAATTAACATTATAAAAGTTGACACAGAAAAACTCACGCGATCTGACCGTGACAGTGTGCACTTATGTAATTGTACGTGATTTATCATTGATTAAGAAGCGGCTACCTAAAATAGGTAAATTTCTAGCAAAAACACATTTCATACTTCCTTCCCGTTTCCTCTTCAAAAATACATTATATATATATATTTTTTTACTGCACACTCAAATACGCCACAAAATACGAAGCCCATAGTGACAGCTGGGCAATTAATATCAATACCCCCCTCCCCCCCCCCCGCGCAACAATTGAACCCATTATATTTCATTCATCTTTTTTTGAGGTTTGGGCGTGGAGCTGAAATTTTGATCGAATGCGTTGTCATCGGCAGCGGCTCTATGTGCTAAGTTTCAGCTCGATAGGATGACGGGAAGTGGGTCATTAGGCATCCGAAGAATTTTACCAGAAACTTATGAAGAAAAGCGAAGTTGATATCAAGGTTTAAAAAAAATGTAAACACTCAAAACTACGTATGCACTTTTTGCATAATGGAATGCACTCTTTGCACACTGAAATGCACTCTTTGCACACTGTAATGCACTATTTGCATAAGGGAATGAATTCTTTGCACAATGGAATGCGCTCTTTGCACAATGGAATGCACTCTTTGCACACTGTAATGTACTCTTTGCACAACGGAATGCACTCTTTGCAAAATGGAATGCACTCTGCACAATGAAATGCACTCTTTGCTCAATGGAATGTACTCTTTGCACAATGGATTGCACTATTTGCACACTGTAATGCACTATTTGCACAATGGAATGAATTCTTTGCACACTGTAATGCACTCTTTGCTCAACGGATTGCATTCTTTGCACAATGGAATTCACTCTCTGCACAATAGAATGCACTTATGCACAATGGAATGCACTATATGCGCAATAGAATGCACTTATGCACAATGGAATGCACTCTCTGCACAATGGAATGCACTCTTTTCTCAATGGAATGCACTCTTTCTTCAATGGAATTCACTCTTTGCTCAATGGATTGCACTCTTTGGACGATGTAATTCACTCTCTGCACAATTGAATGCACTTATGCACAATGGAATTGCACTCTCTGCACAATGGAAGGCACTATGTTAAAAACACACCCACACTGCACTTCTCAGCTAAAAAACACCAAAACAAGTCCATGTGATCTGAATAAAGACCTTCTCCTTACTGGACAGACTAGAACATTCCCTTTCACAACAAACGGTATCCTTACTGGAGAGACTAGAACATTCCCTTTCACAAAAAACGGTATCCTTACTGGACAGACTAGAACATTCCCTTTCACAACAAACGGTATCCTTACTGGACAGACTAGAACATTGCCTTTCACAACAAACGGTATCCTTACTGGACAGACTAGAACATTCCCTTTCACAACAAACGGTATCCTTACTGGACAGACTAGAACATTCCCTTTCACAACAAACGGTATCCTTACTGGACAGACTAGAACATTCCCTTTCACAACAAACGGTATCCTTACTGGACAGACTAGAACATTCCCTTTCACAACAAACGGTATCCTTACTGGACAGACTAGAACATTCCCTTTCACAACAAACGGTATCCTTACTGGAGAGACTAGAACATTCCCTTTCACAACAAACGGTATCCTTACTGGACAGACTAGAACATTGCCTTTCACAACAAACGGTATCCTTACTGGACAGACTAGAACATTCCCTTTCACAACAAACGGTATCCTTACTGGACAGACTAGAACATTCCTTTTCACAACAAACGGTATCCTTACTGGACAGACTAGAACATTCCCTTTCACAACAAACGGTATCCTTACTGGACAGACTAGAACATTGCCTTTCACAACAAACGGTATCCTTACTGGAGAGACTAGAACATTCCTTTTCACAACAAACGGTATCCTTACTGGAGAGACTAGAACATTCCCTTTCACAACAAACGGTATCCTTACTGGAGAGACTAGAACATTCCCTTTCACAACAAACCGTATCCTTACTGGACAGACTAGAACATTGCCTTTCACAACAAACGGTATCCTTACTGGACAGACTAGAACATTCCCTTTCACAACAAACGGTATCCTTACTGGAGAGACTAGAACATTCCCTTTCACAACAAACGGTATCCTTACTGGACAGACTAGAACATTCCCTTTCACAACAAACGGTATCCTTACTGGACAGACTAGAACATTCCCTTTCAGTTGTTTGCCATAGGAATGACCTCAGACTAGAACATTCCCTTTCACAACAAACGGTATCCTTACTGGACAGACTAGAACATTCCCTTTCACAACAAACGGTATCCTTACTGGAGAGACTAGAACATTCCCTTTCACAACAAACGGTATCCTTACTGGAGAGACTAGAACATTGCCTTTCACAACAAACGGTATCCTTACTGGACAGACTAGAACATTCCCTTTCACAACAAACGGTATCCTTACTGGAGAGACTAGAACATTCCCTTTCACAACAAACGGTATCCTTACTGGACAGACTAGAACATTCCCTTTCACAACAAACGGTATCCTTACTGGACAGACTAGAACATTCCCTTTCACAACAAACCGTATCCTCACGTCTCCGTTGGTCTCAAAGTCCCCGGTCTCAAATAAAACAGTCTACTCCGAAAGTCCCAAGTCTCCAATGAATCAGTCAGCTCGGTAGGCAGCTAGCGACTTTGTTTATGGTCCACACGGGAAAAGACTGCATACTACTCACTATCTCAAACGGATATGAAAGGAAATTTCACATCAATCATCAGAGGCGGATACAGGAAATAAATACCAGACAACATGGATGAGAGATGGAATTCCGTTTAAAAAGAAACAATCGTTTTTAACAGTCCATGATTAATATCCCGTGAATGGGTGCATCCACCCCCCCCTTTTTTTTCACCCGTGTCCCCTTTTTCCTGGAGCCGCCACCGTCGTACCGATGGACCGATTGTGAGTCGGGAAAAAACCACCTCATCAGCGGGTCGACGCCTATGACTAGGCAGTTGGCATTTCAGATCAGGGGCGTTGGTCCAACGTAGTGACAGCAGTGTTGGGATATTTTCATAGACTGTGTAGAGTGGGGATCTTTTTCCAGTTTGCGTAGAGTTGGGAATGGTTTAAGTTTTTAAAAAAAAAAAAAGAACAAAAAGGAATTGTGTGTAAAAGATCATTTGTAACAAAAAGGGAATTTTTTAAATCTTGGGAATTTGTATAATTTGATGCTAAAAACTAAACAAAAAGTAAGCTAGAGTCGTACCCAGCTACACCCTTAACACATTATGGGAATTGAAATATAAATAATCCAAGAAACGGAAGCATCGCCCTTGTCCCATAGGATGAGGACCCCATATTATACCTTCAACATTGCTTGCGTATCCAGTTGGAGCTTCCGGTCTCATTCAAAATAAAAAAAAAGGCTACCAAGGCTACCAGGGCCACCAAAGCTTCCAGGGCCACCTAGGCTACCAGGGCCACCAAAGCTTCCAGGGCCACCTAGGCTACCAGGCCCACCAAGGCTACCTGGGCCACCAAGGCTACCAGCGCCACAAAGGCTACAAGGGCCACCAAGGCTACCTGGGCTACCAAGGCTACCAGGTCCACCAAGGCTACCAGCGCCACAAAGGCTACAAGGGCCACCAAGGCTACCAGGGCCACCATGGCCGATGAGTTTAAAGCGTACTAATAGCTCCATATTATACTCTGTGCCTTGGGTTTCATCAATTATGAAATATCCCATTCCAAGTGACCACGGTCGACGCCTCTGATGAAGTCGGCTCCCGTGGGAAATACAGCAGTTCTCTTTTTTACTTGTGGTTTCATCGATTTTGTGAAGAGTTGTAATGTCAACAAGACATGTTATGCCACCATGAGTTATAATGCCACCATGAGTTGTAGTGCCAACATGACATGTAATGCCAACAAGAGTTGTGATGCCAACAAGACATGTTATGCCAACAAGACATGTTATGCCAACATGAGTTATAATGCCACCATGAGTTGTGATGCCAACAAAACATGTAATGCCAACATGAGTTGTGATGTCAACAAGACATGTTATGCCAACATGAGTTGTAATGCCAACATGAGTTGTAGTGCCAACATGACATGTAATGACAACATGAGTTGTAATGTCAACAAGACATGTTATGCCAACATGAGTTGTAATGTCAACATGAGTTGCAATGTCAACATGAGTTGTAGTGCCAACATGAGTTGTAATCCCAACATGAGTTGTAGTGCCAACATGACATGTAATGCCAACATGAGTTGTAATGGCAACATGAGTTGTGATGCCAACAAGAGTTGTAATGGCAACATGAGTTGTAGTGTCAACATGAGTTGTAATGCCAACATGGGTTGTAATGGCAACATGAGTTGTGATGCCAACATGAGTTGTAATGGCAACATGTGTTGTAGTGTCAACATGAGTTGTAATGCCAACATGAGTTGTGAAGCCAACAAGACATGTAATACCAACATGAGTTGTAATGCCAACATGAGTTGTAATGCCAACATGAGTTGTAATGGCAACATGAGTTGTAATGCCAACATGAGTTGTAATGCCAACATGAGTTGTGATGCCAACATGAGTTGTAATGCCAACATGAGTTGTAATGCCAACATGAGTTGTAATGCCAACATGAGATGTAGTGCTAACAAGAGTTGTGATGCCAACAAGACATGTAATGTCAACATGAGTTGTAGTGCCAACATGAGTTGTAATGCCAACATGAGTTGTAATGCCAACATGAGTTGTGATGCCAACATGAGTTGTAATGCCAACATGACATGTAATGCCAACAAGATTTGTGATGCCAACAAGACATGTTATGCCAACATGAGTTGTAATGCCAACATGAGTTGTGATGCCAACATGAGTTGTAATGCCAACATGAGTTGTAATGCCAACATGAGTTGTAATGCCAACATGAGATGTAGTGCCAACAAGAGTTGTGATGCCTACAAGAGTTGTAATTCCAACAAGAGTTGTAATGCCAATAAGAGTTGCAATGCTAGGACTCCACACTAGAAAACTAAAGGAGAAAAAAAAAGAAAGTCAATATTCTAGACCAAGTTAATTGAATCCCTGTGCGGAATATTTAATGAATGAGGATAATTTGGTGGAATTGAATTTTTTTTTTCTTCAAATGCGAAACAGAAATATTGTTCTTTTTTTACATGGTAGTCTTTAGGTGTCTCGACGCAGCTTTGAAGTGAAAGCATGACATGTTAAACGAACCAATGTATGGAGATGGTGTTACAGTAATGTATAGAGATGATGTTGTTTCAATTTATAGAGACGTGTTACATCAATGTATAGAAATGGTGTTACATTAATAGATAGGGATGTGGCCTTCTCCACAATATCACTACATTCAGACATCAGTATCAGTGGAAATACAGCCCATGTAGGGCCCTGGTCTGCTCCCCCACATTATTCAATTCAGACATCAGCATCAGTGGCACTACATCCAATATAGTGCCCTGGCCTGCTCCACCGCATGCTTCCATTCAGACATCATCAACAGTGGCACTACATCCCATGTAGGGCCCTGGCCTGCTCCACCCCATCCTTCCATTTGGATCGACCCATGGCTTTCTGCATCCATGCGCGGACTTTCAGTGGGTGTATGTCATCGTAAACATTGTCAATCCATGTCAGGCTTGGTCAACTGGTCAGCCGTTTACCCCAATAAGACTTCTGCCCTTAAATCTCTTTTGCCGCTCTACGACCTTCCAACGCGGTAGGGTTAAAGATTTGTTGTGTTATATTGTGTTACACCTGCAGTTGAAGGTGTTATATGGTGTTAGCCTTGCAGTTGAAGGTGTTATATGGTGTTATATGGTGCTGTACATGTAGTTAATGGTGTTATATGGTGTTACCCTTTCATTTGGAGGTGTTACATAGTGTCAACCTTTCAGTTGGAGGTTATTTTTCAAAGTCGTAGAGTGTCCAGGTTTAAATTTTCTTTTTTATAAGTGGTGGCTTTTTTCTCACCTGTCTAGCCACCCTGGCATGTAAGTTAAACTCATTAAATATTAAAATATGGATTCTTATTTCATTTATAAAATGTGTAACATGTTTCGAAATTCCCGTATTACTGTTTCATGGGTGTTTAAAGGGCATTGATTTAGTTCAACAAAATATACGGCCTTAATGGCGTCATTACTCGGTAAATACTGAATTAATTCAGCTTTAAGAAAATGTCACATATTATTTTAAAAAAAAAAATGGAAACAACTGTATATTATTAAGGTAAAGTATTTGAAAAATATTTTTTTTTCAGAATTATAATTTTTAAAATAATTTTTGTCGCAATTGGAAAAAAAAGAGGGGGGGGGGGATTGGGGGGGAGTTGGGTTTTTTTATAAAATTTCACAAAAGAATATCTTAAAAGAAATTCTTTAGAATCCGATACTATCATGAGGTCCCCTTTTCACCAGAACAAGAACAACAACATCAGCAATAACAACATCAACAACAATAGCAACAACAAAATAACTACAAATGTATACATTACGAGATAAAACATATTTTGAAAATAATCGACACTGTCTCCATGAAAACTCTTGGAAAATAGAGGTCGTTATTTTCTTGAGGAAAAAAAAAATATTTGTAGACAGTTTGGCGATATTTTCTTTAAATTTAAAAAAAAACAACAACTTTAAAATATCTTGGGGAAAAAGACACCATGAACAACAAAAACACCAACACCAACACCACCACCAACAACAACAACTATTCAACATATTCTTGAGAAAACGTTTCGAATTTCTGAAGGTAAAGCTTTTTCGCATTTTTAGCTGAAGTCGAAGTCTGGTGTCATTAAGAATTAATTTGACAATTGCCCCACATTTAAAACATACCATTTGTTGAGGTAATGCATTCTAGTCAAAACCCGCCACCACCCCCCTTTTTTTTTTACGAGTAGAAGTCGAAGAAGTTGATCCGATACCAGTAGGTTTACACTTACCAATCAGTAGGTTTACAATTACCAATCAGTAGGTTTATACTTACCAATTAGTAGGTTTATACTTACCAATTAGTAGGTTTGAACTTACCAATCAGTAGGTTTGAACTTACCAATCAGTAGGTTTACACTTACCAATCAGTAGGTTTGAACTTCCCAATCAGTAGGTTTAAACTTACCAATCAGTTGGTTTTCACTTAACAATCAGTAGGTTTACACTTACCAATCAGTAGGTTTACACTTACCAATCAGTAGGTTTGAACTTCCTTTGACCCTTCCTCTGACCGTGACTGGATTTTTTATTTAAAAAGAAAAGACCCCGATGAGAATAACATTAAAAAAAGAGAAATAACCAAAGACAATATCCCTCCCCCAGGATTGAGTTTTGATGCCGCCCTAACACGACCTGCCACACAGCCAGGCGATTTGAAATGCGAAGTCCGCATCAAGCCACGAGACCTTTCATCTAGGAAACTTGAGCAATATTATTTCAGTTTAACACGAACAATCCCCCACCCCCACCCCCCC
>CAXITT010000347.1:788784-830462 GCA_964033795.1 Lymnaea stagnalis | reverse complement strand
CATGAGGCTGGTTTAGAGAGTTTACTTTGAGGGCGTTCACATGAGGCTGGTTTAGAGAGTTTACTTTGAGGGCGTTCACATGAGGCTGGTTTAGAGAGTTTACTTTGAGGGCGTTCACATGAGGCTGGTTTAGAGAGTTTACTTTGAGGGCGTTCACATGAGGCTGGTTTAGAGAGTTTACTTTGAGGGCGTTCACATGAGGCTGGTTTAGAGAGTTTACTTTGAGGGCGTTCACATGAGGCTGGTTTAGAGAGTTTTATTGTTTCACACAATAATGTTACATTTAGAAAGTCATGATTTTTGTTTTTACAAATTTTTTTTTTTCAATTTTGTGTCTTCCGTGTTTAAAAATATCTTCAGGATCTCTGCCATCATGACGCCGCAATTATGTTAAGACGTCAAAACCATCTTTTGTAAAAAAAATAAAAAAATTGAGGAGATATAGCAGCTAGATGACTAGATCTGGTCAGTCAAAAAATGCCGGCGACATTGACTCTTGATCTAATTGTCAAAACACGCATTCATTTAAAACAATTTATAAAAAATCCCATTGAGTGCTGTCGCCTTAAGTACTCTACCGCAACACTTTTTTTACGGCACTGTACTGTGTTATTATTCTAATGTCCTACCCCATTTGACACCGCAGATTTACTGCATCATATGTAAATTTAGACTATTTCCGTAAAACAACAGGAAATATTACCAAACAAATACACTTTTGGTATTAAAAACAATCTGATTTAGCGCAGTTATCGTGAATTTTATTTTGCGCGCCTATGATCTCACCACTACACCATACTTTCGTTCATGCATAGAGAATTATCTGTGTTCATACATCATTTATAGTGAAGTGTACTCACTTGAAATGTCTCGCCCTCACCCAGGGGCGTGTAATGACCGCCGGGGCGAACACTCAAAAGTGCGCCTCCAACAAACACGCACGCATACACTCATCATTTATGTCAACACACGCGCGCATACACTCATCATTTTTCAGTGCTTGATGGTACTCTGGGCTCAAACAGACTGTTGAGCGATAGCTTGACAGAGGGAACAAAAGTGGTCGGTTACTCTATGCAGTGTGAGCCTTGGGGGTTGGGGCACTGGGGAAAGTGCCACCCCATCCCTTCAAATTATAGAACGCATTATTTTTAAAAAATACAATAAATACAAAATATTCAGCGGTTCTCAATCTTGGTCAAAGTTGGAACACTTTCCAATTAACATTTATTTTGTAATTCATACTTTGCAAAGGAGTGTATCTTTAAACATGTATTTTCTTTGTATCCATGTGCCTATCACGGAACTATATTCTTGAGAAACTTTGCCATAAAATATTCGGAGCACTTCGAGTGTAGAGAGTGCTGTTACATAATCTCGAGCCCACCCCTCCCTACCCCAGCTATTTACCCCTTCATACCCCCTTTACCCAGGGCCGGATTAAGCCATATTGGTGCCCTAGGCACAAACCCACATGGGTGCCCCCTACTGCCCCGGGCCCCCGATCCTCCACTGACTGCTGGTATGTTCAATATTATGCAAAAAAAAAACTAACAAAGAAAAACATTTGTGAAATGTCAACACATATGTTTGTACTACTATCACTCATATAAAACCTACAACTACAATAAGGTATTTCTGTATTAAAATTAATTAATTAATTTTGTAATAATAGTAGAAAAAAATACTATACATTTTTTATATAGATAAGAAAGTCAGAGAGAGCACACATCTACATTTTCAAGTTCTTTTTTCTAGATTTACGTCTGGCAAAGTTTTTGAGTACATTATCAAAGTTAATTTTGCGCAACAAGTCTGCCTCAATCATCAGCAAAGATAAGGAATTAAAACTTTCTTGTTTCATTGTCGATCTCCTTGGATTTTTTGTACGTTTCACCTGAGAAAAAGAAGAGCGCTCAGTCGAACAGTTCGTAGCCATTAATGTTAAAAATATGCGCAAGGCGAGTTCTACATTTAGAAAAGCACACTCGATGTTTTCTCTGACTATTACTTTGTAGAGTTCTGCATGACTGAACGTATGGTTCTCAGATTTTGATGCACGAAACTTGTGGTGAATATATGAGTATAACTGTAGTTCAGTATATAAATTAGTGTTCAGATCTTCAGGATAAGCATTTGTTAGTCACAACACTGAGATGTTTGTGGTACATCGTCCGAACAAGAAAATCGAACTGCTAGATCATTATATACCTGTCCTCGTCTACTCATCTCTGTCTCAAGTTTGTCAACAGTGGTGTAGAAAGCAGATATACGAAATTTGTCTCTGGCATTCTGAGATACCTCAGGGGCATCACCATCAATGACCACTGTCTTTCGTTTACGATTACGGATCAAAGTTGACTTATAATCCACACCTGGTGTTATTTCTTTTGCAGCTTCTTCAAATCTTTCAAATTCATTTCTAAGAGCCATGCAAGTGATTTGCTAGTGAAGAATACAAATCAGCACACGTTTTCAAGTTCACGTGCTCATTATGTAGAGCTTGACTGACCCTATTCACAATTGTTTTCACTAGCACACCTGGTGTTATTTCTTTTGCAGCTTCTTCAAATCTTTCAAATTCATTTCTAAGAGCCATGCAAGTGATTTGCTAGTGAAGAATACAAATCAGCACACGTTTTCAAGTTCACGTGCTCATTATGTAGAGCTTGACTGACCCTATTCACAATTGTTTTCACTAGCAGACCAAAACGGAAGTGAATTAGTCGCTACGCATTTGTGCGTTACGTAACACAAACATATCTCAGAAAAGTAAAAAAAAAATAGCACAAAAAACCTTTAAGAAAAATAACAAAAAACTGGGTGGGGGGGGGGGTATTTTACCCCCGGGTTGTGGGACCAAGGTTAAATAATGTGGGACCAAGGTTAAATAATGTGCGATTCAATATTACATTTGCGATTTGCTTTTGTCATGCGATTACTCTACCGGGACAATGTACACATTTTTCTTGAGGACTTGTGGTGCCCCCCAAATGCTTGGTGCCCTGGCACGTGCCTTGTTTGCCTAAAGGTTAATCCAGCCCTGCCATTACCCCTTCCTACTCCAGCTCTTTACCCCTTCATACCCCCCTTTACCCCTTCACCACCCAGCTCTTTACCCCTTCCTACCACAGCTCTTTACCCCTTCCTACCCAAGCTCTTTACCCCTTCCTACCCCAGCTCTTTACCCCTTCCTACCCCAGCTCTTTACCCCTTCATACCCCCCTTTACCCCCTCACCACCCAGCTCTTTACCCCTTCCTACCACAGCTCTTTACCCCTTCCTACCCAAGCTCTTTACCCCTTCCTACCCCAGCTCTTTACCCCTTCCTACCCCAGCTCTTTACCCCTTTCTACCCCAGCTCTTTACCCCTTCATACCCCAGATCTTTACCCCTTCACCACCAGCTCTTTACCCCTCCATACCCCAGCTCCTTACCCCTTAATACCCCAGCTCTTTGGCCCTTCCTACCACAGCTCTTTACCCGTTCATACCCCAGATCTTTACCCCTTCATGCCCCAGATCTTTACCCCTTCACCACCCAGCTCTTTGGCCCTTCATGACCCAGCTCTTTACCCCTTCATACCCAGCTCTTTACCCCTTCATACCCCAGCTCTTTACCCCTTCCCCACCCAGCTCTTTGGCCCTTCCTACCCCAGCTCTTTACCCCTTCATACCCCAGCTCCTTACACTTTGTTCCACACAACAAACGACACCAACTAGACGTCACGGAATGACCGAGTATTTCTTCCTTGTCTAATAGCTCTTCTTTACCCCTTCACCACCCAGCTCCTTTCCCCTTCATGCCCCAGCTCTTTACCCCTTCATACCCAGCTCTTTACCCCTTCATACCCCAGCTCTTTACCCCTTCCCCACCCAGCTCTTTGGCCCTTCCTACCCCAGCTCTTTACCCCTTCATACCCCAGCTCTTTACACTTTGTTCCACACAACAAACGACACCAACTAGACGTCACGGAATGACCGAGTATTTTTTCCTTGTCTGATAGCTCTTTGAACGACGGTGGAAAAAAATCAATGTTCTCAGATTCTCAAGTTAAAGGGAAAAGAAATGAAAGAGAAAAGAAACATATTAAAAAATGTGTATTTCTCTCGTGCTCGCAAAAAAGTAATTATAATGTAAACATTTGTAGGAAGTAGACGCAACGAAATGTGATGGTTGATTTTCAGGTAGCCTTACGAATTGAAATGAGCTTTTGCGAAGTCTTGACATAGAATGGTGTTGGTGCTAAGGGATCAAGGCGTCACTGACAAGCTCGAGGAGGTCGGCTCTGAATATTATGTGTTTCGACAAAACGTTTGATAGCTAGGCTAGCATCTCTTGACGGACTGGTTAGCTTCTTTTGAGAGACTGGTCAGCTTCTTTTGAGAGACTGGTCAGCTTCTTTTGAGAGACTGGTCAGCTTCTTTTGAGAGACTGGTCAGCTTCTTTTGAGAGACTGGTCAGCTTCTTTTGAGAGACTGGTCAGCTTCTTTTGAGAGACTGGTCAGCTTCTTTTGAGAGACTGGTCAGCTTCTTTTGAGAGACTGGTTAACTTCTCTTGTTAGACTGGTTCAGAGGCGTAGCTAGAGCGTTGGGCGCCCGGGGGACAAGATTCATTTTAAAGTGACCCCTTTTCTTTCTTTTTTTTTTTTAAACTCTCAAACCCATTATTTTCATCAATAAAATAATATCAAAGCACATTTTTGCGCCCCTAACTAGCTGGCGCAAAGGGACATCTGCCCCCCCCCCCTTTCGCTACAACTCTGGACTGGCTAGATTCTCCTGAGAGACTGGTTAGCCTCTCTTGACAGACTTTTTAGTTTCTCTTGACAGACTGGTTAGCTTAACTTGATTCAATGGCTAGAGTCTCTTGACAGTTTTGCCGCTTGCCTTAGCCAGCAATTTTTGTTGGCATCTTCAGACAGTTTTACCAAGTGCGCCCTGTAGCTAGTTCAAATTAAAAATTAATTTCAAATGCGTATGTTGAAAGGCAAAATAATATAAATGTTTAGTATGCTTTCGCCACTTTTAATTTCCAAAGTTCCTTTAAATATTACTTTCACCGTTAAACTTACTAGAGAGAAATCAAAACATCCCCAGACATTTGTTAAAGCTTTTCTGTGAGGTACTCTAAGTTCAACGGTTTGATTTGTGGTGAGTGCGTGGCCGTCCGAAGACTTTCCCAGGCACGAACATAAGCGAAGCTAATGTAATTGAACTAAGGAGAACATGATACAATTAGAAGATTCTCAACACGTTTGAGTCATGAGTAAACGAATGCCTAGGGCAGTGGTCGGCAAAGCGCGGATCGCGGCTCTTCAGCGACCTGAGTGCGGCTCGGCCAGTCGGCCACAAATCGGCTTTGATTCCGAAAAACATGGCTCTTGACAGTTTCTTGAAAATAAATTTAGCTCTCAATTTTTTTTTAGTCGTCCTGCTGCTGACTTTTGGCTCTTTTGTTTAAAGAGTTTGCCGACCACAGGCCTGGAGTGTTCTAGAGAATATTTCTGGATGCCAGAAACGCTCAGGGAAAGAACCCTCTTAGATTCTGTTTTTGATGAGAAGAGAATTATTGTAGCCTTTGTTGCTTGGTGTTATTTCTGGTGTTCTCAAATTGGGTTCGTCCCTCCTACAGAACTTATTAACAAATTTGATAGGTGTTATTACTGCTTCATGCAGGGGCGTAGGAAAGGGGGTGGTGAGGGCTGGCCTTAGTGAGCGGTATTTTATGTCTTATCTCAAAGGGGCGCCTTTTGGCAGCCTTCAGAGTTTTTTTTTAGTGGAAGAGGAAAAAAAGGGGGGGGGGAAACCAATGTGGTTCCGCCCAGTACGGCACTAATCCTAGTTCCGCCAACGGGATAAAAGACTGGATACATTTGACGTAATTCATGTTTCACTTGAAAGGAGGAATAAACTAACGTAACAAAACGAAATCCGGTGTCTTCAGTGCCCTGTAAACATTGCTCTATAATTAAGGGCGCATTCAGTTCGTATCAGTGCCCCAGCCGAATCTGAAGATGTTTATTTGGCTCCTTAAACGTCCAATCGTCTGTCGTTCACCCACATTACCTTATCTCCAGTAACGCCTCTGTTATTCAGCTGTCGCGACGACCGAAAGTCTTCACGCATGAACGCCCCATCTTCCTCATCGTTTCAGTCTAACCATCTCGCTTCCAACTCCTGAACTCGTACGTTGAACTCTGATCCTCCCACTTTGAACTCTGACCCTCGCCGTTTATAACCTCTAGCCCGATCTCTACCGTTTATCTCCAATCTTTGTCGGTGATACATATTTCTGCTGCCACTCGAGACATTCACAACGATGTATCACCTATTAACGTATTTCCCCCTTCCCCCACCACTTCATTTCCACCGACTCCATCCGCTCCCTTCCCCACCACCACACACCCATCAGATTGTAATTTCTCCGAGCTTTTCGGTTGCCCTACAGCGCGCGGAGTGACGTGGATCGCCAGGCGCGCGCAGACCAAAGGAACCGTTATTGATCGCCAATCAATACTCTCAGACAAACCGCCTGAGCTCACCTTAAGCTCGTGGAATAGATGAGTCGCTCGTGTAATGAAATAAATATGTCGCCCGGACTACGACAGCAAGAGGACAAGCCGTAGAAACATTTGGGGGCAAATAAAGAGAGGGATTTGAGGGGTCGGGGGGGGGGAGGGCTGGCTCCCAAAGGGTTGCGATGAAATAAAATAAAAATGTTTTGGCAATTAAATGGTTGGAATGGCCCAGGTGGGGGCGAGAGGTTATTGTAGTGGGGGAAGGGGCGCGTGAGAGAAGGAAGAGGGGATAGTCTGGAGGCGCAGTCGAGTTAGGAACATGAGTTTTTTTTAATGTGTGGCTGGAGGACGGAGGGATTGGAATGAAGGACACGTCATGGGAAAACATGGATGATAAAGGGTTGCGATGAAATAAAATAAAAATGTTTTGGCAATTAAATGGTTGGAATGGCCCAGGTGGGGGGGAGAGGTTATTGTAGTGGGGGAAGGGGCGCGTGAGAGATGGAAGAGGGGATAGTCTGGAGGCGCAGTCGAGTTAGGAACATGAGTTTTTTTTAATGTGTGGCTGGAGGACGGAGGGATTGGAATGAAGGACACGTCATGGGAAAACATGGATGAGCTGCCGGGCATATGGAACGATAGGGGTGTGGATATTCACTGGAAAGGGGTGTGGATATTCACTGGATAGGGGTGTGGATATTCACTGGAAAGGGGTGTGGATATTCACTGGACAGGGGTGTGGATATTCACTGGACAGGGGTGTGGATATTCACTGGATAGGGGTGTGGATATTCACTGGATAGGGGTGTGGATATTCACTTGACAGGGGTGTGGATATTCACTGGATAGGGGTGTGGATATTCACTGGATAGAGGTGTGGATATTCACTGGATAGGGGTGTGGATATTCACTGGATAGGGGTGTGGATATTCACTGGATAGGGGTGTGGAAATTCACTGGATAGGGGTGTGGATATTCACTGGATAGGGGTGTGGATATTCACTGGATAGGCTTAGATGTGGGGATACTCATCGTAAAGGCAAAGTGGATGATTTTGTAGAGGAATGGGAGATATATTGGATAGGTTATGGATAAAAGTCTGGAGGCGTGAAAGGATGGATGGATCGATGCCTAGATGGATGAATTGTTGGTATGCTGGATGTATGTATGGATTGATGGTTGAATGAATGTATGGATTGCTGGTGGAATGATTGTATTGGTTGATTGATGGATATATCGATGGCTTGATGGATGAATGTATGGATTGGGGATTTGTGGAGGTATGTATTGATAAATGTATAGATTGCTGGATGGATGAAAATATGGATTGCTAAATGGATGGATGAACGAATGTATGAGTGGATGGGAAAAATAGATTGATAAGTCGATATGTACGTAGATGAATGGTGGGACGGATGTATGAGTTAGTGGGGCGGATGGATGAGTTAGTGGGGTGGATGGATGAGTTAGTGGGGTGGATGGATGAGTTAGTGGGGTGGATGGATGAGTTAGTGGGGTGGATGGATGAGTTAGTGGGGTGGATGGATGAGTTAGTGGGGTGGATGGATGAGTTAGTTGGGTGGATGGATGAGTTAGTGGGGTGGATGGATGAGTTAGTGGGGTGGATGGATGAGTTAGTGGGGTGGATGGATGAGTTAGTGGGGTGGATGGATGAGTTAGTGGGGTGGATGGATGAGTTAGGGTGTCTTTGGATCAACACCTATGATGCTTTGGGAAACGTGAAGGAACCGACATCGGACGAGATGGATTCATAAAATGGATAATTGAATGGATATTTTAATTTACGGATACATTTATGGTCACATGGGGAAGGAAATACTTACATGAGAATAGTTTATATGAAACATTAGGAAAGTATTTTTTTAAAGATTTGTGTCAAATTATAATACAATCTGTAATAGAATCTATGATACAATCTATGATACACTCTATGATACAATCTATGATACAATCTATGATACAATCTATGATACAATCTATGATACAATCTATTGAACAATCTAATAAATGCAAGCAGGCGACACATACTTTGCCTATTAAAAACTATGATTGAATTTGACTTGGTTCAAGGTACAAACATCTCAAACTCTACTTGGTTGATGGTACAAAAATATTTTTTTTGACTTGGTTCATGTTAAAAGCATCGTAAATTTGACTTGGTTGATGATTCAACATGTTTTAAGACATTTCCTATTTTCCAAAGATCTGAAGTTTACCCCGTAGCCTTAAAGGTCTGAAGTTTAGCCAATAGCCCTAAAGATCTGAAATTTAGCCAATAGCCTTAAAGATCTGAAGTTTACTCAGTAGCCTTAAAGATCTGAAGTTTAGCCAATAGCCTTAAAGATCTGAAGTTTACTCAGTAGCCTTAAAGATCTGAAGTTTAGCCAATAGCCTTAAAGAGCTGAAGTTTACCCAGTAGCCTTATAGCCTTTGTTAGCTATTGAATTAAGTATTCAAATAACCAACTCACACCCTTTCCTAATTACCGGTAAATACCATTTCATTACAGACGTTGATCTTTTAATTACAGGCAATTACCATTACATTACAGGTACTTTTTATGAAGATATTTTTCATTAATATATAGGCAATAATAGGCAATGGCCATTTTAGTGGCAGACATTGACCATTCAATTACAGATAATTACAACTATATTACATACAATTACCGGTCCATTACAGGAAATTACCTTTCCCCCTGATCAGAATGCTACAAAACTGTATCCGATGTTATAACGAAATTATTCAAATTCATAAAAAATGTTGATACTATTCTATAAAATATAACAATAAAATAATATATATATATTTTTTTAAAGGCCCTAACATCCCCCCACCCCCTTCCCCACCTCTACTTGTCCGGTTGACAGAGGAACTTTAGACGGTTGGCCACTCATACAAAAAAGAACCGACCACTCTTTTCCGTATTTCTAAAGACCACATTTCTGGGCATTATGATCAGGACGCGGGGGGGGGGGATGGTTTTAATCACGTGTCATTTAGAGACTACTGGGCGTAGAATTCTCCCCAGATTACACTTCCGTTTTAGGTATTTACATCAATCGGGAGGAATTAGGAGGGGGGGGAGGCTAGGACGAGTGAGGACGATGAGAGGGATTGCTTTAAATGAGCCAGATGGTAAAGAGGCGCGAGGAAAAATGTCTTTAGTAAAAGTGCGCAGGCGTTTGAGCGGAGCTTGTCTGCCTGAGGTCTGTGAGAAGATTTGGTTTAGAGATGTCCCCGTCTAGTTCAGAGTGAGTCTGAGATGTCCCCGTCTAGTTCAGAGTGAGTCTGAGATGTCCCTGTCTAGTTTAGAGTGAGTCTGAGATGTCCCCGTCTAGTTCAGAGTGAGTCTGAGATGTCCCCGTCTACTTCAGAGTGAGTCTGAGATTTTCCCGTTTGGTTTAAAGTGAGTGAGATGTTTCCGTCTAGTTCAGAGTGAGTCTGAGATGTTCCCCTCAAGTTTAAAGTGAATCTGAATCGTTCCCGACTAGTTTATAGTGAGTCTGAGATGTTTCCGTCTAGTTCAGAGTGAGTCTGAGATGTTCCCGTCAAGTTCAGAGTGAGTCTGAGATGATCCCCTCAAGTTCAGAGTGAGTCTGAGATGTTCCCCTCAAGTTCAGAGTGAGTCTGAGATGTTCCCGTCCAGCTTCTTCACGGTGTCTCCTTGTTCTGTTACACATGGTATTTTACTGCAGAGAAGGTCCTTTGACACTTGTATGAGCGCCAATGTATGTCAAATGATACTAAATGGATACTAATGGCTATTTAATGGATACTAAATGGATCGCTAATGGACAGTTAAATGAATAGTTCCTCCATTTGAATGCTCTCTTTATAATGAGCCTGCCACCGTCTTAAATAGATGTAAGATCACTGGATAGTGGATTTCATGTAATGTTTTATCTGGTGGGATCTTACATCCACAACTTGATGAATGAAATGGATACTACAATCAGTGTATCCGTGAGTTTGGATACACGGTTGAAAGGTCATGCAATCAAGTCACATCAACAGTTGGGCTTATTAGGAGTCACATTGGTAGTGGTGAGATCAAATGTTGAGATCAAATGGTGAGATCAAATGGTGAGATCAAATGCTGAGATCAAATGGAGAGGTCAAATGGTGAGGTCAAATGATGAGATCAAATGGTGAGATCAAATGGTGAGATCAAATGGTGAGATCAAATGGTGAGATCAAATGGTGAGATCAAATGGTGAGATCAAATGGTGAGATCAAATGGTGAGATCAAAAGCTGAGATCAAATGGTGAGATCAAATGGTGAGATCAAATGGTGAGATCAAATGGCGAGGTCAAATGGAGGTCAAATGGAAGTGAAATGGTGAGATCAAATGGTGAGATCAAAAGGTGAGATCAAAAGGTGAGATCAAATGGTGAGATCAAATGGTGAGATTAAATGGTGAGATCAAATGGTGAGATCAAATGGTGAGGTCAAATGGTGAGGTCAAATGGTGAGGTCTAATGGTGAGGTCTAATGGCGCGATCAGATGTTGAGATCAAATGGTGAGATCAAATGGTGAGATCAAATGGTGGGATCGCAAGGAATTGAAAACAGCGTTGACATTACATGATCACGTTGAGAGTGAAGAGGAATACGTGAAAGAGAGAGATAGAGAGAGAGAGAGAGATAGAGAGAGAGAGATAGAGAGAGAGAGAGAGAGAGAGAGAGACCAGAAGAGGAAGTTTAGATGTGTAACAGATCTTGCAGCCCCCCGCTCCTGTTCCCTCCTCCAAAGGGGGCACATACTGAAGCAAAGGAATTAAATTGTCCGAACGATGGACTAGACGCAGCAGATCTCAAATAGTGGTACAACTACTACTAACAGTACAATACATTGTACGACGTGGAGCAAGAATGCAAAATATCTACGTTGTGGTACATCACATTTTAGCAGAGCACAAATAACACAGAGTTTGAAATCCCTAGAGGATACTAAGACGAGCCTCATTTTCATTCCTTCTAAATCCTAGCCGGTGTCTGACCTGGGGACAAACTGAGAGACATACGCTCAATTTATGGAAGCGCTGGATTGCTGACCTGGATCAATGTTCAATGGTGGGATGAGATGGATTACCAGGTCTTATCCAGGTCTTATCCCTTCACTGTGTACAACAAAAAAACAAAATTACAAACCACACTAGATATCCGGTGTCATGGTTTTCTTCTAACCGCAAAAATAGAGCAAGAAGTAACAATAATAATTGTCGCTGTATGCTCTCATAATTTAAAAAAAAAAAAAAATAATGGGAATAATTTAAGAGCAATGTATCATTCCGGAATGGGGCAAAAATATTTGTTTACACGCTTTATATTAGGTTGCTCTGTCCGTTTGTTTGTTAGTGTGTTTGTTAGTTAGTGTGTTTGTTAGGTTTCCATTTAGTGTGTGGTCAAATCTTGCGTCTCAATTTCGACCCACTTCCTGGTCTCCCCATTCAGCTTCAACTCTGCACAGTCACCCAACCCTCGATTACAGTTCAGCCCATCATGATCAGCAGGTCAGCGGAAACCAGCACTGATCCTTGAGTGACCTCTGTGAGTCAAATCTTGCGTCTCAATGTTAACCCACGTCCTGATCTCCGACTGAGCTGAAACGTTGTACACCAACCCACCCCCAGATGACCACCCACCCCTTTTTAGTCAAAGGACTGTAACAATTCTGGCATTTTGGGATCATTTACTTTATACTTTTGAGTACATTGTTGGAGAGAAAAAAACAACAACTGATCTTTTAACAAGTAAATAAAAAAAAATTGTCTTATTAAATAGTAAAAAGTTGTGAGATGGACGAGGTGATGAAATAATAGTTAAAGAATGACTTGTCACCAGGTTCTGTCGACTGGGAGACGACATTCACCCAAACCCCACCCCCTCCAAGTACCCGCCCCAAACCACCCCCTCCAAGTAGCCACCCCCAAACCCCACCCCCTCCAAGTACCCGCCCCAAACCACCCCCTCCAAGTAACCATCCACCCCCAACCCCCCCCCCCCCCAAGTACCCCCCCCAAACCACCCCCCCCAAGTAACCACCCCCAAACCCACCCCAAGCAAGTACCCGCCCCCAAACCCCAACTCCACAAAGTATCCTTCCCCCCATCAGGACCCCCCCCCCCCTTACACCATACCCCAACTCAGGCTGACTATTTAAGAGCCACCCGACCTGCTGACTCGCGTCACATGACTTCCTGTTTCCAACTAAAGTAAATACCATCACATCGTCTGGGGGGTGTAATCTTCGGTATCGAATTTAGTCAACAAATTATCATCCGATGCCGGGGGGAATTCGATCCCAACGTTGTCGGTATCGATCCATGACCAAGCGGTCACAGTCCACTCAAATCCCGGCGCCCTTTCAAAGGTCTTGCTAAAAAAAAGCTTGATTAATTACAACCAAAAGTCACAAAGAATTTTTTTTTTTATTTTGGGGTATGAACAAAACTTGACTCTTAACATCAAGAGTGGCAATATGAACACGCAGAGGCGGATCTTATAACTAAAGCGGAGGTTGGAATGGGCATTGAAATAATCATTTATTATATCCATCAACCTTTTTCCAAAAAAAAAAAAATTTCCACCCCCCCCCCCCCCAACCCGTTCCCACCTAATGATACAGCTGTGTGTGTCGAAATAAAGTTAAAAGCGGTCCAGAGATTGATTCGTTTTTATTATAACTTGCTAAAGACTATAATCTTTTCAGACAACATTGAAATCATAATTCTCTTTGCTCTTTTAAACAATTTTTCTTCTATTTCTGTACGCATAACTTCTCTATAATCGGAACTGATGACGTGCGAACCAGCAGCGATTTTTGGGTTCATTTGATCCAAGATTGCTCTGTGTGGTAAACAATTTAATTTCCATCGGTGTTGTAAACAAGTTAATACCGTCGGTGTGGTAAACAACTTAATACCGTCGGTGTGGTAAATATTTTAATACCGTCGGTGTGGGATCCAATTGGGGCGAAGAGGGTGTGTGTGGGAGGGGAGGGTGCAGAGATGATAAACTGACCATACAACAGTGTGAAGAGGCTGCACCAGAAAAACATCACAGAAAAACGGCCCAAAGGCAGACGTAGGCTTAGATGGATGGATGATGTGGACAAAGGTCCACAGCGGCTGGGAATCAAAGCATGGAAAAGAAAAGAACTAGTTGAGTCTGAGTGGAAGGAAGTGGTGAGGCAGGCCAAAGCCCTACATGGGCTGTAGCACCACAGGGATGGATTGATGGTCTGAGTGGAAGGAAGAATTGAGGCAGGCCAGAGCCCTACATGGGCTGTAGCACCACAGGGATGAACGAAACACATAAAATAATCTTTCTTTTGACAGCAGCTGGGAATCCAAGCATGGAAAAGAAAAGCATCGGTTGGGTCTGAGTGGAAGGAAGTGGTGAGGCAGGTAAAAAGCACCAGAAAGGGCTGTAGCGCCACAGTGATGATGATACAACAGTATGAGTAATAGCTGTCTCCCCATCATACTTATCTCCCACTGGAGCCGACGCTGGGGGTGTTGAAATCAGAGCTGTATGCTTATGTAGTATGTTCTTCTATGTCTTGTACACTTGACCTTAAAACAAGGTTTAAAAAAAATTATGTGACATTTCCAAGACGCTAACCAGGACAGGACACAATGGCGAAATGTCGTTGTACGAGGCATGTCTCATTGATTTCCAAGCAATTTAAAGCGTGCGGGGGGGGGGGGGGGGGGGGGGGGGGGGGGAGGCAAACCGATGGTTTCAAAAACGTTAATAGCACCGCGTCCTAAAGGAGTTCATGCAAGAACGTGCTATCTTCATCAATGGTGATGGCTAAATCTTGTTCACCGCACGCTGAGGCACAGAGTACGGGGATTGTAAGTGGTAGAGTGAACCACTAATCTTCTGAGTTCTGCTGTCATCTGATTGAACTTGTGTTTAGCAAGAAGAGTTCACTTCTCGTCAGAGACCGACCGAAAGTGATTTCTTAATTTCGACCGAAACCAAAAAAAAAACAACAAAAAAAACAACAAGACCGGTAGTTAAAGATGACTTTCGACCTAAACCCCAAAAATACAAGACCGGGAGTTAAAGATGACTTTAGACCGAAACCCAAAAAATTCAAGACCGGGAGTTAAAGATGACTTTCGACCGAAACCGAAAGTTAACTTTTTCTGTAAAAACTCGAAAGCGAAACCACGCCGAAAGTGATCAAATGGCAACTTTCGGCGCGCCGAAACCGAAGCCAAAATCTATTCGGTCTCTACTTCTCAATCATTGTGAAGTAATGGTATTATACAAGTGCTTTTATAACATTATATATTTATGACATTTTTATAACATTAATGAACTATCTTTCTGTAAAGAGCTGGGCGTGATATTTATAGTTAATATGCATTCGCACACAGAAAGGTATCGAAGTGTCTGCAGAAAATCTGCGAAATAGGGAGTCAATAGTCTAATCAAATGGATTTCCTGTTGATCAGCTCTGTCCATTCCCAACAGGGTCTGTCCCAGGCATCAGTCAACGGTCCTCAAATGTGTACATTCTGTGTCAGACTACTGTTTCTATTGTATATTTAACTATATTCACTTGACTATTCACATAGACCCTGGGTAGCCTAACTACAGAACCGTCGGCTCTTCCCTGGCTCTCCCCGAGACACTTCTATGGCAATCCTCAGCATTATCCTCCAATTTAACCTTCGGGTTTTTCGTTCCGTTTAAATTGAGTTGTTTTTTAAGTAAAGTAAGGAAGTGGCAAGTGTTTTGGAAGAATGTCATTGGTGTCTGAAGTGGCATGTTGTTGGAAGCATGTCATTAGTGTCAAAAGTGACAAGTGTTTGCCTATATATCCGTGGTTTGCCTATATACAGGTGTTTTGCATATATGGTTATGATTTGACCTTTTAGCAATGGTTTTCCTATATACAAGTGGGTTGGCTATATAGCCGTGGGTTGCCTATATCTATAGAAGTGGTTTGCCTATTTGGCAGGGATTTTCCTATATAACACTAGTTTGCCTATTTGGCAGGGATTTTCCTATATACCTATAGTTTGCCTATTTGGCAGCGATTTTCCTATATAACAATGGTTTGCGAATTTTTCAGTGATTTTCCTATATAACAATAGTTTGCCTATTTGGCAGTGATTGTCCTATATACCTATAGTTTGTCTATTTGGCAGGGATTTTCCTATATAACAATAGTTTGCGTATTTGGCAGGGATTTTCCAATATAACAAAGGTTTGCCAATTTGGCAGGGATTTTCCTATATACCTATAGTTTGCCTATTTGGCAGGGATTTTCCAATATAACAAAGGTTTGCCAATTTGGCAGGGATTTTCCTATATACCTATAGTTTGCCTATTTGGCAGGGATTTTCTTATATAACAAAGGTTTGCCAATTTGGCAGTGATTTTCCTATATAACACTAGTTTGCCTATTTGGCAGGGATTTTCCTATATACCTATAGTTTGCCTATTTGGCAGGGATTTTCTTATATAACAAAGGTTTGCCAATTTGGCAGTGATTTTCCTATATAACACTAGTTTGCCTATTTGGCAGGGATTTTCCTATATAACAATAGTTTGCCTATTTGGCAGTGATTTTCCTATATAACAATAGTTTTCCTATTTGGCAGGGATTTTCCTATATAACAATAGTTTGCCTATTTGGCAGGGATTTTCCTATATACCTATAGTTTTCCTATTTGGCTGGGATTTTCCTATATAACAAAGGTTTGCCAATTTGGCAGTGATTTTCCTATATAACAATAGTTTGCCTATTTGGCAGGGATTTTCCTATATAACAATAGTTTGCCTATTTGGCAGGGATTTTCCTATATAACAATGGTTTGTCTATTTGGCAGGGATTTTCCTATATAACAATAGTTTGCCTATTTTGCAGGGATTTTCCTATATAACAAAGGTTTGCCAATTTGGCAGGGATTTTCCTATATACCTATAGTTTTCCTATTTGGCAGGGATTTTCTTATATAACAAAGGTTTGCCAATTTGGCAGTGATTTTCCTATATAACAATAGTTTTCCTATTTGGCAGGGATTTTCCTATATAACAATAGTTTGCCTATTTGGCAGGGATTTTCCTATATAACAATAGTTTGCCTATTTGGCAGGGATTTTCCTATATACCTATAGTTTTCCTATTTGGCAGGGATTTTCCTATATAACAAAGGTTTGCCAATTTGGCAGTGATTTTCCTATATAACAATAGTTTGCCTATTTGGCAGGGATTTTCCTATATAACAATAGTTTGCCTATTTGGCAGGGATTTTCCTATATAACAATAGTTTGCCTATTTTGCAGGGATTTTCCTATATAAAAATGGTTTGCCTATACAGAAGTGGTCCGCAACACGCGGCTCCGTAGCCCCATTTAAGGAATACACGCGAGTCTTTTCCTGGCCAATATGACACTTTAACAACACTCCCCTGTCTCTAGGATGACACTTTAACAACACTCCCCTGTCTCTAGGATGACACTTAACCCCCCCCCCCCCTCACACCTTCTCTCTTATCCCCATATATTGAAACTTTAACCATCTTTCCCTGCCTACGGCTAGCAAAATCTTTTCTTCAAAGATATTTATAAATATATTCCTCAGTAAAAATAAGTTCCCCCCGACTTTGGCTAAAGATTTGAATTTCTTTGAAATGA
Source organism: Lymnaea stagnalis (assembly GCA_964033795.1). NCBI lineage: Eukaryota > Metazoa > Mollusca > Gastropoda > Lymnaeidae > Lymnaea > Lymnaea stagnalis. The sequence continues at coordinate 813,255 of CAXITT010000347.1, read as the reverse complement.
AGAAAGAAATGTAAAAAAAAAAATATGCAAATATTAAATTATTCACCTTTAATCCAGGTTTATTATCAAAATAATTTTTCTTTGCGCCAACTTTTGCGTTGAATAATGAACTCTTAAATGTTAAAGCTGTTGGAAGCAGCGCTTACATGTTCAACGGCTGTGCAAACATTTGCACTGTGACAAGTAAAGCAATGTTACCTCAAGTTGAACAACTGCGAGTGTCGACGATCATCCTTAATGTTAACAGCAGACGATCATCCTTAACGCAAACAGCAGACAATCGACCTTAATGCTAACAGCAGACAATCGACCATAATGCTAACAGCAGACAATCGATCATAATGCTAACAGCAGACAATCGACCATAATGCTAACAGCAGACAATCAACCTTAATGCTAACAGCAGACAATCGACCATAATGCTAACAGCAGACAATCGACCTTAATGCTAACAGCAGACAATCGACCTTAATGCTAACAGCAGACAATCAACCTTAATGCTAACAGCAGACGATTGTTACCGATTAAATCAAACTGTTTTTAAAAATGCGTCTTTCGATTTCACCACGATATCATTTAACACAGTGGTTCTCAGCCTTCCCAAATCCACGACCCCTCAATACATTTACTCATGTTGTGGTGACCCCACAACCATAAAATTATTTTCGTTGCTACTTCATATCTGTAGAGTATTTATGTTTTCCGACGGTCTTAGGCGACCCCTGTGAACGTGCCATTCGACCCCCCAAAGGGTTCGCGACCCACTAATTGAGAACCGCTGATTTAACACGTCAGAACTGCCATGGTTTTGGCGTTCTATTGCAACATCTCCCGTGACGAAATGTGAAGGCCCCCCCCCCAGCCGCGTTCCATGCATCACGGCAGACAACCTATAAATTGTTGGTGCTGGTGGTTGAAGTAGTCATTGATGGCATGGTGCAGACCGGCCGTTTTTAAACTGTTGTACGTCACGGCTCGCTGGATTTAGAACAAATTATGTAGGTTTCCAGACTTATAAATGTCTCTGCTTTGTTTGTAAATGTAAATTGTATCGGTGGACAGTGCAACAAGAAAAAAAAAAAAAAAAAGAGTTTCTTAGGTTATGTGTAGGATCATATGTCGATGTAATTTTAACGGAAAATTTCCACACATACGTTTCAATTGTCTATTTAAAAATTATTGCAAACCAAGACCATATTATGTCATTGTGTATCGACATAGTTTTGACACGTTGTTTGACAAAACAATGTTTAAGACAAAATAAGAAAACAAAATTCAAATGCTAGAGTGCGGGGCTTGATAGAGCCGGCCCTGTGGCTTGATAGAGCCGGCACTTGGGCTTGATAGAAACGGCCCTGAGGCTTGATAGAGCCGGCCTTGGGGATTGATAGAGCCGGCCCTGGGGCTTGATAGAGCCGGCCCTGGGGCTTGATAGAGCCGGCCCTGGGGCTTGATAGAGCCGGCCCTGGGGATTGATAGAGCCGGTCCTGGGGCTTGATAGAGCCGGCCCTGGGGCTTGATAGAGCCGGCCCTGGGGCTTGATAGAGCCGGCCCTGGGGCTTGATAGAGCCGGCCCTGGGGCTTGATAGAGCCGGCCCTGGGGCTTGATAGAGCCGGCCCTGGGGCTTGATAGAGCCGGCCCTGGGGCTTGATAGAGCCGGCCCTGGGGCTTGATAGAGCCGGCCCTGGGGCTTGATAGAGACGGCCCTTGGGCTTGATAGAGCCGGCCCTGGGGATTGGCAGACCCTGACTGGTGGCTTGAGAAAAAAACCTGAAAATAATACTGCGGCATCAAAGAGAATTGATACGTTTATGCGCGCCATTTATTCTTATTTGAGCCGTGTCATTTGTTCTTCTTTGATCCGTTATTTCTCTTTCTTTGATCCGTTATTTCTCTTTCTTTGATCCGTTATTTCTCTTTCTTTGATCCGTTTCATTTCTTCCTCTTTGATCCGTGTCATTTTTTCGTCATTGATCTTGACAGAGAGGCAAACACGTAATTATGACTCACAGGTCACCCTGACTTTTAAACCAACCCCACTGACTCCTTCCACGCCCATAACTACATCACTCATCGCAATTGACCTTAGAGGCACTCTCCATTAAACATCATATCTTGCCTTATCTTGCAGGTACCCACCACCAAACATGGGCTCTCGCCATCTACTCATGTTTTTGACATTCATGTTGGGGACGTGTCACGTGACATCCTTCAGCATCAGCAAGCGCCACGAGAGGAGCACGGACCTGGCCGACGCCCTCGCCATCTTACAGCGACAGAGGCGGAGGGCAGGTGGGGACTACCTCGGTCCAGACCCCTACCTGAACAGTCCGCCTCTGACGTTAGACGACGTCAGTGATTGGCTGACCAGGTCGCGCTACAGGGGCCCACGTGACGATAGTTACCTTGACCCGGCCTGGGTGTCCGATGGCGACTTCAAGGATTTCGAGCCTCGTTTATCCTACGGCCCACCCTACGACAGCCGGCCGAGCGTTGTGCCGGAATCTGTCGAGCCCACCAAACAAGAACTGGACGAGATCTTCAGCTCGGACCAGGACGAGAGCAACAGCTCAAAACCCACGCTTTTGATCGAAGAACTCCCGGAGAAGAAGAAGAAGGAAGAGATGCTCGAGGTCAAAGGTGATAAGAAAACGATCCAGAAGAAATCCGTTGGTTCGGAATTGTCTGACGTCATCGCCGCAGCAGCCGTTGCTTCCGCGGACGAGGCCGACGAAGGCCTGTCGTTGGACTCGCTGACCAAAGAGGAGTTCAGGACTTTGATGAAGGCCGTCGGGAAGCTGCAGAAGCAAGTCTTAAAGCTCAGCGACAAGAACGCGGAACAACCAGAAAAGGTGACGATCATCGAGTCCGTCGAGAAGGAAGGAAACCCCAAAACACTGACCATAGTGGAGCCCGCCAGCCGTGAAGAGTTGAAGTCCGTGTTTGAAGAGCCCTTTCAGCCAGTCATTAAGGAAACGGATGTCATCGTAGAAAGTCCACAGGGCACCAAGTCGGAGAGGGTTGTGGAAGAAACCCTTGTTCCCAGCAACACGGGCGACAGAGGCCAAGACATAAAAGAGGCGGAAAAGGAATTAAGCAGCGCGATAGCGTCGCAGTTGGAAGCCGACGCCAGCGACGCCGGCGGAGCAGAGCGCGAGGCATTGAACCACGACATTGAAGACGAAATACTCGCCAACAACATCGCCACGCTGGAAAGATATTTCCTCGTCAACAAATACATGAAGAAGATCGACGGCAAAACAGTCCCCCAGAAAAGAACAAGCAAGAGGTCGGCAGGAGATCTTCCGGTGAAAGGCATCAGCATGAACGATGCCCGCGACAACCAACGTAGAGAAAGTGATATCATCAGGAACGAGATCGAAGATTTCAGCTTTGACGCGAGCCCGCCCCCGCTGAGCAGGTTCGTGGCGAAGATCCTTCAGCTGCAGGACGAGGTGGACCGGCTCAAGATGGTGGCGAGGCTGGAGGACCTTGAGAACGACGTCTTGACGGATGCCCTGAATGAGGCCACGCTGGCGCAGAAGGAAGGGTCCGTCTCGGATATGGAGTTCGAATCCTTACAGCAAGCCATTCGGATAGAGGAAGCTCTGCAGGTAAGTCTCGAAGTTTAATTTCGCTTGGATGAGCTTTTGAAGGAGCTATAAATATTCACGCAATCCAAAGGTCATCCTTGTTGAGAGCATCTGAACTAAACTTCATTCTTTTTCATTTGCTTAGCTTCAGTAAATCGATTTCCGACTGTCGGACTGTTTTGAACATTTCAACAGATACTTTGCACAAATAAAATAATTAAACGACCACTCTCATTGGTCATGACATGCCATGCCCGATTGATTTCCTGTCACGTGAATCTTTGGGGACCAAAGCGGAAATAGTGCTGGAATATCCTCTTGATTTAATTGTGTGTAATGTCAATGTAAAATCTAATGCGTCACTCAATGAAATATTGTTTTCTTTTCAATCTAAACCAGCGGTTCTCAGCCTGTGGGTTGCGACCCCTTGGGGGGCGAACGACCCTTACACATGGGTCGCCTAAGACCATAAAAAACCCCATCTTATGAAGTGGCACCGAATTTAATTTTACGTTTGGGGGTTTACCACAAGATGAGGAACTGCAGCATTAGGAAGTTTGAGAGCCACTGATCTAAGAGTATTTGGCCCGCTTTGCATAATTAAGCATCCTCAGAATACAAAATATATGTTTAAAAAAATGTTGTCATCCCTAGGTGAGATCGTATATTGGTTAAGATTAGAAGAGTGGAAATCCCACTAACTGAGTTGCAACCCCGAACTGTATCTCACACTAGAATCACAGATTCCTGATTTAAAATCATTCGCATGGAACTCTCCCGTGACGGTGGCGTAACGTATAGCGTTAGTGCTGCCCACGTCTGGGTCAAGATTTGTTGCCCCCTTCCTCCTCCACGAAAAAGACTGTGGAGTCAGGCGAAAAAACCGCCCCTAAATAAAGACATAAATGACCCCCTCTACGCCTACCCCACCCCCCATTCCTTCTTAGACCACAGCCGTGTGGTAATCAGTCACAATGCATTCTGCTAGTGTTATATCTTCCGAAGTAATTTCTATCGACCATAAGAATATCACACCCATCCCCATCTTCATCGTCAACACGTGCCCTAGAATTACAATTTCCCAACGTCTGGAAAATATTACCTTCTTTTTTTTTTCTTTTTTCGGATCGGTGGATTTGACCAAAAAAAAAGTTTTTTTTTCTTTTAAGGTTTTGAGATTTTGTAGCCTTGAGTTTTTAAATGAAATGCGTGATGACATGAGACTGTGCTATTGGAATGCGTGATCAAATGGGACTGTGCTATTGGAATGCGTGATAAAATGGGACTGTGCTATTGGAATGCGTGATCAAATGGGACTGTGCTATTGGAATGCGTGATGATATGGGACTGTGCTATTGGAATGCCTGATCAAATGGGACTGTGCTATTGGAATGCGTGATCAAATGGGACTGTGCTATTGGAATGCCTGATCAAATGGGACTGTGCTATTGGAATGCGTGATCAAATGGGACTGTGCTATTGGAATGCGTGATCAAATGGGACTGTGCTATTGGAATGCGTGATCAAATGGGACTGTGCTATTGGAATGCGTGATGAAATGGGACTGTGCTCTTGGAATGCGTGATCAAATGGGACTGTGCTATTGGAATGCCTGATGAAATGGGACTGTGCTATTGGAATGCGTGATGAAATGGGACTGTGCTATTGGAATGCGTGATCAAATGGGACTATGTTATTGGAATGCGTTATCCAATAGAAATTCGAAGTTGGAATGCGTGATCAAATTAATTGAAATGTGCAGTTGGAATTATTTACCGTATTCCAATATGATTAGCCATTACGCCGCTACATACCGTCATCAACAAATGGGTTATATTTCTACAATGAGTGACCCCATTTTCTGCTTGCCCAATCGGAGATCCGTTGTTTCTATTTTTAAACCGGATGCTCAACAATGGTTTATTTCCCTTGGTTTTTCACTTGGGGATCAGCCATAGTCTTGTTGACACTATAGGAATTTATTCACGACCGTATGAGTCCCAGCACGTCTACAGGGTAATGGCGTTTAAAAAGTATGTTGATCTTCAAACAAAACACACCAATTAAATTTCTATCCCCCTTCGGTCGTAGCCAGGGGCGTAGTAAAAGTATGTTGGCCCCCCCCCCACCACGGCTGTTTATTGTGGGGAGGCACTTCCACTCCACTTCATATAATTCATATGAATTAATGTTCATGTGTTTTCTGCGTGATTTCAGTGTTCGATCGTTAAGAGGGAGAAGGTTAAATAGCACCCCGGGCGTCATAAACTATAGCTACACCCCTGCTGGAGCCCATAATGTCTACAATACCGTATGTTCCGATCAGACACGAGCTTAAAGGCCGTTACAAGACTCCACCGTATATGCCATCACAAAGACTCCATCTTATCTACCATCGCAAGACTCCACCTTATCTGCCACCAAAAAGACTTCATTTTATCTGCCATGACAAGTATCTGCCATCACAAAGACTCCATCTTATCTGCCATCACAAAGGGTCCATCTTATCTGCCATCACAAAGACTCCACCTTATCTGCCACCACAAAGGGTCCATCTTATGTGCCATCACAAAGACTCTATCTTTCCTTTGTTGTTATGGGCATATAATAGTCATGTATTATTATATATTATTTTGAGCGTTAAGTCTCCGGTACTCAGAAGGCAGGTCTGAACCGGACGTGATGTCATGTTTTCATTCGCTCTCCACTCATCTCCGGTGAGGATCCTTGTATCGGCTCAGACGCCGACTCCACTTACCCCGTGCCTGACACGTCACAGAAGATGTACGGTGAGAAATACACGGCGCAGACGACATCCAGCACCGTGGGGGATGGGGGGAGGGGGTTGGGGGTGGGGGAGATAATTAAGTTATAATGTGTGCCAAGGGGAGACAAACCCGGTCGAGACAAAGGGATGTAAGCCGGGAGCCGACTGTCAAACGGGTTTATGGAATGCGTCTCCAGTAGAGACCTTCCTTTCAGAGACCTTGCATTCAGAGACCTTGCTTTCAGAGACCTTCCTTTCAGAGACCTTCCTTTCAGAGACCTTGCTTTCAGAGACCTTGCTTTCAGAGACCTTCCTTTCAGAGACCTTGCATTCAGAGACCTTGCTTTCAGAGACCTTGCTTTCAGAGACCTTCCTTTCAGAGACCTTCCTTTCAGAGACCTTCCTTTCAGAGACCTTCCTTTCAGAGACCTTGCTTTCAGAGACCTTGCTTTCAGAGACCTTGCATTCAGAGACCTTGCTTTCAGAGACCTTGCTTTCAGAGACCTTGCTTTCAGAGACCTTGCTTTCAGAGACCTTGCATTCAGAGATCTTGCATTCAGAGACCTTGCTTTCAGAGACCTTGCTTTCAATCCAACTGTCTTATTCATGCTTTTAGGTCTCCAGTAGAGACCTTGCTTTCAATCTAACTGTCTTATTCATGCTTTTAGGTCTCCAGTAGAGACCTTGCTTTCAGAGACCTTGCTTTCAATCGAACTGTCTTATTCATGCTTTTATGTCTACAGTTGTCACCTTTCTTTCAAGCCCTCTGTCTTATTCATGCTTTTGTGTGTCCATTGGAGACCTTTCTTTCAATTAATTTGTCTTATTAATATTTTTCAGTAGAGACTTTTCTTTCAATCCAACTGTCATATTCATGCTTTTTATGTCTCCAGTAGAGACATTTCTTTCAATCCATCTGTTTTATTCATGTTTTTCAGTATCCACTTGAGACCTTTCTTTCAATCTAGCATAGCTATAACATTGGGCTCTGAGTAGCATAGCTATAACATTGGGACTCTGAGTAGCATAGCTATACCATCGGGCTCTGAGGAGGCATAGCTATAACATTGGGCTCTGAGGAGGCATAGCTATACCATTGGGCTCTGAGTAGCATAGCTATACCATTGGGCTCTAAGTAACATAGCTATACCATTGGGCTCAGAGTAGCATAGCTATAACATTGGGCTCTGAGGAGGCATAGCTATACCATTGGGCTCTGAGTAGCATAGCTATACCATTGGGCTCTGAGTAGCATAGCTATACCATTGGGCACTGAGTAGCATAGCTATAACATTGGGCTCTGAGTTAGCATTGCTATACCATTGGGCTCTGAGTTAGCATAGCTATACCATTGGGCTCTGAGTTAGCATAGCTATAAAATTGGGCTCTGAGTTAGCATAGCTATACCATTGGGCTCTGAGTAGCATAGCTATACCATTGGGCTCTGAGTAGCATAGCTATACCATTGGGCTCTGAGTAGCATGGCTATACCATTGGGCTCTGAGTAGCATAGCTATAACATTGGGCTCTGAGTAGCATAGCTATAACATTGGGCTCTGAGTAGCATAGCTATACCATTGGGCTCTGAGTAGCATAGCTATACCATCGGGCTCTGAGGAGGCATAGCTATAACATTGGGCTTTGAGTAGCACAGCTATAACATTTGGCTCTGAGGAGGCATAGCTATACCATTGGGCTCTGAGTAGCATAGCTATAACATTGGTCTCTGAGTAGCATAGCTATACCATTGGGCTCTGAGTAGCATAGCTATAACATTGGGCTCTGAGTAGCATAGCTATACCATTGGGCTCTGAGTAGCATAGCTAAAACATTGGACTCTGAATTAGCATTGCTATACCATTGGGCTCTGAGTTAGCATAGCTATACCATTGGGCTCTGAGTTAGCATAGCTATACCATTGGGCTCTGAGTTAGCATAGCTATACCATTGGGCTCTGAGTTAGCATAGCTATAACATTGGGCTCTGAGTTAGCATAGCTATACCATTGGGCTCTGAGTTGCATAGCTATACCATTGGGCTCTGAATTGCATAGCTATACCATTGGGCTCTGACTAGCATAGCTATACCATTGGGCTCTGAGTAGCATAGCTATACCATTGGGCTCTGACTAGCATAGTTATACCATTGAGCTCTGAGTAGCATAGCTATACCATTGGGCTCTGAGTAGCATAGCTAAAACATTGGAGAAGAGAGTACCCTCTATAACAATAATTATCTTATATAAATTTAATCTAGGAAACTTTAACCAGCAGACATAACAAAAAGAGCGAGGACCATTATAGGAATAATTTGATAAATAAAACCGGAAAAAAACTATTTTTACCACTGATGGCTTTGCAGATGTTTTTTTGCATTCTTGTCGATGCCTGCTCGTCTTGCGTTGTAAGCGCTCTCGATTACCTTTGGATAACCATACGTGGTGTTGTAGGTTATTTGAAAGGCACATGTAATAACCACACGTGGTGTTGCAGGTTATTTGAAAGGAAAATTTGATAACCACACGTGGTGTTGTAGGTTATTTGAAAGTCAAATGTGATAGCCACACTTGGTGTTGTAAGCCATCTGAAAGGCACATGTGAGAGCCACACTTGGTGCTGTAAGCCATCTGAAAGGCAAATGTGATAACCACACTTGGTGCTGTAAGCCATCTGAAAGGCAAATATGATAACCACACGTGGTGCTGTAAGCCATCTGAAAGGCAAATGTGACAGCCACACGTGGTGCTGTAAGCCATCTGAAAGGCACTGTTTCAAAATCCTTACTATAGCTTGAAACTTGCTCTCACGTGTTTCAAATTGGACCAATGAAATATTTTAGGAACATATTTAGTTCCTTTTAAACCTTTTCATGCAAAAATTCATAAAAACTGTGTTTTTTTATTTGTTACAATCGATTTTATATCCAACCCCCTTGTTTGTATGTGAGTGTAGTGGTGCGTGGTAGTGTGAGTTTGTGAGGGGTTATGGTGTGTGTGGAAGAGTTGTGTGAGGGAAGGGAGTAGGCGTATGGGGGGACGAGATTATGTTTTTAAATTTTTTAAAACACGAAATTTCACAGCGGATGGTTTGAATATGTCGACTGACATTCGTACATCATTTGCTGTTATAAACACGCCATCAAAAGTTCCCCCGTATTCACTTCAGTAAGATTGTTTTCTAATACAGACCACGTTCAACTCCTGCCGTGGATAGAGTCAGAACTACGGGTGTCTAGTAAGTTTCAAGTCTTGATGGGCAAGAGATTATTGACATAATGCTAGTGGTCACAGTCGGATCACGTGATGCAGTTCGGTGTCTGCTTGTGACGTTTTGCGAGTGAGCGATGATGGGTTGTTGTTGTTTTTTCATTTAGTTAGTTCCCTTTTTAACACACAAGTTTTACTCAGCCATGAATGACCTATGACCTATGACGTATGACCACGGCGGTGTGTTGAAAAAAAAACATGCGGGGTAGGGGGGGGAGGTGGGTACATTTGGTGAGCGACAGAAGACATTGTTTGTTTTTTTTAATGTAGGGGTGAGTTAATATTTTGATGAGTTGGGTGCATCTTTGTTAAGTAAACGAAAGGATTTTTTCTTTTCTGTTGTGAGCGCCAAGTATTACTGTTTAGCTACTGTTGTGGACTGTGTTTGACACAGTGTGTAAATAACTAAAGAGTAATGGACATTTTCAATCGTCACGCAATTCTTTGACTTGACACTAACATCAGCCTTTTAGGGGCTAAGATACAGCGATGGAGTCGTAGACAGAGTCGGGGGGGGGGGGGCGGGGGGCTGTTCTTAGAGGACGTTGCATTGTGTGGCCGTACGGAGGGGAAATACTCTTAGATTCTCAATTATGTGACCACATGAAGGGGACCTACTATTAGATGACATTCTATTATGTGACCACGAGAAGGGGACCTACTCTTAGGTGACATTCTATTATGTGACCACATGAAGGGGACCTACTCTTAGATGAGATTCTATTATGTGACCACATGAAGGGGACCTACTCTTAGGTGACATTCTATTATGTGACCACATGAAGGGGACCTACTCTTAGATGACATTCTATTATGTGACCACACAAAGGAACCTACTCTTAGAAGACGTTTTATTATGTGACTATACCGAGGGAACCTACTCTTAGATGACGTTCTACTGTGGGATCAGATGACCTGCTAGTCGCCACACTATTATCCTCATCATGTACGAAACTGGTTAAATCCGGATATTTTAACCACCGTTTTCATTGGGATGACGTCACCTTCGAAAGTAGCATTAATAAAAGTTTCACGTGTATTCCTAGTTTCCCTAAGCCAGATTGGCGTAAAAAACAACAACAACAACTTAATGTTTGGCCATTGTTTTCTAGACCCGTTATCGCAAAACGATTTAGCGCGTGGCATCCAATATCCGGGCAACTAGAGTAATAAATACTCTGGTAGGTCTGGTCAGACCTAATCACACAGGCGGCTTATGATCCAGGATTCAGGATGAAATAGACTAAAGCAAAAGTGCCGTGTGAACGACACCACCTCTCCCCCCCATACCCACCCCCTCCCCCAGAACTAAACAGCACAGTAGAGTGAATCAAGGGATAAATAAACTGGGTGTAACTGAGGGCGTTCTAAAACCCTAGATTACTATTCCTGAAAATTCGGGACCCCTCTCGTTATATAATGTATCAAATGGCAAACAGCACCTTATCTCGTACAATTTTATGATCAAGAGCTCCATGATGCCACACTAGGCGATGGGGTAAACCAGTCTAAGAGTCTTGACTTATCTTAAGAGATACAAGCAGATGGTCAAATATCTCATGATAAGCGTTGATAATGTTGAAAGTGTTGACAGTGTTCTTCTTGTTTTCATCAAAATTTTAATTTCGACTCGAATATAGCTCTAATGTCAAAACTAGACAGTTCGACTCCTCATTCAGACTCATCAAGCACAACAGTGTCCTTTATTAAATGAATCAATTATATGAAAAGTATGGATATACCTATGGATATTTGGAAGAAAATGACCCCTGGATGGATAATTAGAACAATAACGTTTGCAACTTTAGGTCTCTGCACTGGATTGGATTTGGGGGCGCAGCTTTAGTTGTCACCCTGGGGGGGTGGCGTATGTCCTCGGTACTCCTCGCCTCGCACGTCGCCATAATGGTTTAGAGACAGGGTGGCAATTTTAGTTCTTGCCCTGGGTGCCGTATGTCCTCGGTACTCCTCGCCTCGCACGTCGCCATAATGGTTTAGAGACAGGGTGGCAATTTTAGTTTTTGCCCTGGGTGCCGTATGTCCTCGTCAATGCACTGGTTTAGAGATTATAGGCAACCCGGTCTGCCACTGTGTGACGCGAAGGCTGAGTGAATTCTCAACAGTTGGAACAAGTTCAAGGACATTTTGATACATGATGACTTGTTAGGAAATTTCGTCTTAAATTATCTCGTGGTCCGTTTCTTAGTAGAAATTATTTTAACAAATTTGAAGTGATGCTTTTCTAAATGCTCGACAATTTAGTCTCTGCTTACCATTACTATAACAATAGGTTCTGATTACTATGGCTATAACATTGGGTTCTGAGTACCATAGCTATAACATTTGGGAGAAAAAAATGCCCTCTAAAATAATATTACCAAGTATAAATATTTGTAAAAAGTGGTGTACTTTATCAGAGGAAACATCCCCAAAAGTGGTATACTTTATCAGAGGAAACATCCCCAAAAGTGGTATACTTTATCAGAGGAAACACCCCAAAAGTGTGATTTCTAACACACAACAATTAGACATAAAGCCCCAGCCCCACCCACAAAACAAACCCGCCCTGAGCTTTCGTCTCCTTTGCCCCCCCCCCCGCAGCCATGTAAATGTTTAAATAGTGAGTTCACATAATGCAATTTGCTGAAGGCACCATTGTGACACCATTGTGACACCATTGTGACACCATTGTGACTCCCCAGCCCCCCCCCCCAAACCAACCCGCCCTTAGCTTTCGTCTCCTTTGCCCCCCCCCCCCCGCAGCCATGTAAATGTTTAAATAGTGAGTTCACATAATGCAATTTGCTGAAGGCACCATTGTGACACCATTGTGACACCATTGTGACACCATTGTGACACCATTGATTATCGTTTAGTCTAAGAAGAGTCGTCTTCATCCCTCCGTGACACATGTCAGCAGATGTATATGTCATGTATTCAATCCACTTGTGTGTTTTTTGGATCGATAACTGTCAGCTGTATTGACGACATTCTGGTCCGTAGAGACAGGGCTCAGCCTAGACGACGTTAAGGTCTGTAGAGATAGGGCTCAACCTAGACGACATTCAGGTCTGTAGAGATAGGGCTCAGCCTAGACGACATTCGGGTATGTAGAGATAGGGCTCAGCCTAGACGACATTTGGGTCCGTAGAGATAGGGTTCAGCCTAGACAATATTCGGGTCTGTAGAGATAGGGCTCAGCCTAGACGACATTCGGGTCCGTAGAGACAGGGCTCAGCCTAGACGACGTTAAGGTCTGTAGAGATAGGGCTCAGCCTAGACAACATTCGGGTCTGTAGAGACAGGGCTCAGCCTAGACGACGTTAAGGTCTGTAGAGATAGGGCTCAGCCTAGATGACATTCGGGTCTGTAGAGATAGGGCTCAGCCTAGACGACATTTGGGTCTGTAGAGATAGGCCTCAGCCTTGATGACATTCGGGTCTGTGGGGTTTGGTCCTCAGCTTAGACGACATTCAAGTCTGTAGAGATAGGGCTCAGCATAGACGACACTCAGGTCTGTAGAGATAGGGCTGAGCCTCGACGACATTCAGGTCCGCAGAGTTGGGGCTCAGACCTTAGAGCAAAGTTTAGGAAAAACCTTCCCCCATACTCCAAATAATATGTTATAACACAGTGATATTCTCAAACTCTTGTACAATGTATCGTGTTGGGTGGTACACACGTATGTAAAAACAAGAAAAAAGCAGCTTTAAAATTAGCGCATGCAATTTCAGCAGATGATTTAACAATTGTACACAACTTGAATGTGTACATGAAAAAAAGTATCACACATAATTCTTTGATTTTCAGGTCACAGCGACCTACTCTATTAAACTGACATTTCAGAATATTGATTTACGGCGAAGGGGGGCCTCCCGGTCACGTGCCTGTATCGATTTGGCTTATTACACACAGCTGTGACCTTGACGAGAAGGTCACCTTAACAAAGGTTGCTTGTTGTGATCCACTAATGATGCCATTCGGCCCCAGGGGGGGGGGGGGCGGCACAAAACACGCACAATCCGATTGATGAATATTTATATATATCTTAATAAAAGTGTGGTGCTTGCGTGGTGCTTGTGTGGTGCTTGTGTGGTGCTTGTGGGGTGCTTGTGTGGTGCATGCGTGGTGCTTGTGTGGTGCTTGTGTGGTGCTCGTGTGGTGCTCGTGTGGTGCTTGCGTGGTGCTTGTGTGGTGCTTGTGTGGTGCTTGTGTGGTGCTTGCGTGGTGCTTGCGTGGTGCTTGTGGGGTGCTTGTGTGGTGCACGTGTGGTGCTTGCGTGGTGCTTGCGTGGTGCTTGTGGGGTGCTTGTGTGGTGATTGTGTGGTGCTTGCGTGGTGCTTGCGTGTTGCTTGTGTGGTGCTTGTGTGGTGCTTGTGTGGTGATTGCGTGGTGCTTGCGTGGTGCTTGCGTGGTGCTTGCGTGGTGCTTGCGTGGTGCTTGCGTGGTGCTTGCGTGGTGCTTGCGTGGTGCTTGCGTGGTGCTTGCGTGGTGCTTGCGTGGTGCTTGCGTGGTGCTTGCGTGGTGCTTGCGTGGTGCTTGCGTGGTGCTTGCGTGGTGCTTGCGTGGTGCTTGCGTGGTGCTTGCGTGGTGCTTGCGTGGTGCTTGCGTGGTGCTTGCGTGGTGCTTGCGTGGTGCTTGCGTGGTGCTTGCGTGGTGCTTGCGTGGTGCTTGCGTGGTGCTTGCGTGGTGCTTGTGTGGTGCTTGCGTGGTGCTTGCGTGGTGCTTGCGTGGTGCTTCTGTGGTGCTTGCGTGGTGCTTGTGTGGTGCTTTCGTGATGCTTGAATGAATGTTAATATATATATATATATATAATAATAATAATAAGAGGTCTTATATAGCGCGGTACCCCAGCCTAGGGCTGGGCTCACCGCGTTGTACATACATTTTTTCATCAAAAGAAACACAATCATGACATTAAAATAAAATACATTTATGAAATAAAGAACAGCAATGTATATTCACCCACCCCACCACATAACTGTTACAAGGCAAACCATGGACGGCAGCCAGCAAGATCGTTTATCGGTCAGAGGAGGGGAATCAGTCAGGGTTGTATTATTTATTTACACACCCACACTCTCTTTATCACAATAAGCGGGTTGCGTCCAATCATACTTCAGGTGTCTGTACTGCTGACATTCAAAGTTCAATAATTGTGACACAGAGTCTTGCCAGACAATAACGTGGTCGTGGCATATAAGATTGCGTGTTTGGCCGCGGGGGGGGGGAGGGGGGTTGAGTAGGATAAGTGAGACATGCGTCAAGACATTCTTAAATAGAATTGTCCAGAAGTGGTAGATCATTAAACTTAAAAATAATTTTAAAAAAAACACACCACATTTGACATGGTTAAAAGTGAAGCTGGTGTCAATCAATATTTAATAATTAATGGTCTCAGAGTGACACTGTAACATGCCGAGGCTCAGATGACATGGTCCCAAAGTAAGACTATACAACACGTCGAGACTCAAATGGCATGTGGACGATGAAAGAAAAAAAGCAGAAAGAGAGAGAGAGAGAGAGAGAGAGAGAGAGAGAGAGAGAGAGTGGACAAAGCATTAACGTCAGCCAGTTGTGTGTAGAGGCAGGAAAAGGGGGCAGCTGAAATTGACGGGCAGATGACAGGAGAAAATGAAAGGATGCGACGGGAGAGGAGGGGGGGGAGAATCCGCCACGACAGCAGACGAAATGTCTGCCGGAAGTGTGCACGACTTTTCGAGCTGGAGCTGTCAGACAGAATCCGTGGAATGGTTGTTAGACAAGTCTTCAGTGAACAACATCTCAGAGTTATCTGTCAGGAGTTTGGAGGCTAGAGATTGAGAGTCGGTCGTACGAAAGAATTGGCAGAGGAATGGAACCGAGGTTATCAATGGCAAGGGGGTGAGGCGTGGGGTGGGGGATGCAACTGGGGTCGTAAAAGGGACTGGGTGAGGGGTAGGGTGACAGGGACTTGAAATGTGTGCTGCTTGGAGAAAGCAGTGGGTAAAGGCATTCAAAGGAAAATATCTGTCTAGAGCAGAGGTTCTCAAATTTTCTAACGCCGTGACCCTTTAATACAGGTCCTCATGTTGAGGTGACCCCGAACCATGGGCGCCCGCAGAAAACTTTATAGGGGGGGGGCAAAAAAATCAATTAACTTTCCGGGGGGGGGGCGGCAAAATTTTTTTAGTAATGTTTTAATATAGTTTTAATTTACTGTAGCGTATTTGTATGGTGAACAAACGGACAGGACAACAGCTTAGCTACTTTCTATTTATCTTCTCTTTACTTTATAACTTTCCGGGGGGGGGGCGGCAAAATTTTTTTAGTAATGTTTTAATATAGTTTTAATTTACTGTAGCGTATTTGTATGGTGAACAAACGGACAGGACAACAGCTTAGCTACTTTCTCTTTATATTCTCTTTACTTTAATAAATTGTTTGTCCATTTTTGTCTAAAATTTTTTTATCCAGTCAATCCAGGGGGGCAAGTGCCCCCACCTTGCCCCTACCTGCGGGCGCCCGTGCCCCGAACCATACAATTATTTTCGTTGCTACTTCATAAGTCTGTGTTTCACGATGGTCTTAGGCGACCTGGTGAGAAATGAATCTCTTGTTTTCAGTTATGGCTCGTTCAAACAGCGCCCTAACAAAGGACGATACCATAGAGAAACAAAATTACGACACCCAAAACAATTACCAATTACAATTAATAAGATTTAATTTAGTAATAATACAATTACGAAACAAAAGAAATATAATTACAAATAATCAACTTAGTATCGGGAAATCTTGCACCGGTACACAATTAGTACAATGTGCCAATGAATAATGATGAATGATGAATGCAAATCAAAACATATGAGCACACAAAGAATAATACCATGGTCTCGTAAAGTTAATAATATCTATCTCCGTCTGTCTCAATCTCCGTCTGAATCCCTTATATACGTGGGTCTACCGACGCGTCTAGAAGCACCTTTACTTTTCTAATACAATCGCGAACATTCGACCAAACACCACTGAGAACAAATTAATTATTTTTAGTTGCTGTCGGCAATAAACACGACAGATCAAAAGACTAAGCCACGCCCATCTATGAACGCAGTGTCTCATGTGGGGGTCAAACAGAGTGCAGACACGAGGAAAGTGTTGTAAACAAGCTCTACGTAACACGATCCTTGTGTAAGGGTAGTTCGACCCCCAAAGGTTGGGAGCCACTGGTCTAGAGGATGGTAAATGCATGTGACAAGGGCTGCAACTCTTAAATCTATTTACGATTACCATTCTTTCGGATCGAAGGTTATATTTTCAAATGGGTTAAGGCAGGAGATAAGGAAAACTGAGAACCCTCGAGAAGGCATATGCCAACTCCCATGACAGTTGTACAATGCCAACCATGCCAACTGCCTCGATAGCTTTACAAATGCCCCTCATGCCAACTGCCACGATAGTCTTACAATGCCACCCATGCCAACTGCCACGAAAGTTTTACAATGCCACTCATGCCAACTGCCGCGATCGTTTTACAATGCCACCCATGCCAACTGCCATGACATTTTTACATGTAAGACCAAAAGCAACCTCACAATTCCAAACGGAACCTTATAGGACCAAAAAGAGAGCTCTATGAAACCAAAAAAGAAACCTCTATGAGACCAAAAAAGAAACCTCTATGAGACCAAAAAAGAATCCTTTCGCAGAAAAGCGGACACAATCTGCGCCACAGAAACCGACCCTTCATACAGCTGCCACGACAGACGCCGATAATCCAAAGTGGTGAATGTTGTATGTTGGATGTTGGTTGTTGTTTGTTGGATGTTGGTTGTTGGATGTTGGTTGTTGGTTGTTGGATGTTGGATGTTGGTTGTTGCCTCTCATGACTATGCGGAAGGAAACTAATTGAATTCATTCTAGTTTTTAATAACCATCGCCGACAATAGTACAGACCATTTATTATTGTAGGATAATGTATAGTACTAACTTTATGTTATTGGGGCTAAGTAATAGCTTTACTAAGCGAATTCTTTAAAAAAATAACATTTTGATGGATAAGCAAATAAGAAACAAACGAAACAAAAGAGCAAATTAGTCAAACCAATCATTTCATTATTTAAATCCACACAGCTGAAGTGTCCTGCCTGGAAAAAGCTATTAAGGATTATTATACATTAATATTTAATACAATAAAATACATTGTATAGAATGGATATGTTTAAAACTCATTTTGGAGATAAAAACAAAAAATACTTGTTAAATAAAGAAATGAAAAGTATATTTGTCACATACTCAGGTGCAATGGTCAAATTGCACATTAGCATAAATAGATTTTAAAAAAACGACACATTTTTTTAAATGCAAAAATTAGCCACGACATTCTGCAAAGGATTAAGCTCAAGTGGGGACTTTTTTTGCACAGAGTTTTACTGTAGACATTCCTCCACTTGCACGTCACAGAGATATATTGTAGACATTCCTCCACTTGCACGTCACAGAGATATATTGTAGGCATTCCTCCACTTGCACGTCACAGAGATATATTGTAGACATTCCTCCACATTGTAGACATTCCTCCACTTGCAACTCACAGAGATATATTGTAGACATTCCTCCACATGAAATTCAATATTTCATACGGGTAACTCATGCAAAAACTAGAACATTCATCCACCTCTGTCCCTTTTTTCTTTCATTCGCAAATCGACAGTTGAATGTGGCCCTGCCACGCGAATTTAAAATAAATCATTTTCAAATTTCCATAATGTCAGACGCCCGTTTCTTGGACAACAGGGAGACATCTCTTGGGAAATATACGTTTTATCATTTGAATGCAGCGCCATATTCGATACTCGGTGTGGACTTATTAATATTATAATTCGATATCTAAGGATATAGTATTCGATACTTTGTAGTAAGGATGTACCTGTCACTTCATTCGATAGTTAGCGCCGATTATTCATGGGTCACCATATTCAACACTATGGGTTTAGTTGTCAGTGTGGTCACTTGTCCATGGGTTCACTTGTCTGTGGGTTCACTTGTCCATGGGTTCACTTGTCCATGGGTTCACTTGTCCGTGGGTTCACTTGTCATGGGTTCACTTGTCCGTGGGTTATTTGTCATGGGTTCACTTTTCATGGGTTCACTTGTCATGGGTTCACTTGTCATGGGTTCAATTGTCTGTGGGTTCACTTGCCGTGGGTTCACTTGTCATGGGTTCACTTGTCATGGGTTCGGTTGTACGTGGGTTCACTTGTCTGTGGGTTCACTTGTCTGTGGGTTCACTTGTCTGTGGGTTCACTTGTCATGGGTTCACTTGTCTGTGGTTCAGTTGTCATGGGTTCACTTGTCTGTGGTTCAGTTGTCAGTGGGTTCACTTGTCATGGGTTCGGTTGTCTTGGGATCAGTCGTCGTAGGTTCACCTGTCGTGCGTTCAGTTTTCTGGGAACCGTTTAGATTACTATGAGATCTTTACACTTGCAGAGAACTGGCTGCTAAGAGCTTTAAATTGACCTTTTTCAATCTAGATTTTCTTGTTTATTGCAGACCTGTTTATCATCGAACTCTAAAATCGAACAATATCGTCTCAAAATCGTATAGTACGGTATCTTAATAGTAAATAAACAAACATACAGTACATATAATGAATACAATAACTGCTGGCATCGCGGTGCCTGGTGGGATCGAGTTAAGACGGCGTCAAAAAAAGGTTAACTACTAAAAGTAGATGACCGACGTTTATATTGCAATCTGCGGTCACTTGGTTTTGCAGACATGTATTTGCTATAGATAATAATTTATACTGAATGGACTTACAGATGATTTTTTCAAAGTCTGTCACTGGTTAAAATAAAGTTACTGGTGAAATTTAATGTGGTTCAAATTTGAACTCAGATCAGCATTAAAACAAGAAGTATTTCAATAAGAAATAATTAACAAATGATGACATCATTCAAAAAACCTACCAAGTAACTTGAGATTTTTTCTTTAGGAACACCTAATTAAAAATAATAAAATAAGAATCAATTTACATTAAGCCTCTTCCCGCTAATATATTATAGTCTGATAACTACCACAAACTGTAAATGGGTGCAAGGAAGAGGATTGTTGGAAACACAACAGAAGAACTTGGAGAGAACATAGTGCTACGTGAGAAAGCTGGGAGCTTTCTGTGTTATTCTCTGGCGCTGGACGAGTCTACTGATCTTTCGAGTGCGTCACAAATTCTCGAGTTTATTTGTGGTGTCGATTTGGACTTTGAGATAACTTAAGAGTTGGCATCCGCTTGCAGCATGCATGCAACAACAACAACCGGAAAAGACATGTTCATGGACGTGCAAAAGCTTTGGCACACTATAACCTTCAGTGGACTCAGCTTCGAGGGGTCACACTTTATGGACACAAAAACATGGCTGGAGTTAGGTAAGGTCTGGTGTGGCAGGTCAGGACTCCATTGGAAGATTTGCGAATTCCGAGCGCTCTGTTCAAACTCTGCACCATACACAAGCAAGCACTCCGTGGGAAAGACTTGGATGTTTCTTATGTACTGAAACCAGTCGTTTCTGCTGTGAACTTCATTGGGGCACATGCATTCAATCGCCGTCAGCTACAGGCTTTTCTTGAGGAAATTGATTCTGAATTCTTGACTTGCCTTATCATCCAGCAATGAGGTGGCTCACCTGCGCTAAAATCCTCTTTCGTCTATACAAGCTCCGAAACGAAATAGATGGTTTTCTCACTGAAAAAGATAGAGCTGATCAGCTGCTTTCAGATTCTACCTGGCTGTCAGATTCTAACTGGCTGTCAGATTCTACCTGGCTGTCAGATTCTACGTGGCTGTCAAAGTATGTGGAGTCAACACATCGAACGAGAGACGAGAGTGACAGATGACCATTTGAAAGCCATTCTCTTGTTTGGATGCAGCCATTCCAAACCAAACGTTGATGATATCTTGAAAACCAAACGTCAGTTTCACAAATCTCACTAACCTTTTTTTTTTTGCTGGTTAATTTGTGAGATTCGAATATGTGCGCACTGCGTCTGATGTAACTCTCTTTTTGCCAACGTCACCTTCTTGGATAACCTTTAAATATGTTGTTGTCTTTGCTTTTGTACATTTCGCGCCTTTCACCCATGATTAACATGGAATACTAAACTTAGTTTTTCGTCATTTCCACCCTCAGCTATCGTTCTGGCTTGAAAGAATTGTACAGACTGACTATCTGGTGGGCGCTCGTCCTTTTGTCCGTTATCCGGCCCACCGTGAAAAAAAAGTTTGGTGACCCCTGCTGTAGACCAAAGGGCTGCAACTCATTTACATTTGTCATCGAATCAAAATGGCGGGCTGCAGGATAAAACTTGGAAGGCCCCGGGCCCTTGGGCCGAGTGTCTGTGTCCTAGTCACAAGGAAGGCCCGGGGCCCTGAGGCCGTGAGTCTGCGACCTGGTCACATGGAAGGCCTTGAAAAGTACATTTTCTTATAAAATTTATGACGTCTGAAAAATTTTGGGTCCCTCCCCAGAGGGTAGACAAAAGCAGACACAGAGGTAATTACCGTCAGGGGACCCTACTAGCAATGTGAGCCCTGCTTAACCACATCAGAAATAAATGCCCATGTCACCTGGGGCTTCCGGTGGCGGATGTGACGTCATTTAACTGGTTCACCGCTTCATTTCAGAAGTAGTTTTACGGACGCTGTAAAAGAAGAAGAAAAAAAAAACAGAATTGATTAACATTTAACCACCGGCTGGAGGGGGTTGGGGGGGGGAGGATCCCTGGGCCGTTCAATGAATATTACCGCATCCGCTAATATCTGATATATTTGTGTGTTTTATGTGTGTGTTTGTTTATGTTTGTGTTTGTTTGTGATTGTGTGGAGCTTGGAAAGTTTATGCCTGGAGGGTATTCTGCTATTTACTGCGATTTAAGGGTACCTAGTGCGATCTAAGGGTACCTAGTGCGATCTAAGGGTACCTAGTGCGATCTAAGGGTAACTAGTGCGATCTAAGGGTACCTAGTGCGATCTAAGGGTAACTAGTGCAATCTAATGGTACCTAGTGCGATCTAAGGGTAACTAGTGCGATCTAAGGGTACCTAGTGCGATCTAAGGGTACCTAGTGCGATCTAAGGGTACCTAGTGCGATCTAAGGGTACCTAGTGCGATCTAAGGGTACCTAGTGCGATCTAAGGGTACCTAGTGCTCTAGTGCGATCTAAGAGTAACTAGTGCGATCTAAGGGTACCTAGTGCGATCTAAGGGTACCTAGTGCGATCTAAGGGTACCTAGTGCGATCTAAAGGTACCTAGTGCGATCTAAGGATACCTAGTGCGATCTAAGGGTACCTAGTGCGATCTAAGGGTAACTAGTGCGATCTAAGGGTACCTAGTGCGATCTAAGGGTACCTAGTGCGATCTAAGGCAAACTAGTGCGACCTAAGGGTACCTAGTGCGATCTAAGGGTACCTAGTGCGATCTAAGAGTACCTAGTGCGATCTAAGGGTACCTAGTGCGATCTAAGGGTACCTAGTGCGATCTAAGGGTACCTAGTGCGATCTAAAGGTACCTAGTGCGATCTAAGGATACCTTGTGCGATCTAAGGGTACCTAGTGCGATCTAAGGGTAACTAGTGCGATCTAAGGGTACCTAGTGCGATCTAAGGGTAACTAGTGCGATCTAAGGTAAACTAGTGCGACCTAAGGGTACCTAGTGCGATCTAAGGGTAACTAGTGCGATCTAAGGGTACCTAGTGCGATCTAAGGGTAACTAGTGCTATCTAAGGGTACCTAGTGCGGTCTAAGGGTTTCTAGTGCGATCTAAGGGTTCCTAGTGCGATCTAAGGGTACCTAGTGCGATCTAAGGGTAACTAAAGTAGTTGAGGAAAACCAAGCTACTGTTAGACGATTTTTATAAAGCCATGGATGATTGTTTAATATTATGTATGATTGTAGAATAATATGGATTCTTGTATGACATTATGGGTGATTTTATAATAATATGGAGGATTGTATACTATAATGGATGATTATATAATAATATGGATGATTGTATGATAATATGGATGATTGTATGATAATATGGACGACTGTGGAAAAAAATAGCGTTTGTGCCTTTACAAGTGACTTGACACGAAAGAGAGGGTTAGACGAATCTCTGATGAATCTCTGCCTCCAGGTGGTTACTCGCCTGCCTGCGCGCCTTCAGAATCGGACCTTCAATAGTTGCCCCCCCCCCCCTTCTCTGACACGTCAATTGTTGTAAGCGACTTTCTGCCTCGTAGCGTGCTCATACTACACATGAATTGTAAGGAAGAGGAAGAAGAAGTTTGTATCCTTCTGGGATGAGGATGACCAAATGGACGGCGTCATCATTGTCTCTACATCCGGTCGGGGGAAATTTAGTGAACATAGACAATTGTTTTTTTAATTTAAAAAAAACAACAAACCTGCCTCGTTTTCATGATCTATGTTTGAAGCGAATGAGGGGAAACATTTGACCTGATTCGCGTCCCTAGCATAAGACCCCGTGCCTCGACGGTATGGAAATGGGACGATGACGTCAGTGTTTCAACCCAATGACGTCATTACGAAATTCAACGTCTGGTCCCCATTCCATTTAATCCTCCCCCCCCAAAAAAAAAAAATAAAAAAAAAAAATAAACGAATATAAAAAAATCCTTTCTAATTCCACAAGGAGTCCATCTTCTTTGGGATCATTTCAAATAAAAAAAATGAAATAAAAATTAATCCATCGGGAAGTTCAAGAACGTCGGTTATCCAATTAAATTTTTTTTATAATAAGAAACCTCAAGGCCATCTCGGGTTTATTCGAAGGGCTGGTTTAGGATGATCAATTAAGTACGTCACGAATCTTTTAAAATGAAACAGGCAAGAAAGTTTACCAGGAAAATATCGGAGATTTGTGAGATTTCTTTATTGTTGCAGATCCAATTCAGAAAGTTTCATTAATTTTGTAAGACAATTATGAATAAAATATTAGATTGAATTCACTTAAAAGTCGCAATTAAAAAAAATACACAAATTAAAGCCTTATATTGACATGCATAAATGAATAAGGAATGTGACTCTAAAGAGCCTTCACGACATGACATTAGCCTCCATGGTCTACATTACACTTTGGATCTTTTTACGTCCCTAGCGAGGGGCGCAAGTTGTGTTTCTGTTTCAAAACATATTGGCGCTCCCCCCAAAACCCTTTCCTTATAATTGAAATCCCACCTTCTAATTTTGGGTGATGGCAGGAAATATTGGTAATTTTGGGTAATAACAGGACATATTGGTAATTTAGGGGGATGACAGGAACTATTGGTAATGTTGGGTGATGGAAGGAAATATTGGTAATGTTGGGCGACAACTAGAAATATTGGTAATGTTGGGCGACAACTAGAAATATTGGTAATTTTGGATGATAACAGGAAATATTGGTAACGCTGGGTGATGGAAGGAAATATTGGTAATGTTGGGTGATGGAAGGAAATATTGGTAATGTTGGGTGATGGAAGGAAATATTGGTAATGTTGGGTGATAACAGGAAATATTGGTAATGTTGGGTGATGGCCGGAAATATTGGTAATTTTGGGTGATGGTAGAAAATATTGGTAATGTTTGGTGATAACAGGAAATATTGGTAATGTTGGGTGATGTAAGGAAATATTGTTAACTTTGGTTCAGAACATGATATCTTAGAAATAAATAAACACGATTGAGAACCTCTGTAGTACTTTATAAAAATCTTTACTTAAAGTTTAGTTCTGGATAAAAGTAGCATGGCCAGTAGATTAAACGTGGGGTGTGTGTGTGGGGTGTGTGTGTGGGGTGTGTGTGTGGGGTGTGTGTGTGGGGTGTGTG
>CAXITT010000347.1:748517-773288 GCA_964033795.1 Lymnaea stagnalis | reverse complement strand
CTCTTCCGATTGTGTTTGGAGGGGGGGGGAGTTATATCGTATTGATTGAGCTGACACACGTTGCATATATAATTCTGAATCTACAAAAAAAAATTAAAAAAAAAAAAAAATTATAAAAAAAAAAAAATTATAAAAAAATCCTCCGACATTTTACCACCAGAACACATGCTGACGTCATTCCACCATTTCTTTGTTGTCTTAAAACAAAATCTCTTCCGGGTTTTGCCCGGAGGTGTCTCCCTTAGGCATACATTCAGTTGTCGATGCATGTCTTTCTGATTCACCTTAGTTGAGAATATGGTTACAATAATGTTCGTTTGGAAACGAAAGATATACATGACAGTTATGTCAGATGCACTGTGGAGCAGAGTTTCCTCAAATGTTTATGGTGGCGGACAAGTGGACCACTGGACCAGCGAAACGTTTCGAAAATGAACCAGGGAGAGCTTCCTAAATAATTTTTTTTTGGGATTTTCTCCAGTTGACCATACGTATTTATTTTGTGCGGTCCGGCAACGTGAGGCCCGCGGACCGGTGCCGGATCGCGGACCATCGATTGGGGAACGCTGCTGTAGAGAGTCAGAGATATTTTGATCACTGCTTGGGTCATTATTCCTAAACCAGGGATACGTTTGTGTCAATCTGAGTCAAAGCAATAAATAATTTCAGCCAGAGATAAAGCCGGATGGCGTTTGGGTCGATGATCCAATAGATCACTACTGGGGATAGTGATAAAATAGCCGTGTCGTAGAACCTGCCCACATGTGACTTGTAATTCGTTAGAACTTCGGTGGCATACAGGTCAGAGGTTACTGGCGTTACGAGCATGTGATACTCGTCTCAGCCGCAGAAGGTTAACCATTCAAACACTGGAATAAACACATACAAAATTTTTTAGCTCAACATCAAATGTCGCTTGCTTTCTTCTCACAAAAAAATAAATAAATAAATCTCACAGCATCCGGGATCTCGTCAGAGCAACGGGAAGATGGCAGCTCAAGAAAAGAACAAAAGAATAGCACAGCTTCCGGCAGTTAATGCGCCATCTTTGCTCGATGGCGACACGCAGATGACGTCATCATCTGCTGGTCATTTGCCTTAAAATGTGTCATCAATCAAACAATACAATTTCCCTGCTCACCATTGTCAACACGGAATGCAATTAGCGTCTGGTTCTCATCAAGGGGTTGATCACGAGTTCACGACCCTGATGAATGTCCAGGAATGAAGAAGACCCGTTATTGCACGCTGATTTGTCACGTGACAATCATGTCAAGAAGAACATTAGAACAACGTTAAATCCCTGTCGACGTCATAATATCTGCTGGCGATTGGATTGCTTTTAAAGCAGTGGTTCCCAACCTGTTATGCGCAACGCCCCCCACATGAGCATTGCTAAAAGACAATTTGAATAACATTTTTTTTTGAAAATACAATTTTAGAAAATTTCTATAGAGTTTCGTCTAGCATTTCCACCAAACAGCAACTATGATAAGAGTACATGAATGAGAGGGGTTGTGGGTTGCACCCAGATCTTGGGTGATGCATGCTGGGACGAGTGAATGGCATGCTGCATACATACATAAATACTGAGATCATTGATATTGACATCGTTATTATTTTTTTTTCTCTACAGAGGAATGTCCATCAGTCCAAGAGTACAGCACAAACTGTGAGCTGGCTGACCTCTACTCACTTCCCGTGGACAACGAGGCCAGATCGTTGTGTAACATACACGAGATGTGCTACGCTTGTGTAAGTTGTTGAACAAGAGCTTCTAAATCTGGCCCGGGGTTGGGGGTGTGCTGTCGTGATAAACCATCTTGTCAAAAATGGGTCAATATCAGGAAAGAATGGGTAAGGGGGGGGGGTAAAAGACAACCAGCTTGTCTGAGGGAACTAGTAAATTTTTTAAATAGTTTTGTTGGAATGACGTCGAAAACAAATGTTTTTATGACGTCCTACACTAAGAGGAGAGACTTGCAGCACAAGATGGCGTCGACATTTCGCAGCCGTCGTATGTTCTACCGGCCCAAGGAAGGACATTCTCATCATGCAGCGGCATTCCCTCCTAGGCCCCCAGGGTCGGGGATTTCTGGGTCAGATAAAAAGGTATGGGGGGGTGGGTGGGTGGGTTGTGAATTGGGATAATGGGTAAAGCTACAACGTGTTTAAGCTCAGACCTCCGAATCCACTACAGAATCCAATCACAATTTTCCCCACTTATTTTCTGTCATTAGACATTCTATCCCACGCAATCAAATTCTTATCGGTACAGACTTCTTTAAGTAGACCCCCTCCGTCAAGTGTAACGTGGTCAGCATAGGGGGGGTGTGTCCTCGGCATAGGGGTCTGTTCCTTTTGGAACCCCTCACACAGAGGGGGGTGTGGGGTGTGTCCTTGGCATAGGGGTCTGTTCCTTTTGGAACCCCTCACACAGACAGAGGATTTTTTTTTTCAAACTCCCCCCACATCTGCCATGACCTATACATTTTTTTAACACGCAGACAAACATACTCTCACACACACACACAACATACTCTTGCGAGCGCATACAAACCTACTCTCACACCAGCATACAAACCTACTCTCACACCAGCATACAAACCTACTCCCACACCAGCATACAAACCTACTCTCACACCAGCATACAAACATAATTTCACAAGCATACACAAACATACTGCACATAACGTTCTGTCACACAAGCATATGCATTATACAATAGTTAAAACCAAATTGTCCTGAAAGAATTCAAAAGCCAGGTACGCCACCACAAATAGGATCGTTTTTTTTAAAAAAAATTAATTTATCTAAACAATTTGGATAGTTGCTGAAACAATACTGCACATAATCATGTTGTGTTTAAACAGAAACACACACTGTTCAAAAACAATCGAACAGCTCAACGCAATTTACATCAATGGTTACGTGAAGAGTCAACCAGCAAAGACCTGATTATTCCTTTACACCAATTCAGGAGATCTCAAACGCATCAAAATTTGGAGGCTACTAGAAGTGTTCGTTTAGAGCCCAAGATAAAAAATCAAAAAACAACCCCAAAAGAACGCCGTTTGAGACCCCGACCCCCGCAGTTCTTCCACACCCTAAACCTGTTGTGATCACGTGCTCTCGATGTCTCCTGTCCCCGCATCGCCCCGTGATGGATGGGATCAGCCCGGTGCGTGACGGCCCCGAGACCTGGTTTCCGCCGGCCGCCGTGAGGTAGTTACATCTTCTCGAGATGTGTCCGACACTGCCCCGTCGGGACTGGACGCCACTACATCACTACGTGACCAGCGGTCGGTGTAGCGGCATCCACAGACACACACGTGAACAGCGGTCGTTGTAGCGGCATCCAGAGACTTAACACGTGACCAGCGGTCGGTGTAGTGGCATCCAGAGACTTAACACGTGACCAGCAGTCGGTGTTGGGGCATCCAGAGACTTAACACGTGACCAGCGGTCGGTGTAGCTTCATCCAGAGACTTAACACGTGACCAGCGGTAGGTGTAGTGGCATCCAGAGACTTAACACGTGACCAGCGGTTGGTGTAGCGGCATCCAGAGACTTAACACGTGACCAGCGGTCGGTGTAGCGGCATCCAGAGACTTAACACGTGACCAGCGGTCGGTGTAGTGATATCAAGAGACTTAACACGTGACCAGCGGTCGGTGTAGTGATATCAAGAGACTTAACACGTGACCAGCGGTTGGTGTAGTGATATCAAGAGACTTAACACGTGACCAGCGGTCGGTGTAGTGATATCAAGAGACTTAACACGTGACCAGCGGTCGGTGTAGTGATATCAAGAGGATTAACACGTGACCAGCGGTCGGTGTAGAGGCATCCAGAGACTAAACACGTGACCAGCGGTCTGTGTAGTGATATTAAGAGACTTTACACGTGACCAGCGGTTGGTGTAGTGATATCCAGAGACGCAACACGTGACCAGTGGTTGTAGTGAAACGGATCCTGGGCCGCGGAGGTGGGCACAGAGGGGGGCACAGAGGGCGGCACAGAGAGGGCACAGAGAACCCCAAACCAGAATACGTTGTCTAGGAGACCCTCCACAGAAGGAATAGTACATCATCAACAACAACACATGCAATGGGATCAACACGTGGTGTAACATGTTGATTCTTTGTCCAAAATATGAAGGCCCAAATAATCTAGAATAATCAAATAACCTGAGTTAACCAAATAACCCGAAATAACCAAATAACCTAGAATAACCAAATAACCTAGAGTAATGAAATAACCTAGAGTAACCAAATAACCTAAGTTAACCAAATAACCTAGAGTAACCAAATAACCTAGAGTAACCAAATAACCTAGAGTAACGAAATAACCTAGAGTAACCAAATAACCTAAGTTAACCAAATAACCTAGAGTAACCAAATAACCTAGAGTAACCAAATAACCTAGAGTAACCAAATAACCTAAGTTAACCAAATAACCTAGAGTAACCAAATAACCTAGAGTAACCAAATAACCTAGAGTAACCAAATAACCTAGAGTAACCAAATAACTTAATGTAACCAAATAACTTAATGTAACCAAATAACTTAATGTAACCAAATAACCTGAAGTAACCAAATAACCTAAAGTTGGCCGAGCAAATATTTAACAATAAGACAATATTTTAAATAATCCCTCTGATATGTATTCATAATTATCTCGCGGTGCACTATTTCACGCCAAACACAGCCGAGGATTGTTCTATAGAGAGAAAGAAAACGACAACGAATTGGCGCTATGCAAGGACTCGATTCCCTTAACAGATGCTCAGCAATAGCTCAGTCTGCTATATTATTTCTGTCTCGACTTCATATGTTTCCAGCCTTTGTCCATCGCCCCACTACATCCTCACTGTAAATTGGGAATCGCAACACCACTGAAACTCCGTGTATCATAACACACGTAAACAGCTCACCTCAATATGTTAAAGGATTTCTATCACCACAATCTGAACATTGTCCAACACTACTGACCACAGGGCAACCCCTCCGGAAGTGTCCCAAGATCACTGTGTCTTCCAATAACGTGCACAATAGATCTCTCCTCCCAGTTGATTGATTTCTAAGTATATATGCCTGTCTGACCACTGTCCATCTGTCCACAGGGCAACTCGCTAGGTGTGTCACAAGAACACTGCGAATTCCTGTACCGTTCAAGATAGACCCCCCCTCCCCCTACAATTTCTAAGTCTCTCTACGTATCTGACCACTGTCTATGTGACCAATGTTATCTCACCATTGTCTATCTGTCCACAGGGCAACTCCCTGGGTGTGTCACAAGACTATTGCGGCTTTGTGTACCGTTCAAGATAGACCCCCCCCCCTTTTTTTTTCTTCCTACAATTTCTAAGTCTCTCTACGTATCTGACCACTGTCTATGTTACCAATGTTATCTCACCATTTTCTATCTGTCCCCCGGGCAACTCCCTGGTAATGTTATCTCACCACTGTCTATCTGTCCACAGGGCAACTCCCTGGGTGTGTCACAAGTCTATTGCGGCTTTGTGTACCGTTCAAGATAGGCCCCCCCCCCTTTTTTTTTCTTCCTACAATTTCTAAGTCTCTCTACGTATCTGACCACTGTCTATGTGACCAATGTTATCTCACCATTGTCTATCTGTCCACAGGGCAACTCCCTGGGGGTGTCACAAGACCACTGCGACTTCGTGTACCGTGCTGCCGCCACCGCCTTGTGCCAGAAGAAGGAGAACTGCGTCCTCGAGT
The DNA here is from genome assembly GCA_964033795.1 of Lymnaea stagnalis. Taxonomy (NCBI): domain Eukaryota; kingdom Metazoa; phylum Mollusca; class Gastropoda; family Lymnaeidae; genus Lymnaea; species Lymnaea stagnalis. The sequence goes on along the minus strand of CAXITT010000347.1, from coordinate 767,544 downwards.
CAGAGATCTTCCTGCGGACCATGAAACTCAAAACTCGCTACATTCCCCACGCACAGCCCAAGTGTAGGAGCCAGTGTACAGTCAAGTTCCTGGGCATGATCTGATGAGATCGGGCTAGACTTAGGATTCGGGGAGTTTGGGGGGGGGGGTCGGGGGGATACACTCGAAGGAGTCAAAGGCATGTCATCGTGAACACCCAAGGGAAAAAAGTTTTCTGGGAATTTAACATGTCGGTTTAACCTGTCGGTTTAACATGGATTTATAGAGCGAAAATAACTTTAACATAAGATGACCGAAAAATATTCTAATATACACATTTTGACATTGTTTGTTTTTTTTGTGATATTCTTTTCAATTCTGCATCTAACTTTTTTTTTTTCAACTGCTATTTTAAGGTTTTCTAAAAAAAATAATAAAAAAAGTAACAAAATAGAAATGATAATTTCAAAGAAATTCAAATCAGAAAAAAAAAATCATTTATAGCTTTTACTTATATAAAGATAACCTAAATCTATTTTAAGGATCAGTGAGACCCATTGCCGATCACGTGAGCTCAGAGCACTGAAAATTACAACAATCTCTTATCACAGGCCCATATCGTATTTCATAGCTAATATATATTTGCATTACCATTATTTTTGTACTTCCCATGTCGTGCCGCCTGCCGAGTTGATCACGTGGGTAAGAAAGACAGTAAGAATGAGGACAGTCCGTTCGCGCCAAAAAGTCAACAGCACCGAAACTGACGCATCTTGAACGCTTGCCTGCGTTTGTCAACGGGTGCGTAGCTCCAGCCGTAACGTGCTCCCTGGGGTGTCGAGAAAGTTGTTGTGTTGGGGAGTCGTTGTTGGTAATGGTTAATCTCTATGGAGGAATTTTCTGACTTTGGGTGTTTGAGTTTTAAGATTTTTTTAAAGTTAGGACGGATTCGCCGACGAAAGGCGCATGCGCTAACAGGGTGATGAGACTTTCCCTTCCGTTGACAGTGTCTTTCCAGACCCGGGTTTCCTTGGTGCCCTTTTAATAAAAAAAAAAAAAATCACTCTTGGAATTGCTCTTCCAATTTTTTTTAAAAACATCCTCACCATTAGTGCTCACTAACACATGAGCGAAACTATTGCTCAACTCTGAATTCTGTTTCCTTCCTGGGGTGACCCATTTCCAACAAAAACTACCAAACACATACTTTTTTAATTTTTTTAAAAAATCCTTTACTTTAACTTCGCTTTTGTTCGTGAGTTTAGGGGGAAATTTCGGACAGCTAATTGACCCACTTCCCGTCACCCTACAGAAGTGAAACTTGGCACATTGCCACAGACAAACACATTCTTTCCAATTTTCAGCCAACAACTCAAAACAGCCCAAAAATACATTTTCCCCCTTGTTTTTCCTGGTGGAAGATGAAGGAAATAAGATGACACCGATTTCATGAAATCAAATTCCCGATAACTGCGCTAAATGAGATTCTTTAAAAAGAATTATATATCGCAAGTGCGTTTGGTGCGTAATATTTTCTTTCGTTTTTTCTGAAATGGTTGGTGAAAAATATCTGCGGTGTAAAAGTGGGTGGGACATTAAAACATGCATGTAAAGGATTTAGACGAAAAACTTAGTTTTTTTTTAAGGGGGGTTGTTTAATTACGTCTATTACCTCGAGGAAGACGGACCTATGGACCGTTGACCAACTCAAGTACGCGTTCAAGATACGAGAGATGCGGTACTGCTGGTTTTGGCGCATGCTATTATTAGATAGCTTTAGATGTAACACACTCTAGCCCGCTAAACAGAAGCTAAAGATACAAAAAAAAAAAAAGAGGTGAAGTAGCTAGCGACATCGAGAGAATTATACGAAAATTTTTAGTGTTTTAGATAGCGTTAGATGTAACACACTCTAGCCCGCTAAACAGAAGCTAAAGATAAAAAAAAAAAAAAAAGAGGTGAAGTAGCTAGCGACATCGTGAGAATTATACGAAAGTTTTTAGTGTTCTTCATTATTATGAGAACCGCTTTTTAGTCTTGGTTAAATTGCGGTGGGCAGTAACATACCATTGACATATTTGGTTGTTTTTAAAAGGAAGGACGAGCTCATCACAGTAGATTTACCAGGAGGTCAATTTTAAAGCTTGTAGACATAATTTTTGAAGGTTTGGAAACTTAGATGAAATGAAACCTAAAACACACTTTTGGTGAAAGAGTTTCAAAAAGTTAAGTGTCTTATGAATAAAATAAAATAAAATAAAAAAAAATGTTCTTTGATTTAAAAAAGTAAATCAAAATGTATTTTTTTTGACGAGATGGATTGTTTGGTTGAGAGGTTGATCGATTGGTTGAAAAATCGTATGGGACAGAACGGATGGAGAGATGCAGCAGTGCCTCAGTTGTTTGTTGCAGGTTGCATTAGTTCATGGTTGGGCGTTTCATGCGCTTCTTCACCGGTCACCAACCTCACGTGACAGTGACAGTGTTAATTACTTAAAGTAGCAGTCAATGACTTAAAGTAACATTGCCTTTTATCTAACGTTGTGGTGTTAAAGTACATTAACACACAGTGTCCTTTGCTTAAATTAGCAGAGTACTTAACCGGTGCTTAGTAGATCTTCAAACACAGTAGTTTAAAACCAATATCAAGCTCTTGTCCAAAGGCTTATCACATACGTCTCTAAGTCAACCGGTCGTATCTGTTAGACGTGGCACAGGCCGTGAGGGTCATAGGTCATTGATCAGAGGATTTAGAAGACATGTTTAAAAAAAAAAAAGCACAATGATGTTGTGTTGTTTGTTTGTTTGTTTGTTTGTGTGTAAGAGGAAATGTGATTACCGAGACAAGCTTTTATCGTCTTCTTGTCACTTGCAGACAAAAAAAAATATCGCCCTTAATCTTTATTTACCGCCCGTAAATTTTTCGTTTAATATAAGATTATTGTACATTTACATTTGAGTTGGGTTATCCATCGTGGCATCAAGTTATGGTTCTTGTATTATTTTTTTTCTTCATAATTCTGTGTATTGTTTTAATTCTTCGTGTTCATTGTGTTTAAACGCCAGCCCACGTAGCTGAAGCGCAAAATCCACCAGAGAATTTTACAAGTGTTTGAAATTATTTCTACATAAATTTCAATGGCTTCAAGTCTGTGATATTATCTTTCATTTCATGGCGTCAAGAACCAAATGTATTTTTGAAAAAACGACAATCAGTGAGGAACTTTCCAAAAAAAAAAAAAAAAAAAAAAAAAAAACACAAAACAACTCTCATGACTTACTAAATTATTATGAATTCAAATGTATTTTTAAAAAAACGACAAACAGTGAGGAACTTTCCAAAAAAAAAAAAAAAAAATGGAGAGATAGCTCTGAACAACTCTCATGACTTACTAAATTATTATGAATTATCTGCTCGTGCCACCATCTTCAGATTATAAACCTCTTATTATTTATTCATTGTTCCAGGAATGTTCAAGAAATGTTAATAACAATTTAAAACAAAAATAAACAAGAAAATGGCATGCCATTGTTTCCGTTATAAGTAAATTGTGTTTTGGGTTAATAAATTTTTTTTTTACTTTGGATAACATTATTTTAAAGTTGACGTTGTTGTTGTTGGTGCCATAAAGTGATGGCGTTGTGTTCAAGAAAATTAGCATAAATTATTGACGTTCTGCCGCAGTTTCTGTATTTAAACACACAAAAAAACTAGTCAAACTTAAAACTGCGCTTACAATTGGCAGGACAGAAGAGATGAGACTTTAGATATGAGACGTTTCAGATGAGACTTTTGAGATGAGACTTTTGAGATGAGACTTTTGAGATGAGACTTTTGAGATGAGACTTTTGAGATGAGACTTTTGAGATGAGACTTGTGAGATGAGACTTTTGAGATGAGACTTTTGAGATGAGACTTTTGAGATGAGACTTTTGAGATGAGACGTTTGCATACCACACTGAGACCAGTTTTAGTCATTTATTTTTTAATGTCCCCCATTTTTTACCCTCCTCATCATATACTCCGCATAAACCCCAGAAATTCCCTGTTTTTTTTTTTCTGTTAAAAATGAACATTCCTACAGTTTCAATGTCCATTTCTTTTGTTTCATTCTTTGCTATTTGTGCCGAGAAAATGAGAAATAAAAGTATAAAAAACAGAAGAACTCGTTTGGTTTTTACTTCGTTTGCCCTCCCTTGTTGAAGGATTCTTCTTAAATGTGTTTATATTTCCCATTGGGGTATTATGTTACCAAGCAGTGTTATTGCTCATTATTTTCAAATGTTGTATGTAAAATAACTGTTATTTAAGTATTTATTTTTTTTTTCGAATGACAAAACATTTCATGGTAAGTAAACAATAACGTTGCGTGACAAGATTGATTTACACCACAAGGCTCCCCCTAATGCAGTGGTTCTCAACCTTCCTAATGACATCCCTTTAATACAGTTCCTCATGTTGTAGCGACCCCCCCCCGGCCACAAAATTATTATCGTTGATGCTATATAACCTTAGAGTATATGTGGTTTCCGATGGTCTTAGGCGACCCTTTTGAAATGGTCGTGCGACCCCCCAAAGGGTTCGTGACCCACAGGTTGAGAACCGCTGCCCTAATGGTTCAGTTGGTCAGTAATACTAACAAGGAAATGCTTTTTTTTAAAATTACAGAAATTTAATGCTACCTTATATGCATTATATCCGAATGAGCTAGGCTGACGTAACGCCAAAGAACCGAAATGATTTACATGCTTTCGGATTCTTTAAAAAAAAACACTCACAGTTATTTTCTATTATTTTAAGGAAATCGAATAAATTTAGATGCGCAAAAAATATGTTATATCTGTTTTTATTTTTAGTAAAAGTTTAATTATTATTATAATAAATAACAAATACATTTAAAATAACAACCAAGGAACTATTTTAAGCCTTTTATCAGAATTTTAAAGATATTAAAAAAAAACAAACAAAAAAAACCACTAAATTAGTACCACCATTGTACAATATTCCGTTTTTGGCAGGTGGCCCTAAATTCGTTTTTATTTACTATATACGAGCGATGAAAATATAATTTCTATGTGCGTTCCTACAACATTCATCCGATTGCGATAAGACGTTGGCGAGTTGTTGTGTCACGCTCGCATAGGTTTCTAAATAAGTACAAAACTGTTTTACAACATTCTGTTTGTGGCCGCGGGTTCTAAATTCAATTTTTTGGGGCTTATTTGAACTATAAAAATATAATTTCAATCAGCGCTAGTGCATGGGTCGATATAATTGAATCAAATACAAACAGACACAGACAATGGCATGTCAGTTTCTGTTTTACATAATCAGTAGGTTTCTGAATTAGTACAGCCATTTTACAATATTCCGTTTGAGGCCCGAGTCCCAAGATTCGTTACTTTCTTATATGCGTTATATCAATATAATTTCAAACAGAACTAGTGCATGGTTTTATGGAGTGGAATCAAATACAAAGAACGACATTTCAGTGTGTGTGGGACATAGGTAGTAGACTTATACATAAGTACAACCATTTCACAATATTCCGTTTAGGGACATGTGCCCTAAATTCCTTTTTTTTTCTTTTATGAATTATATCAATATAATTTCCATATGAGTGCCTATATCGCAAAGGTTTCTAAATTAGTACAATCTTTTTACAATATTCCTTTTGGTAACAGGGGCCTAAATTATTTTTTTCACATATGGGTTGTATAAATATAATTTCAAACAAAGCTAATGCAGGGGGGGGGGGAGAGCGGGGGGGGGGGGGTCGGTGGCTTCAATGGTGTGACTGAATTTTGAAANGGCTCACTTCTCATATGGACAGCTGTATGTGGCCGGCTCACTTCTCATATGGACAGCTGTATGTGGCCGGCTCACTTCTCATATGGACAGCTGTATGTGGCCGGCTCACTTCTCATATGGACAGCTGTATGTGGCCGGCTCACTTCTCATATGGACAGCTGTATGTGGCCGGCTCACACGTCGAATCTTCTAATTCATTTATGTACACACCGGACGAAAAACTACAAAAAAATATTTGTCTATTTAAAAATTACGCTCTTTCGTAGAGTAGTATTGCAACGCATGCCGAGTTCTCGCTAATGTTTCAGAATGAGCTAGGGTGACCATGTAACACCAAAAGAAACGAATTAATTTAAACACGGTCGGATTCTTAAAAACAAAGATGGCGATTTTCTAATATTTTAAGGAAATCGAATCAATTTAAATGCGTAAGAATTAAAGTATATCCGCTTTTATTTAAGTAATCGATTTAGTATTATTATTGTAAATTGCAAATACATTTCAAATAACAATTAAATACCCATTTTAATCATTTGATCCGAATTTGAAAGTTATGAATTAAAAAAAATAATTATCAGTACATTTTCACATATGAATATTATCAGTTAATAACTAGTTTTCAGATATATTAGGAAAAAAAAATTTTTTTTGTTTGAATAAAAGAAAATGCGTTGTTCATAATACGAAATTAAATTTAAGTCTATATTGTCCAAAATGCCTTCAAACACTATGAAATTAAAATTCTCGATTAAACTCAAATATAAATTATAATAATCTTATAAGAACTTAATTTAAAGTCATAAATCAATCGCTTTAACGTTTGTTGATTTAATAGCCATGTGTAAAAAAAGCTGATAATTTTTTTCCCTTTTATAAAGTACATTGTATAAATATAGTTTATTTGATTTTTTAAGTTATTAATACACCACAACAAATTGTGTTTTTGTGTATTTAAACTTTAATAAGACTTTGTTGGTTTTTTTTTATTCCAAAAAAAATGTATAGATTTTATAAAATAATTAAAACGTAAAGTTTATAAATATTTTAAATAATAAATTGCCCTTTAAGCCATTATGTACAACAATGAGCATTCATAGTCAGATTCTACGAACTATTTCACATACATTTTATCTAAATGTGAACACATCATATGAAGTTGCAATTGGTTCTTTTTGATCTCAAAATCTCAAAATCCAATAACTTATGCTACAAATTTCAACTTTAGCATGGATTTTATTTAATGTTAAAATAAATTAACATAATCTGTCACTATACGGAGATATACGTCATAATATTTGTATCAATAAAATTTAAAGCATTGCGTCGTAAAAATTTGCTGGAGTTTTAGAATTTTAATTAATTTCAGGGGCATGAAAAAATGTTTGGTTGTGTATGTAAGGGGCAATAATCCCGCGAAGGATTTTTATTTTGTGCTTAATAAAAACTGTGGGGAAAGCGGATTTGATATTTTTCATTTGCCCCCAGGCAGCCAAAGATATCCTAAAAATGAAGGATTGAGTGGGATAAATCATTAATTTTCCTCGGAAACCACATATCAGGGAGATGAAAAAAGAGCTTGTACTATTTATGTAAATGCCATATCTTTAAATACAAAGATATTATAGTCGTCAAAGAAACAGGGGACGCATTTTCTTTTAACAAAAAAAATAAATAAAATAAATAGTTTCTATTCCAAAAAGGAAAATAAAATATAGTTCAAGGGCGTTGAAATAGATTGGGTAAATTTACACAAAGATACTAATACTTAAAAAAATCATCTCAAAACGCAATCATTTTACACACGTGAAGATGTAATCTTAAAGATAGAGCCGTATTACTTCTTCCTTTAAAGTCCTTGGGCGTGAACAAAGATGGGTTCAATTGTTCTATTAAAATATATTTTTGTTTCGACATTGCGAAAAGTAAAGTTCACGAAATAGTGGGCGCATTTCTATAACATTCAGTCAAGGCTGACCTGACGATCGTTAAGAGTTTCGTCTTTAAATACAAGAATCCATTTTCTGCGATTTCCCGATAATATAGTGTAATGAAGCGAGGGAAAAGTTTGGTTAAATTTTGAAGATACCAGCGAAATCGAATTCCCTTAATGTTAAAGCCATTCAAATGTAAATATATATATAAATATATAAATAGTGTTGTAAATTTAAGGACGTCTTTTTACAATTTATGGAAAGTAAAAAAAAAGGTGTAGTTCATGGGCGTGACAAAGGGTAGGGTAAGCCTAGATAGTATATAGGGTAAATATTTCTCAAAACTAAATTATGATAGAAAAATAACAATATCATGGCATAGATCCTTCCTTGCATAGATCCTTCCTTGCATAGATCCTTCCTTGCATAGATCCTTCCTTGCATAGATCCTTCCTTGCATAGATCCTTCCTTGCATAGATCCTTCCTTGCATAGATCCTTCCGTGCATAGATCCTTCCTTGCATAGATCCTTCCTTGCATAGATCCTTCCTTGCATAGATCCTTCCTTGCATAGATCCTTCCTTGCATAGATCCTTCCTTGCATAGATCCTTCCTTGCATAGATCCTTCCTTGCATAGATCCTTCCTTGCATAGATCCTTCCTTGCATAGATCCTTCCTTGCATAGATCCTTCCTTGCATAGATCCTTCCTTGCATAGATCCTCCCGTGCATAGATCCTTCCTTGCATAGATCCTTCCTTGCATAGATCCTCCCGTGCATAGATCCTTCCTTGCATAGATCCTTCCTTGCATAGACCCTTCCTTGCAGAGATCCTTCCTTGCATAGATCCTTCCTTGCATAGATCCTTCCTTGCATAGATCCTTCCTTGCATAGATCCTTCCTTTTTAAAATAAGAAAGCCTCACGAACCATTTCCAAAATGTCTCGTATTTTCCGGCATTTAAGACGACCTTTTAACCCATGAAAATCTTTTCAAAATTCGTGGGGGGTGGGGGGTGGGGGCAGGGTAAGGGGTAGTCCTTTACGCCGGGGGGGGGTCATCTTGAAAGCTGGTACACGGCCCAAACCCTGTGTTTTAACAGGAACAGAAAGGGGTCATCCTATTCATCTTATACGCCCAGTCGTCTTAATCGCCGGACAATACGGTACATTTCAAGGACGTGGCGTATAGCTGTTGTTTTAGGAGTATACAAACACCAAAACCTGTGTCAGTTAGATAGGTAAAAATGGGATGGTTATTGGTATCGCAATATGCCTATCATTATTTAATATTCTCGCTTTGTATATATATTTTTTTTTATTACCTCCTTGAAATTTTACCCAAACTTGCGTCTTGGAAAATACATTTAAAAAAAATCTGTTTCAGAATACAGTTAAAAAAGGACAAAAAAATTATAAACTTAATTAAATTTTAAAAAAAAAAAATAGATCAGCGTTTCTAATATTTTCTTTACCCAGCTACAAATTATTTGCCTCGTCTTGACCATGTACGAATTATTTGACTAGTCTTGACCACCTATGAAATATTTGACTCCTCTTGACTATTTGATAATTATTTGACAAAATAAGAAAGGTGAAAAGAATGGAATCTCAATTATTTATAGAATTGCAGAGAGTTCGGTAGTACTTAGAATTGCAGAGAGATCGGTAGTACTTAGAATTGGAGAGAGATCGGTAGTACTTAGAATTGGAGAGAGATCGGTAGTACTTAGAATTGCAGAGAGATCGGTAGTACTTAGAATTGGAGAGAGATCGGTAGTACTTAGAATTGGAGAGAGATCGGTAGTACTTAGAATTGGAGAGAGATCGGTAGTACTTAGAATTGGAGAGAGATCGGTAGTACTTAGAATTGGAGAGAGATCGGTAGTACTTAGAATTGCAGAGAGATCGGTAGTACTTAGAATTGGAGAGAGATCGGTAGTACTTAGAATTGGAGAGAGATCGGTAGTACTTAGAATTGGAGAGAGATCGGTAGTACTTAGAATTGCAGAGAGATCGGTAGTACTTAGAATTGGAGAGAGATCGGTAGTACTTAGAATTGGAGAGAGATCGGTAGTACTTAGAATTGGAGAGAGATCGGTAGTACTTAGAATTGCAGAGAGATCGGTAGTACTTAGAATTGGAGAGAGATCGGTAGTACTTAGAATTGGAGAGAGATCGGTAGTACTTAGAATTGCAGAGAGATCGGTAGTACTTAGAATTGGAGAGAGATCGGTAGTACTTAGAATTGGAGAGAGATCGGTAATACTTAGACTTAGAAAGCATGCAATTTATTACATAAAATATAATATTAATGCATACATGTAAAAAAAAAAACTACAAAAAAACAATAGTACCATAATTTAAAACTGATTTATTCCCTGTACTTGTACTTCCCCTATTACTTCCCACCCCCTAAAATGCCTTCTCGCACCCCCAGGGGGCTCTCGGGGGTGGCGGGGGGGGGAAGGAGAACCCCGTGTTGAGAAATCCTGCTTCAGATTAAGAGCTGTTACTTACATGTTGAGAAATCCTGCTTCAGATTAAGAGCTGTTACTTACATGTTGAGAAATCCTGCTTCAGATTAAGAGCTGTTACTTACATGTTGAGAAATAATAAATAAAAAGAAAGAAATATGTTTAAAAACTGTGTCGTTTTCTTGATTGCGTGAATGTATGTACTAACCATATGTACTAACCATATGTACTAACCATATGTACTAACCATATGTACTAACCATATGTACTAACCATATGTACTAACCATATGTACTAACCATATGTACTAACCATATGTACTAACCATATGTACTAACCATATGTACTAACCATATGTACTAACCATATGTACTAACCATATGTACTAACCATATGTACTAACCATATGTACTAACCATGACGTCAATGCAAACATAAAAACTTTAGGTCAATGTGACATGTCACAAAATGACAACGCTTTATGAGTTTCGGAGTAGTCCTAAACTGAAACCGGTTCCAAAAAAACAGGGGCGATTAATGGACCTGCCCTGGTCGTAAAGGGCCTTGACGTCACGCCCATACTTTGATGAGTCGTCGCAACTGTCGCCGGGTCCGGTTTGTCGACCTGCGCAACATCAGTGTCCGGTAGGCGGTAGCAGGAGAAAGTGCTGCACGTTAGGGCGTGGGGTCGTCTCAAGGTACTTACTACGGGGCGAGGGGTCGTCTCAAAGAACATAATACTGGAGTGAGGAGTCGTCTCAAAGTACATATTACGGGGCGAGGGGTCGTCTCAAAGTTAACTCTACTTTGTGTCCAATAGTAAAAAAAAAAAGAAAAGTAAAATAAAATTGTATGCTGAAAAATGCTCCAATAATTGAACAATCATCTTGGAGTAAAAAAAATAAATAATTGCTATGTTTATTGGAAATGTCACATTTATACCGTAGAGATGCAATAAATAACATATAACTAATATACATAATCAATAGATATATTTAATTGTGTTGGCCTCTCAGTGTGTTTTTTTCCCCCAGTAAGCCTTATTTTAAGAGTGAAGCTATAAATATGCATCCCTAATTTTTTGTAAAAAATAAATCCTTTATTGTAAAATGTATCAATATTTATGTTGTCGTTAAATACAGCCCGACTTTATATTATTTATTAAATTAAAAAAAAAACACGCAATAAGTTAGCCCATCGAGGTGATTATTATTATATTCATATAAGATGATACTCATAAAAGATGATACTCATAAAAGATGATACTCATACGAGATGAAACTCCTATAAGATTATAATTGTATAAGATGATACTGATTCGAGATGATACTCCTATTAGATTATACTTGCATAAGATGATACTCATACGAGATGATACTCCTATTAGATTATAATTGTATAAGATGATACTCATACGAGATGATACTCCTATTAGATTATACTTGTATAAGATGATACTCATTTAAGATAATAGACATATAAAATGATATTGAAATGCGTCTGAGAGGAGCTACTAAGATGCACACACAGGACACGTCATTTGTTTACATTTAAGGTACACAGGCCGCCATGTCGTGGGCGCGATCAACAGGCTTGTGTTAAAACCGGATTAACTCTTCAATGAACAAGTGGTTAAAGGAGGGGGGGGTGGGGTGGGGTGGTGGAGGGGGTGCTGGTGGATGCTGTCTTGAAGATCGTTTCTTGCCGAATTACATTTCTTGAATAGTCAGCTCAGAGAGTAGAGAGTAGTTGGGGAGAGTAGAAAGTAGTTGTAGAGAGTAGAAAGCAGTTGGATTAAATTCTTAATAATAACTTGACCAATTAACTGCAGTGCTCAGATTTCTCTATGGAAAATACTCACGTTAATATAGGGCTTTATACAATGAAAATGTAAAAAAAAGTTTTGCAAAGGGTTAAACTAGAACTATGTCAATAAACTTGAGTTATTTCATCGGGGATTTTGAGAAATACTTAAGAATAGTGCATTAACCCTTTACTGTCCGGCTGTGGGGGAATCAACCGTACAACAAAAAAAAAAAATATAGAGATATATATTTAAAACAAATACAAAATTGCATTTACTTGTAGCAAATATGTCCGCTGCACAATTAGGTGATGTGAAAAATCTACTGTGTTTAACAAGTAACCCAATTCCAGGCAGTAGATGTTAAATAGATGTTAAATAGATGCTAAATAGATGTTAAATAGATGCTAAATAGTCAAAGGACTAGTAAACTTCACGTTGTGTTTCTGTGCACCCATTCACCAAGTCGTGTACAATGAAAGACAAGCCAGAAGCGAGTAGGCCGCACTGGGTCAAGTCACTGGACCAGAACCTGACTCACACATCAAATCCAAAGGAATGGAACCAGGGATTCTCAGGCCGTGGAGACATTGGTGTTGAAACAAAGGTAGGATTAATTTGATACTTTGCTTAAACAAAGGAAAAAAAAATGAGCTGGAAAGAGACTTTAAAAAAGATACCTTAATATTAAGGGAGGCTATAGCTTGTAGAGAAATGGGACAGCATGAATTCCAAACAATGGAACAACTGGGAGTTAAAATTGTTTAAAGAAAGAAAGAATTACAAATTAAAATTGTTTGAAGAAAGGAAGAAATGTAAGTTAAAACTGCGTAAACAAGGAATAATGGCCATTTGAAACTGTTTAAAATAGGAAGAATTGTAAGTTAAAACTTTTTAAAGAAATAAAGAATTGTAAGTTAGCTGTTTAAAGAAAGGGATACTTTTGAGTTAATAATGTTTAAAGAAAGGATTAATTGTAAGTTGACTGTTTAAAGAAAGGAATAATTTTAAGTTAAAGTTAAAACTGTTTAAAGGAATGAAGAACTGTAAATTAAAACTGTTTAAAGTAAGGAAGAATTGTAAGTTGAAACTGTTTAAAGAAAGGAAGAATTGTAAGTTAACTGTTTAAGGAAAGGAAGAATTGTAAGTTAAAACTGTTTAAATAGGGAAGAATTGTAAGTGAAAGACAACTTCTTGACAATTTCCTCAGTCCAAGTCACTCAAAGAAAGAAAAGGAATTCTGACCCGACGGCTGCATCGGAAGTCCAAGAATGGTCAAAACGCCAACGGAAAGAGCTACAACGCCATGTTGTACAGGGGTCACTACTCCGACACATCGAGCCTGACAAGTCGTTTGACCACGTCATCAGAGAGGCGGGAGAGGAAACGGTGCCGGACAATAGGGCTTTTCCTCGTCTTCCTCATCATCGCTTTCATCATAGCGGCCCTGATAGGATGGCTCTTTTACTATTTATTGATGCGAGGTACGTCGACCACTGTACAGACATACAGTACAAACATACAGTACAAACATACAGTACAAACATACAGTACAAATATAATGAAAAAATCATTCGATTGAACCATAATGAAATAATCCATTTAACCATAATGAAAAATCCATTGAACCATAATGAAATAATCCATTTAACCATAGTGAAACAATTCATGGAACCATAATGAAACAATCAATTTAACCATGATGAAACAATCCATTGAACCATAATGAAACAATTCATTGAACCATAATGAAAAATCCATTGAACCATAATGAAATGATCCATTTAACCATAATGAAACAATTCATTTAACCATAATGAAACAATCAATTTAACCATGATGAAACAATCCATTGAACCATAATGAAACAATTCATTGAACCATAATGAAATAATCCATTTAACCATAATGAAACAATCCTTTAGCCATAATGAAATAATCCATTTAACCATAATGAAACAATCCATTTAACCATGATGAAACATTCCATTTACCCATAATGAAACAATCCGTTGAAACACAATGAAACAATCAATTTAACCCATGATGAAACAATCCATTGAACCATAATGAAACAATCCATTGAACCATAATGAAACAATCCATTGACCCATAATGAAACAATCCATTGAAACACAATGAAACAATCAATTTAACCATGATGAAACAATCCATTGAACCATAATGAAACAATTCATTGAACCATAATGAAATAATCCATTTAACCATAATGAAAAATCCATTGAACCATAATGAAATAATCCATTTAACCATAATGAAACAATTCATTGAACCATAATGAAACAATTCATTGAACCATAATGAAATAATCCATTTAACCATAATGAAAAATCCATTGAACCATAATGAAATAATCCATTTAACCATAATGAAACAATTCATTGAACCATAATGAAACAATCAATTTAACCATGATGAAACAATCCATTGAACCATAATGAAACAATTCATTGAACCATAATGAAAAATCCATTGAACCATAATGAAATAATCCATTTAACCATAATGAAACAATTCATTGAACCATAATGAAACAATCAATTTAACCATGATGAAACAATCCATTGAACCATAATGAAACAATTCATTGAACCATAATGAAATAATCCATTTAACCATAATGAAACAATCCATTTAGCCATAATGAAATAATCCATTTAACCATAATGAAACAATCCATTTAACCATGATGAAACATTCCATTTACCCATAATGAAACAATCCATTGAAACACAATGAAACAATCAATTTAACCCATGATGAAACAATCCATTGAACCATAATGAAACAATTCATTGAACCATAATGAAACAATCCATTGACCCATAATGAAACAATCCATTGAAACACAATGAAACAATCAATTTAACCATGATGAAACAATCCATTGAACCATAATGAAACAATTCATTGAACCATAATGAAACAATCCATTGAACCATGATGAAACAATCCATTGAACCATAATGAAACAATCCATTGAACAATATTGAAACTATCAATCTTACAATCTTCTTGTTGTTTTCCCCCCAGATCAACCCCGGGCTGAATCATGTAAGTCGATGTCCTACATTTCTCTTATCTCTGACTTAATCCTGACACATTTGTACCGCAATCGTGTGGTGATTTAAAAGAACACCATGCCAATTATTTTCAGAAGCTTAACAATTATTTCATGCATACAACTAGATCAATCTCTGGTACAGGATTCTAAGTTGAAATATCTTATCAAAATGACATGGTGTTAATCTTGAGGAGCTTAAATCTGTATGGTTAGTAGTGTTAAAAAATCTTCAGACATAATGTTCCACTCTATAGCCTTCATGATAGTGTGATATGGTTGGCAGCTTCGAGATTGCTGAGTGAACTATTTTACTTTTGTTCAAGTCCAAAACTTTTTTTTTTGAAGGGTATTATTAAAGACTTTCTTTCTACTCCCCATTTACATGGTGTGGAGCATAATTTTTTTGTAGACCCATGTGACGTTTTAAGATCGCGACGTACTCGTGCAGTGTACTCCTGGTGAACGTCTGAAAAAAAGGGGTGGGTAGGGGATGGAGCGAGAAGTTGACAAAACGAGCGTACAAGTCGCCCGCTTTACAAGAGTCCCAACGACTGCTCCTCCCCTAGGCTCGCAACAACACAATTTGTTCACGCCCCTGAAGTATTTAAATATTCTAATGACCCACCCGATTTTTATAAATGATCTTTATTTCAACAACTATTTCAGGAAAAGACAAACAAAGAGATAGTACGCCCCAAACGCATATGTGGTATTTTTTTAAAAAAAGAATCAAATTTAAGGCAGTTATCGGGAATTTTATGTCGTAAAATCAGTTGTCATTAGAGTTCTGTCCCCCTGAGAAGAGGAACATCTGTTGTTGTTTTTATGGTGGGGTTTGGGGAAAGGTTGGACTGACAATTTGATATAGGGTGTTGTCATCGGGAACGAGTCTATATGCCAAGTTTCAGCTCGATTGGGTTGACGGAAAGTGGGTCAGTTAGCTGTTCGAAGATTTTGACAGCATCGGAAAAAAAAAGCGAACTGATTAAACACACAAAAAAAAAAATTCTTGTATTTTTCGATGCAAGTCCACCGATTTTAATTCAAAAATAATCGAGGCATAAAATTAACGCATATTTTCAGCAAGCGGCGGGAAAAGAATTTTATCGTCTGACGTGTCCCTGAGGATACTCAATGAGACTTACCACCCACGAATGGCCAATAGGAGCTCAGAGGCATTCAGGAGAATCTCCAGGACGCTCTGTCAGGAGGTAAGAGAGAGATGAGAGAGAGAGAGATGAGAGAGAGAGAGATGAGAGAGAGAGAGATGAGAGAGAGATGAGAGAGGGAGAGAGAGAGAGATGAGAGAGAGACATGAGAGAGGGAGAGAGAGGGGGTGAAGAGAGAGGGGAGAGAGAGGGATGAAGAGAGACAGAGAGGGGGGAGAGAGGGGGGAGAGGGAACAAGAGAGAGAGAAAGAGAGAGGGGGAGAGAGAGGGAAAGGGAGAGAGAGATAATGTGTGTAAGAAAAGATGCTTCGACTGAGACTTTTGTCTGTGTGAATCCAATGGATAACAGACTGGTCGCTATTGAGCTCTCTAACTTCATATGTCCGGGCAATCACATCAAATATAGTTACATAGAATTCAATTACAATGCTGTGACATATATGTCCCATGGCAACCCTTGTAATTAAAAGTTAAATGAATAAATAACACATTTTTTTTTTTACGGAATAAGAAACGCACTGTACGTGAAACCCCCGAAAAAAGTCACAACCAACGTGTCGGCGAAAAGCCGTCTTCAGCGAACAAAAACAATTAAAAATAATAAACATCCGAAATAAGGGTATCTGATGCTGTGTAGGGTTGGAGAGAAAAAAGTTGAACCGAGAGGTAACTTTCATACCGTGACGATGAAGTTACCTTTATACTTAGCATGATAATAAAGAAAGCAGAATATAAACCTAACCCTAATATTATACAAAATATATCCCATACCCCCCCCCCTTTAAAATAATAAAAAATTCGCTGGATTTTAAGTCACCTGGTGTGCGGATGACCAGATGGTCCTAGCCGATGTTGAAGGGCGAACAACAATGCGTTCTACTTAGTACAAGAGGGCGGGGCCAAGAATGCAGTGAACCATATCTCAAACCAGGGGAACGCGTGTTCCTGGGCCAGCACCTGCGGACCATAAACAATCAGGTCGACCCTGGTCGAGTCGGAGCTCCAACGACATCTTTGTTCTGTCATTGACCGTAGGCAGGGCCGGGTTTACATGTAAGCTAAGTAAGCTGTAGTTTAGGGCCTCACATTCTGCCAGGGCCTCAATAAGCTACAGCTTAGGGCCTAAAAATCTTCTGGTGCCCCAGTAAGCTACATCATAGGGCCTCACATTCTGCCAGGGCCTCAATAAGCTACAGCTTAGGGCCTAATAAACTGCTTGTGCCCCAGACTGCCAGTAAGCTACATAGGTGTCTTTCATTCCGTGGCAATCAAGTTACCTTTTTACTTGGCAATCAAGTTACCTTTCTACTTGGCAATCAAGTTACCTTTCAAATTGGCAATCAAGTTACCTTTCTACTTAGAGTAATAATAAAGAAAACAGAATAAAAACCTAACCCTAAAAGTCTGATGGGGCCACAGGAAGCTACAGCTTAAGGCCTCACATTGTGCCTGGGCCTAAGTAAGCTGCAGCTTAGGGCCTAAAAATCTTCTGGGGCCTCAGTAAGATACAGCTTAGGGCCTAACAATCAACTGGAGCCTCAATAAGCTACAGCTTAAGGCCTAAGAGTCTGCTGGGGCCTCAGTAAGCTACAGCATAGGGCCTCCCATTTCTGCCAGCGGCCCAAAAAATCATTTTAAATACTCTTTTCCTATTTGTCTCTTCTTGAATTTTTCTTTTCTCATTTTTTCACAATGTGTTATGTTAAAGTAAAATGTGCAAAGTAACCTTCTATAATGTCAATGCTACTTAATGTATGTTAGCAATACGGGCCGTTTGTCAAACTCTAAGTCTAATCAGTATACTATATTTAGGGTGAATCTCAATACTAACCTGGTAATTGCCCGTTCCAGTCTTGCCATTTCTTTGCTTTTATGTCCTTGTCTATGGCTCTAAGTTTTTTTTATTCCAGAAGAATCCAGGTTCTTTTATCCATTGTAGATGTTTCTCTTAACAAAATGTGTGTATCACAAAATGTTGTCTGCATTATTTAAATGTTTGTCAACACGTTTCCCCGCCATCACCAACACTGCGTATCAACACTACGCATCAACACTGCGCATCAACACTGCTCAACTAACACTGCTCATCTATAGACTTGATTATACAAATATATAGATTAACGTTTTCTTTGACCAGCGGTTGGAATTTAAAACCGTAGGTGGCCTCTGGAGTTAGTATGACTAAGGATCTTTACATGTCTACATTTTGTTCTTGACTTTAGGACATACCACTAAAATAAGGTGTCACACATTCAGGGTGGAAGGGGAAAGGGTTGGGGGCTGTTACCATAATTATCTCTTCCACGTATTCTCAAACAATGAATGGGTAATGGGGCCCGTGCCCTGGTTCTCATTTTATCATGAACCCGACACGGTTTAATCTCATTATAAATATGTAACACATTCTAAATATATGTTGAGATCTGGTCTAGCAGTATGTCTAAAAACTATGTTGAAAAGAGGTTTGATAGAGAGAAAGGGAGAGAGAAAGAGACAGAGAGAAGGAGATAGAGAGAGGGAGAGAACCAGTGGCTACGTTTTTCAAGGGTATGAGAATCCCTGTTGTTACTTTGAACGCTGATTGAGTCCGTGAGTTGTGTTATGATTGTGTCTGAATGATCATTGGATGACAGGAATAGAATAATAAACAAGTGTGTGGATATTAGGCGGGAGTTAGAGAGAGTGGAAGAGAGAGAGAGAGAGAGAGAGAGAGAGAGAGAGAGAGAGAGAGAGAGAGAGAGAGAGAGAGAGAGAGAGAGAGAGAGAGAGAG
>CAXITT010000347.1:722772-747571 GCA_964033795.1 Lymnaea stagnalis | reverse complement strand
GAGAGAGAGAGAGAGAGAGAGAGAGAGAGAGAGAGAGAGAGAGAGAGAGAGAGAGAGAGAGCGAGTTGATTAAGGATTAAGTCATGAGACATTCTTGAGTGATAGCTCCCGTGGTTTTGGATAGACTGTGTAGTTATTTATGAGATCTTGTCAACCGGTCAACGGTGTGACGGACACACGGACAAAAGAAGATCCCTAGTGTTTGTGTTCCGCTATTCGCTTTTCCTGTGTATTCGTTGGTAGCCAGTCATGCAGAGTGCCTGGGAACTCGATGACAGACAGTGTTGCAGAGTGCCTGGGAACTCGAAGACAGACAGTGTTGCAGAGTGCCTGAGAACTCGAAGATAGACAGTGTTGCAGAGTGCCTGGGAACACGAGGACAGACAGTGTTGCAGCGTACCATCGACAAATGTTGCCAGGAAATGCTCGAAGATGTTCGACTAGAGTGGCAGTGTAAATTAATAACGGTTAAGCCTTAAATTGCATTATTCATTGAAGATGTTCTGCCACATATCACTTGTATTGTTGACAGTGACGTCCTGTCACACCTTAGGGGTGTTGTTGACAGAGCGTGTAGCTCTCGAAACCGGCAACGTGTAGTGGATCTGTTCTGTAAACAAAGTGATACCGACAGACATGGATATTGGTGTGTCCAGGTGGCTTTCCGACTCTGTGAACTTGAAGTGATCCCGTCGATATCCGCGCAGTGGATGACATGGATTAACGAGGAAACGCTGGATAGCTTTTTCTAATTGGAACCTTTCCTTATCACTTGGCGAGGAAGCCATTTGCTTAGCAGTTATGCAAATCAACCCTCCCTGCGAAGAGAAACAAAGGTTTAGTTTAGTATTATATATAATGTCTTACACGACTTGAAAGTTCAATGCAAAATTCAATGCAGATTTCCATGTAAAGTTCAATGCAGATTTCCATGTAAAGTTCAATGCAGATTTCCATGTAAAGTTCAATGCAGATTTCCATGTAAAGTTCAATGCAGATTTCCATGTAAAGTTCAATGCAGATTTCCATGTAAAGTTCAATGCAGATTTCCATGTAAAGTTCAATGCAGATTTCCATGTAAAGTTCAATGCAGATTTCCATGTAAAGTTCAATGCAGATTTCCATGTAAAGTTCAATGCAGATTTCCATGTAAAGTTCAATGCAGATTTCCATGTAAAGTTCAATGCAGATTTCCATGTAAAGTTCAATGCAGATTTCCATGTAAAGTTCAATGCAGATTTCCATGTAAAGTTCAATGCAGATTTCCATGTAAAGTTCAATGCAGATTTCCATGTAAAGTTCAATGCAGATTTCCATGTAAAGTTCAATGCAGATTTCCATGTAAAGTTCAATGCAGATTTCCATGTAAAGTTCAATGCAGATTTCCATGTAAAGTTCAATGCAGATTTCCATGTAAAGTTCAATGCAGATTTCCATGTAAAGTTCAATGCAGATTTCCATGTAAAGTTCAATGCAGATTTCCATGTAAAGTTCAATGCAGATTTCCATGTAAAGTTCAATGCAGATTTCCATGTAAAGTTCAATGCAGATTTCCATGTAAAGTTCAATGCAGATTTCCATGTAAAGTTCAATGCAGATTTCCATGTAAAGTTCAATGCAGATTTCCATGTAAAGTTCAATGCAGATTTCCATGTAAAGTTCAATGCAGATTTCCATGTAAAGTTCAATGCAGATTTCCATGTAAAGTTCAATGCAGATTTCCATGTAAAGTTCAATGCAGATTTCCATGTAAAGTTCAATGCAGGATTCAATGTCGAATTCAGTGTAGATGTCTATGTTATTACTTTTTAAATACATTTAAGTCTGGTGGACTCAAAAAAAACTTAGCTATAAATCCATCAATAATTTTATTCAACACTTGTCTTGAGGGAGAGGGGGGGGAGGGTATGAAACTGGATCTTAGGATAGTAAGTTAATGACCAGCGAATTAATTATGCACTGCTGGATACCCTGACAACCCCCCATCCCCCAAGGCAAAGGAACCCCAGCCTCCCCCACTCCACGCCCCTGGTCTTAACAGTCTTTACCAAAATAATGATGCGTAAAAAGAGCGCATCCATGATTTGGTAGGCAAATCAATCCACGAATTAAGTTCAGTAATTTGCCTGCGTCATCCACAGATGGATTCCTTTTTCCTGACAAGCAACATGAGTCAGTCTTACAACGGCTGTGAGGTGACCGAGATCAAGTAAGTGGTGGTTGTCCTTATCGTTAGCCCTAACTGGTTCATGGTTGACTGCGGATAGAGCTAACTGGGTCATGGTTGACTGCGGATAGCCCTAACTGGGTCATGGTTGTCTGCGGATAGCCCTAACTGGGTCATGGTTGTCTGCGGATAGCCCTAACTGGGTCATGGTTGTCTGCGGATAGCCCTAACTGGGTCATGGTTGTCTGCGGATAGCCCTAACTCGGTCATGGTTGATTGTAGATAGCCCTAACTGGGTCATGGTTGACTGCGGATAGCCCTAAATGGGTCATGGTTGACTGCGGATAGCCGAAACTATGTCATGGTTGACTGCGGGTTGGTGGGGTAATGTCACGTGCTAGTGCTCTCACAACCATGCTCAAATCAGTTGAGCTTCCTTGGCATTCACTCAAAGCGCTAGAGAGTGGCGTAGATTCTGTGATTTTTCTATGAACATAAATCACTGTCATTTAGTTCCGACCAGCCTCGGGTTCAAACCTTGATCACAAACCTCAAGGTTATTTTTTCCAGAGGAACTTTGAATGTCATTTTGTGTTAATATTTGGGTCTAAGAACTGTAACAACAATAAATTATTTGTGTGGCATTGGTTGTGTATTCCAGAAATGTCGCAGATGTCCCTGGATGTCAGTGCGTGTGGTCAAAGTAAGTATTCCTTTTCTTCCTGGTCAAATATAACATGAAGATACGTCACAGTGTCGAGCAGCAAAGCGTCTACATTTTAATGGCATCTTCTGTTTTGTAATCCAAGAAATTTATTCAATAGTTGTAATTATCATAGTTGTTGTAATAATCATAGTTGTATTTATCATAGTTGTAATTATCAAAGGTGCAATCATTATGACTGTCATTATCATTGTGGTTTAAAAGCCGAAGTACAGTAATACTTGAATGACGTCACATTGATTATTTATGGACTGGATATTTCCCCGACACTTCCTGTCTGACTGACACACACCTCTTATATAACAGTTAATCTGATTGGTTAGAAATGTAACTGCTCCTATCTATATTGATATAGTTTTCCACTAGTCGATCTATTTCATCTGATTCCTAGAAATAATTCCCATACATAAGTTAACGTCATTAAAAAAAATAATCTTAGCTATTTTTTTTTTTTTTTTTGGACTGAATTCACCAATCACCTTTTTTTAAGATCCCCTGGCCATTCCGTGATGACGTCTGACCGGATGTGACGTATATTTTCAGTGAGGGCAGTCTCCTCGTCAACTACCCACTGTACTTCAATATAGTTTTCCACTAGTCGATCTATTTCATCTGATTCCTAGAAATAATTCCCATACATAAGTTAACGTCATTAAAAAAAATAATCTTAGCTATTTTTTTTTTTTTTGGACTGAACTCACCAATCACCTGTTTGTAAGATCCCCTGGCCATTGCGTGATGACGTCTGACCGGATGTGACGTATATTTTCAGTGAGGGCAGTCTCCTCGTCAACTACCAGCTGTACTTCAACGGCACACATGACAAGGACCGGGTCCGCTGGACGGTCCAGGACGTCATCTACCACGGGGCCACCAAGCACTATGTGGGGGCGATGGCGTATGTGCTGATCAAGGACTTCTTGGTGGACATCAAGGCCAACTGGAAGCAAGACTTTGGTTGGTTCATTTGATAGGGAATGCGCGAATACGAGTCCTTGGCACTTTAACAGCTGTCTACATAGAAACATAACTGTGGTCTACTCTATTTGATAGGCAATACATGCACTCTACTCATTGTGTTATGTTCTATGCAGAAAGTTTTTAAATTATTTTCTTTTTTTTAAAAAATAGGGAAATGAAAAAATACCATGAAGGCATATAGAAAATAAATATTATAAAGATACAAAGAAAAAAATTATAAAAATTGAAAGAAAAAATACTATAAAGATAGATCTATAAAGAAAAAAAAAGATATAGAGAATATTAGACATGACTTTTTTTTCTTCTTGTATCAAACAGAAAATTTTCTGTATAGGGGTTATTTTTCTAAGATGAAAAATCTTTTTAGCAAGTCACTGTGGCATCAAATATCCGATGTAGGTGAGCCAGGCATCGGTTGGCGCGCGTGCATGATGTAAGATTATCTTATTTCGTTCCACTGTAAGATCATATCAATCCAAGACGAGGTCTCTTAGCAGGAACCTGGAGGTCTTGAGCAGGGACCTGAAGGTCTTGAGCAGGGACTTGAAGGATCTTTGCAGGGACCTGAATGTCTTGAGAAGGGGCTAAAAGTCCTGAGCAGGGGCCTAAAGGGCTTTGTAATCGATCATCATAATTTGAGTATCGTACTCGTTATTCTTATTTCTGTCAAGGTCACATTCTGTATTGAAACGTTTCAATGTCATCAACAGACGGGATAGAGGCGGACCTGACGATCCCTGTTTTCAACTTAAACCACACAGCCGGCCTGAAGGACAGGCTGTCTAAAGATTTCATAGACCTGGCTGCTCCATTCTGCAACGATGTGAGTAGATAAAGACTTCATTGTACATGCATTAACTTATGAATGATAAAAACAAACACAAGTTTTAACAATATTTTCTAAAATTATCCTTGATATTACACGAGTAATCAGTCAGATTTAAAATCACAAGATGAGGCTTTGAGATTATTTATTGCGCTCTCTCCAAGGCCAGCAGAAAACAATCAGTACAAATTAGCGTTGGGAAAAAAAAGGGGGTGTGGGGTATCTGTACCCTAGCACTCTGAGAATTTGGAGCCTCTCTATTGTTTTTAAGTATCATATGTGATGGATAGCGTCAAAGCTGCATGCAAGAAACCTTGGAGCGATATATGTTCATTGACATCTTCTAACATATAAGTTTATTAAATTTCTAATTCTTCTTAATTCGTAGTTTCTTGTTTTGTCTTGTCTGCTGGAGAGGGCGTCTTGCCGGAACGTTCTTTTAGATAGTCACAATTTAAAAGAAAATAAAGTTAAATTTTTAAAGGTTTCACAGTTTAAAATCATAAATGATTGGATGGTAAGAACACAAAAATGGCTTCAAACATTTCCTTATCAGAAGATGTTGACTTGTAGTCTAACTTACATAAAAAAATCAAATAACTGACATCGTGACTAACTAAATATAATGGTCAATTATCATCATGGTTAACTCATAACATGGCCATCTAATATCATTGTCAACTATTACCACGAACAAAAAATAGTATGGGCAACTTTTATTATGGCCATCTGGTATCGTGGCCATCTGGTATCATGGCCAAATGAAGTCATACAATTGTTGTCTTCATGACCCATTTGTTATCTTGTTTAGCCTACCGCATGATCGGTTGAAATCAAAGACAAATTTAAAAATGCCAACAAATAACATTCGTATATCATCTATTTGTATGACAGGTCGGTCAAATCTTAACAAGGAGGAGCATTAGCAGTTTCGCTGACAGGTATTACTCATGCGAGGTCAGAGGTTTCAGGTAATAGAGTCATTTTTTTTATTTAGAAAAAAGCTACATCTAGACTAAATAATATTTAATCCCACTAACTGTTTTGGGCACACTCGTGACGTAGCTCATCAAGACACAGGGGTAGGGGGTAGGAAGGGGTGTGTGCGGAGGGGGTGGTACACCATGGGCGTCACTTTTTTTTCTTTATAATGGAAGGGGGGAGGCTATTTCGGCAAAAATGCAGAGTTCTTTTTAAGGAAGAGGATTTAAAAATGTTGCCCCCCCCTACCCCCAAACCGAGTGTTACCAACCCTAGATATGCCACTGGTAAGAGAAACCATATTGTGTTCCAGCAGATTAGCATTGATCAAATTGGAATTTAGGGGAGGTTGGTTCTGTCGTGGTGTAGTCAAGAACTTTGGACAAATCAACGTTGCGTACAGACAACAGACGTTGAAATTCTGCTTCTCTCGAAACAATGTTCTGTCCAGAGAAGTCTGCGCGTTCATAATTGGTGATTAAAAAATTAAGACAACCCTAGAAATGAATCACCAAACAATGACGGGCGGCAATGCGTGAACGTCCCGTCTGCGCTAAGTCAATGACGGGCGGCAATGCGTGAACGTCCCGTCTGCTTTGAGTTACTTGACACAACATGAACTCTAGTAACCCACTTTATAAAAATCCCACTTGGTGCTAAAGTCTGGCAATTTTATTTTGCGCACATTTTGAACGCAGCGTTACTGCCAGACATACATACCAAGAAAGTTGTTGTTTGGGACAATATTAACTGAAAGAAAATGAACAGCAACATTTCTGCTGTTCTTGCTGTTTGGGGTTTTGCTGTAAATTTAAAACAAAACATTCAAACATGACTTTTTAGCATTTTAACATAAAAGTTAACTTGAAACTTTTTTAAAGTTAACTTCATTTTGGAAGGTCTAGCCTTAACTTTCATAACTCTTTCATTTCTTCTTCTTCTATATCTTAAGGGCCCACGATAAATTTATTGATCATTTTGGCTCCTATGCATGTAGATGGGATTTGCAATGTTTCTGTTATTGGTGTTGATGAGGAAATCATGCACTAGGGGTTTGAAGGCTTGAGGCAATAGACACAACAGTAACTTCCCTACACTGAATTCGTCTTTCCTACTAAACTTAGCCTTAAATTTCTGATTGCTAACATGCCTAGCCTTAATTTGGAGACCCCGAATGTACCGAATCGGTCCTTGCTCCACAACCGTCATATTATCACTTGATTTAACCTGTACATTATATGTTGCTCTATGTTGTAAAATATGTCTTTTGAATGAATAAATACAAGGCAACTTTACATCGTGGCATGTGTTCATAAAGGTCAATTTAACACCACAGCTCAAGGCCTGACCGGATCACGTTCCAGGTCCACCTGACAGGCCAACAGTGGCGCAGCGTACAGAAGACTCTGCCGTACGTTCTCATGTTGGGCGCAAGGAATGCTACGTTTCATGGCCAGGTCAGGCAAGCATTCTTCAAGCACATAACTAAAGCATGATCATTAATCAGGACATCCAGAGATTAATCCGTGAACGTCCCATCAACTAAATTTACCTCACAAAATAATCATTCAAGTAACGCACTTGATGCGAACTCCAATTATTTCTCTCCCTCCCCCACCCTGGCCCGAAGCCACTTTTTCGCGCCCCTAAACTATATTAATTTTGTAACGGCCCACACACCCGCTTTCACACCCCAGGTTTATTTCACAAACTATTTCAAGAAAAAAAAAAGAAAATATTACGCACCAAACGCACCTGCGATATCTTGTAAGAATCTCATTGAGTTATCGGGAATTTTATTTTCCACCCTATTAACTTCACAATTACACCGCACTTCTTTCATGCATGGAGATTGGTATGTATTGATTACTTGATTACTGGACTGAATCAAACACATTGTATTTTCTGTAATCTCATTGTAAAGTTACAGTTGCTGTCCAGGAGTACTTGTTGCTGTCCATGACAGCCTGGACTGTCACGCTGTTCCAGAACTAGATGTTGATGAATGCGAACTCCTGTGGGTGAAGGTGAAGCTGAAGGGTAGACGCACACTTTACGTGTGTGCCTATTACAGGCCCAACACAGCAGATGAACCAAGCCTGAGGAGGCTTGATGTGTCACTTCAGAGAGCAATGCAGTCTAAGAACGTTTCTCTCCTTATAGGGGGAGATTTCAACTTTCCTGGTTGGAACTGGCAGATTCCTGCTTTGAAGCCCAAGTCCCCTTACCCGGCCCTACACTCTGAATTCATGGAGATAATTAACAACCATGGTCTGGAACAGATGGTTAAAGAACCCACGAGAGGGGAAAACACTCTCGACCTACTCCTCACTAACAGTCCACATCTCATCCCAAGAGTAGAAGTCATCCCCGGAATATCAGACCACTGCATACCGTACTGCGAATTTCAAGTCAGCGTGCTAAAAAAGAAACAGGCTGTGCGAGAAATCCCCATTTATGCAAAGGCAGACTGGGATGGCCTGAGAAGTGCAATGACTGAGCTGAGTTCAAACATGCATGAGATTCAGGGTAATGCGACAACAGAAGAGCTGTGGATGAAATTCAAGACAACAATCACTGATGCAGTGATGAAATTCATACCACACAAGACCTCAAAACCTAAGACAAATCAACCATGGGTTACGGCTGAAATCCAAAGGCTCATACACAGGAGAGACCGCCAGTACAAACGTATGAAGAAGAATGGGTCGGTCGAACTAAAAGCCGAAGTACTGAGGCTCCGAAGAACCATCCAACGCTTACTGCGCAGATCCTACTGGAACTACCTGAACGGCATCTTCTCAGAGGAAGATACTACCGCCAAGAACAAGCGGTTCTGGAGCTATGTCAAGCATCAAAGGTCAACAAACATCGGAGTTTCCCCCCTGAGATGGGAAGGCAAGTTGACGTCTGAACCCAAAGAACAGGCGGACATACTCAATCAACAGTTCCAGTCGGTCTTTGGGGATGGTAGAGAGTACTCAGAAGTTGAGTTCCTGCTGAAGACCAAGATGATGAGCACAGCCTATCCCACCATGGAAGATATCAAGATCTCAGAGAAGGGTGTGCTGGAACTTCTTAAAAGCATTAACCCCTACAAGGCATGTGGTCCTGACAACATCAAGCCACGAGTGCTAAAAGAATTGGCCGAAGAAATCGCTCCTGCATTAACAATCCTTTTCCAATCGTCGCTATTCACAGGCAAAGTTCCAACTGACTGGAGAACAGCGTATGTCACTCCGATCTACAAAAAAGGAGAACATTACGACCCAGCCAATTACCGCCCTGTATCCCTCACTAGCGTAGTATGTAAACTATTGGAACACATAATCGTAAGCGCGGTCATGAATCACCTGGAGAGAAATAATATACTCAATGACTGTCAGCATGGCTTTCGAGTCAACAGATCATGCGAGACCCAACTCCTTGAATTTGCTGAAGAGTTGACGACCAACTTGGAGAACAGCAAGCAGACTGATGTGCTTGTGCTGGACTTTTCAAAAGCGTTTGACCGTGTCAACCATAGCTTGCTATTGCACAAACTGCATAGATATGGGATCCAAGGCACTACCAAAACATGGATCTCTAGCTTCCTCAGCGACCGATGCCAGGCAGTAGTGGTAGATGGCAAAACCTCCTCCTTTGTCAGTGTTAAGTCAGGGGTCCCCCAGGGCTCAGTGCTAGGCCCTTGTTTGTTCCTAGCATATATCAACGATCTGCCCGAGAAGCTGACCTCTCAAGCAAGACTGTTCGCAGACGACACGGCGGTATATAGGACAATCGTCAACAGCTCTGACCAGAGCCAGCTTCAACAAGACCTCAATCGGTTAGCTGAGTGGGAGATAAGCTGGGACATGGAATTTCATCCCGTCAAGTGCCAAACCCTGTCAGTCTCCAGAAGCAGGTTCCCTCTAAACCACTCTTACGAACTGCATGGCCATATTCTTGAGCCAGTTTCCTCCGTTAAGTACTTGGGTGTTACCATCCAAAGAGAGGTCCGCTGGGACGAGCACATTAACAGTGTGTGCAACCGGGCAAACAAGACCCTGGGGTTCCTAAGGCGCAATCTGAAGATCGGCAACTCAAGCGTGAAAGAAAAAGCCTATAAAGCCTTTGTCCGACCTATTTTAGAGTATGCTTCTACAGTCTGGGACCCATTTACCCAGAAAAGCATAGACAGGTTGGAGGCGGTCCAGCGACGGGCAGCACGCTTTGTCATGAACCGCTACAGAAGCACCTCGAGTGTTGGCAGCATGCTGGAAACACTGGGCTGGTCGACATTGGAAGAACGACGACGACTATCCAGGCTCACCATGTTGTACAAGATAACAAATGGACTGGTGCACTGCTCCGGAATCAAACAGAAACTCGTTAATCTTCCCCCCAGACTGCGACGAAGTCACGACAAACAGTTCCGGCTGGTAAAAACAAGAACGAAGTACAGAAGCTCCTCATTCCTGCCGAAGACAATAGGGGACTGGAACAAGCTTCCAAAAGCAACAGTTGAGGCGGCTACACTCGATACATTTGTGTCTATTGCCTCCTGTATTCCAACCCCCAGTTCATAACACCACTGCTGAGTCGCCCTTGCAACCAGTGAAGTATCCCATTGAAACCCATGGACAGTAACATCGCAAACCTCTCTGAAACATAGGAGCCAGAATGATCAATTCATTGATCGTGGGCCCTTAAAATAAAGAAGAAGAAGACATCACAAAGATTCTTTAAAAAAAAAATATAATAAATATATCAAATCCAGCCATTCAGCGCCGTCAATCCATGTTCTCTACTGTGAAAACAGTAAAGAAAGCAGATTAAAAATTAGATTCGGTAGACAATGTTGAAAATAATAATTTTCGCGATAGAAATCTTTCTTCTAATCGGTGTTTTTCGCAAGTACTGATTCACGATTTCCATCACCAAGGACTTGTCTTTTTTTTTAAATTTTTTTTTTAAAGATTTAGTAAAGTCATGTTAAAAGTTAGGCAACTTTCCCCCACAGCCCGTGAAAATGATCGGCCCCCTGGTCGTCACGCCGTACAACCTGGACTTCGTCCTCAAACCGCACAACGTCACCAAGACCACGGTGCCGGCGACGACACCACCGACAACCTCCACCACGACGAGGAGGACTACAACTACAACTTTACGTAAGACGTTGCTGACACTTTCATGGAAGGTTCTCAAACTATCAAGATAATTTCACGAAATATATTGATGCTGTTATTTGTAAACCACCCCCTCCCAACCCATCCCAAACAATGCAGCTTAAAGCAGTGAACAATAGTTTTTACTACATTTCCTACCTGCCCCTCTTTTAAACCAAACTTTGAAAACAATATTTTTCAGATATAAATTTAGAGATATATGACTTTGATGTTTTTATTCAAATTAGGGCTTTTGATTTACCAAAAAGTCTAGTCACTTATCAGCCCTGAGGTAATTGTGAAGTGACTTTTATGTTAATTCACTTGAAAAAAAAGTGAATTACCCATAATACTTATATTATGATAATGTTTGTTTACAGTCGCACACTTTCCCAAAGCCCATATCACCTTGGTGTCCCTCACTAGCGTAGTATGTAAACTGTTGGAGCACAGAATCTTAAGCGCGGTCATGAATCACATGGAAAGACACAATATACTCAATGACTGTCAGCATGGCTTTCGAGTCAACAGATCATGCGAGACCCAACTTTTTGCATTTGCTGAAGAGTTGACGACCAACTTGGAGAACAGCAAGCAGACTGATGTGCTTGTGATGGACTTTTCAAAAGCGTTTGACCGTGTCAACCTTAGCTTAATATTACGCAAACTGCAGAGATATGGGATACAAGGCACTACCCATGGATCCCTAGCTTCCTCAGCGACCGATGCCAGGCAGTAGTGGTAGATGGCAAAACCTCCTCCTTTGTCGGTGTTAAGTCGGGGGTCCCCCAGGGCTCAGTGCTAGGCCCCTGTTTGTTCCTAGCATATATCAATGATCTGCCCGAGAAGCTGACCTCTCAAGCAAGACTGTTCGCAGACGACACGGCGGTGTATAGGACAATCGTAAACAGCTCTGACCAGGACCAGGTACAACAGGATCTCAATCGGTTAGCTGAGTGGGAGATGAGCTGGGACATGGAATTTCATCCCGTCAAGTGCCAGACCCTGTCAGTCTCCAGAAGCAGATCCCCTCTAAACCACTCTTACGAATTGCATGGCCATATTCTTGAGCCAGTCTCCTCAGTGTTATTATTCAAAGAGAGGTCCGCTGAGACGAGCACATCAACAATGTGTGCAACCAGGAAAACAAGACCCTGGGGTGCCTAAGGCGCAATCTGAAGATCGGCAACCCAGGCGTGAAAGAAAAAGCCTATAAAGCCTTTGTCCGGCCTCTTTTAGAGTACGCTTCAACAGTCTGGGACCCATTTACCCAGAAAAGCATCGACAGGTTGGAGGCGGTCCAGCGACGGGCAGCACGCTTTGTCATGAACCGCTACAGAAACACCTCAAGTGTTGGCAGCATGCTAGAAACACTGGGCTGGTCGACATTGGAAGAATGATGACGACTATCCAGGCTCACCATGTTGTACAAGATTTAAAAATGGGCTGGTCCACTGCTCCGGCATCAAACAGAAACTCGTCCATCTTCTCCCTGGACAAGAGCTCCTCATTCCTGCCAAAGACTATAAGGGACTGGAAAAGCTTCCAAAAGCAACAGTTGAGGTGGCTACACTCGACACATTTGTGTCTGTTGCCTCCTGTCTTCCAACCCCCAGTTCATAACACCATTGCTGAGTAGCCCTTGAACCCATAGAAGTATCCCCTTGAAACCCATGCACAGTGACATCGCGAACCCGTCTGAAACATAGGAGCCAGAATGATCAATTCATTGATCGTGGGCCCTCAAGACAAGGAAGAAGAAAAAGAAGTCATCATCACATCACATCATTAAATTATGGCATCATCAAACAACTTAACATGACAACAGCACATCACATCTCATCATTGACACATCATCTCATCACACCGTTATTTAACATGACATCATTTCACACAACTATATATTTATTTCTGACGCCAGCCCCTGCACTCTACTTACAATAAAATGTTAACTTTTGTTTACATTTCCTTTGAACAGCCGACCTTATCTACATCTACGCCATACTGCCAACATACAATCTGACCTTGACCCCAGACCTGCGCGACCCCAACTCGAAGGCCTTCATGGACCTAACCTTTGCCTTCTGCAAGGATGTGAGTAACTGAATGCATGCTCTTGCCTCACCATCCTTGGTAATGCCGTGATCTTGTCTCACCACTCTTGACAATGCCATGATCTTGTCTCACCATTCTTGGTAATGCCATGATCTTGTCTCACAATTCTTGGTAATGTCGTGATCTTGTCTCACAATTCTCTGTAATGCCATGATCTTGTCTCACAATTCTTGGTAATGTCGTGATCTTGTCTCACCACTCTTGACAATGCCATGACCTTGTCTCACAAATTTAGTTCTGCCGTGCTCTTGTCTCACTATTCTAGATAATGTCGTGATCTTGTCTCACAATTCTTGGTAATGCCATGATCTTGTCTCACAATTCTTGGTAATGTCGTGATCTTGTCTCACCACTCTTGACAATGCTATGATCTTGTCTCACCACTCTTGACTGTGGCGTATGCTATTCGGACATTTATAAGACAACTAACATTTCCTCTTTAAAAATCTAATTTTCATCTGTTTATAAAAATTGCATAAACATAAGATGACTAATTCGTCGAAAAACCGTCTCCTTTTATTATGTCTTGTGATTAATTTTTAAACAGAGAATGGAAATCATTTACAAATCTCTATATATAGCGCTCATTCGGACAACTTGCGGGGCAGCGTATGTTTGTCATTGTCACTGGTATGAAATAAATGAAGTCTCGTACAAGCGATTCGCGCGATAAAACGGTTGACCTGCAAATCTGAACCTACCACACATTTTGTCTTCCACAGCTGGAGCGGCTGTACAACAGGAGCATCTATGGACGTCGGTTTCACAGCTGTAAAGTTCATTCTTTTCGGTAATGTCATTCATAAATGATGGGCTTTTTGGTAATGTCTTTCATAAATGATGGGCTTTTTGGTAATGTTTTTCATAAATGATGGGCTTTTTGGTAATGTCATTCATAAATGATGGGCTTTTTAGTAATGTCATTCATAAATGATTGGCTTTTTGGTAATGTCATTCATAAATGATTGGCTTTTTGGTAATGTCATTCATAAATGAAGGGATTTTTGGTAATGTCATTCATAAATGATGGGCTTTTTACTAATGTCATTCATAAATGATGGGCTTTTTACTAATGTCATTCATAAATGATTGGTTTTTTAGTAATGTCATTCATAAATGAAGGGCTTTTTGGTAATGTCATTCATAAATGATTGGCTTTTTGGTAATGTCATTCATAAATGATGGGCTTTTTAGTAATGTCATTCATAAATGAAGGCCTTTTTTGTAGTCATTCATAAATGATGAGGGTTTTTGTAATGTCATACATAAATGATGGGCGTTTCAGTAATGTCATTAATAAATTATGGGCTTTCCCTCAACGCCATTCGTAAATGATGGACTTTTTTGGCTATGTCATGTCATTTATAAATGATGGGGAAAATGAACTAAACTATAAGATTTAACATTAAAAGTATTTCATTAAACATGGTTGATAATGATTTTAAAAAAAAAAATATTATTAAAAGGCTACACCAATGATCGTTTAAATTGTTTGCTTTAAAATGGGGACGTCATGCTCAACGCCATGTTTGCTTGTTGCCAGGGGCGACCCCGCCTCCGTTGTGGTCAGTGTGGGCTACGTGGGCGAGGAGTGGCCAGGGATGGACGACAGTGTCACGTGGGTGATCCGCAAAAACGCGCCGAGCTATTACTTTGGCCTGAAGGAGGTGTACCTGGTGGGGTCTCTGTACCTGGTGCTAGGCGAGGTCACAGGTGAGTGAGCTGTTAGGTGGGGGTCACAGGGGAGTGAGCTGTAGGGCTGGTTTTAACGATAAACACTCTATCTTTTTCGATTATTGAACACTCTGTGGCGAA
This sequence comes from Lymnaea stagnalis, assembly GCA_964033795.1. Taxonomy (NCBI): domain Eukaryota; kingdom Metazoa; phylum Mollusca; class Gastropoda; family Lymnaeidae; genus Lymnaea; species Lymnaea stagnalis. The sequence continues at coordinate 732,815 of CAXITT010000347.1, read as the reverse complement.
TAGAACGTCCTCTAAGAGTAGGTCCCCTCCGTATGGCCACAGAATATCACGTCCTCTAAGAGTAGGTCCTCTCCGTATGGCCACAGAATAGAACGTCATCTAAGAGTAGGTCCCCTCCGTATGGTCACAGGATAGAACGTCCTCTAAGAGTAGGTCCCCTCCGTATGGCCACAGGATAGAACGTCCTCTAATAGTAGGTCCCTTCCGTATAGCCACAGAATATCACGTCCTCTAAGAGTAGGTAACCTCTGTATGGCCACAGAAACAATAAGAGTCTAGAGCTCCGTTGCTGTCTCCTAGCCCCTACAAGACTGATGTGGAGTGTCAAGTCAAATAATCACGAGACTGTTTAAAATGGTCAGTATTATTTAATGATTGATATACTGTGCAAAACACAGTCCACAACAATGAGTAACTAGTAATAGCTGGCATTCACAATAGAAAGCAAGAACTTAATGTCACAATAGAAAGCAAGAATCTAAATTGTCCACAACACTAAGATGAACTCAAATCATCAAAATGAATAACTCACTCCTACATTAAAAATGAAAATAAAAAAAAACATGTGTTCTGTTCTGTCGCTCAACAAATGTACACAGCTTTTTTTTCCTTACGTGTTTTTTTTCCAACACACCGTCATAGAACATAGGTCATACGCCGATACGCCATAGGTCGTAGGTCATAGGTCATACGTGGCTGAGTAAAATTCTTGTGGTAAAAGGGGAGATAACTAAGGCAAAAAAAAGACACCATCGCTCACTCACACAGCATCACAACCAGACACGGAACTACATCACGTGATCTTACTGTGACGCACTTGTTGTCGGAAATGTAGAAGGAATCAGACAGTGGGGGAGATACTTCTCATCGTTTTCTTTAAGTTGTTGAGTGTTGAGACGATCTATTACTACTGCTGGGTCACATTTTAGTAAATAACATAGTGGAGCATCATACGATTTGGCTTGAAAAAAACCCAAAAAAAAACATGAAAATTAAAAGGATGTTTCGGCCAAACGCCTCCGTTAAGCAGGAGGAAAAAAAAAAAAGAAATACATTATTTGACATTGAAAAACTCAAGTGTCCCCAAATCACAATGCAACTCTCTCAGCAAGAATGTTACACAACCAGTTTCGAAGACGGATTAAAGGGCTGAGTGTTGAGACGATCTATTACTACTGCTGGGTCACATTTTAGTAAATAACATAGGGGAGCATCATACGATTTGGCTTGAAAAAAACCCAAAAAAAAACATGAAAATTAAAAGGATGTTCCGGCCAAACGCCTCCGTTAAGCAGGAGAAAAAAAAAAAAGAAATACATTATTTGACATTGAAAAACTCAAGTGTCCCCAAATCACAATGCAACTCTCTCAGCAAGAATGTTACACAACCAGTTTCGAAGACGGATTAAAGGGCAAATAATTTGAGTAACCAAAAAAGCTGTCGCAAATCTGGGTATGTTTCCAATGGACCTATTCTCAAAAATGTGTCTTTAAAATATCCCACCCTAGTGTCTGCCCAAAATTACCCTAGTGTCTGCCACAAATTACCCTAGCGTCTGCCCAAAATTACCCTAGTGTCTGCCCAAAATTACCCTAGTGTCTGCCCAAAATTACCCTAGTGTCTGCCCAAAACTCAACCATGACAGATAGGATGACACTCATCTGGGTAATCTTCAAATATTTTCACACTCATGTGACGTTTTTTTTTTTAATTACTTTTCTTCAGCTAATGGCCTTGAACTGCGTACAAACCTCAGGGTCATGAACTTGACCTATTCTCATGACCTTTCAGACCAAAGGACGGCGGCATTCCAGTATCACGCTCATCTGTTCTGCGAGGACGTGAGTACCCACCCCCCTCCCAGTCCCCCCCCCCTCTTTTTTTTTTACACAGGCACACTTGACCTTTTAGCCGTAAATTTCTAATTCATCTACTTTTCCTTGTTGTCACAAACCTATTAATTTGAGACCCTCTCATTTTTTTAGCATTCATTCCCTGAAATATTTAATTTGGGTTACTGGAAAGCGTTAGAGAGAAGTGGTTCTCAAAATCTTTATTGATAAACGAATGCTTATAATATCATTTATCGTTTAAAATTTTTTCCAACATTAAATTGTGATATGTAGCCGAAATGTTTTATTATGAACTGATTTAAATCACTGACATATGTCATGAACTATCATGTACTTAACTTTGATGTCATTTTGTACCTAAACTTTGATGTCACTTTGTAACTAAACTTTGATGTCACTTTGTACCTGAACTTTGATGTAACTTTGTACCTGAACTTTGATGTCACTTTGTACCTGAACTTGATGTCACTTTGTACCTGAACTTTGATGTCACTTTGTACCTAAACGTTGATGTCACTTTGTACCTGAACGTTGATGTCACTTTGTACCTTAACTTTGATGTCACTTTGTATCTAAACTTTGATGTCATTCTGTACCTAAACGTGAATTTCTTTCTGTATCTAAACTTGTATTTTATTCTGTATCTAAACTTGTATTTTTCGCTCGAAGCTCTAAGCAATCACTTGAGTTGAGAAACATTACAAGAACCACGCTTGATTGATTTCAGTAAGCAATCACTTGAGTTGAGAAACATTACAAGAACCACGCTTGATTGATTTCAGTAAGCAATCACTTGAGTTGAGAAACATTACAAGAACCACGCTTGATTGATTTCAGATGAAGGCGTTCTACTACAAGAGTTTTTTAGCTGAGCGATTCTTCGAATGCGGAGTGGACAGCTTCAGGTAAGTGTTCTATCTTTGACCGCCTTATTAATTGATTATGAAGTCTCCGATGAGTTCATTTATGAGTTAAACATGCTTCCCTGGGTAAACCACGGCCAAATCATGGCCAAACCATGGCCAAATCATGGCCAAACCATGGCCAAATCATGGCCAAACCATGGCCAAATCATGGCCAAACCATGGCCAAATCATGGCCAAACCATGGCCAAATTATGGCCAAACCATGACAAATCATGGCAAAATCGTGGCTTAAACATGGCTAAATCAAAGCCAAATTATGTTTAAAAGAGAAACCACCAATTGAACTGCGCCAGTAAAAAAAACAACAAACATTGCAAATCCCATCTACATGCATAGGAGGCAAAATGATCAATAAATTGATCGTGGGCCCTTAAGATATAGAAGAAGAAGATCCAAAATCGTGCAGTCGGTGGTACCATTTCGTAACTTTCCATTCATTATCTTTTAATGAATTTTTTGTTTGTTTTTTGTTTTACTCTCTGTGGATGTCTCCTTGAACTTTTAAAACTGATTAAGGTCAAAGTATAGTGACTTACATGAACTTGGCTGTAAGAGTCTCTAAGAAGTACAGTTAACCCCTTAAGGAGTACATGTTTCCTGTCCCATGGACTCCTGACTCCACTATGTCCATCTCAGATTTCTCTACATTTTTTTTTATTAATTAAAAAGGCATTGGTGACAACTTGAGGCCGAAATTGAGTGCAATGCCCTGTGCATTACATTAACTATTAAATTTTTTTTTCTCCCAACCCAGCACCTTGTATATTCCATTTCTCATGGCCTTTCCACAGCCCGGCGTCCAATATTCTTGGAAGTGGCTCTGCGCTAAGCCGGCCAAGCTGTAAGAAAACAAATCAAGCTTCCAGGAATATGCGGACCGTTCAATAACATGTTCTCTTTCCCGACTCGTCCTGGCACAATCCCTCTATCCACGAAAAGCACGTGAAGTGGCTTTGATCACAAGAGATTTTCCGCGGGTGCAATTTGCTTCTGATGATATTTTTTTTTTCTTTTCTTTCTCAATGTAATCCCAATAACACCGTCAAGAATGACCAGATCAATACGTGCACCCTGCGACCCCCGCAAATGTCTGTGACCCCCCGCAACAGTCTTGTGACCCCCCCGCAAAAGTCTGTGACCCCCCACAGCTGTCTGCAATCCCAACAATTGTCTGGGACCTACNCCCCCCCCCCCCCACAACTGCCTGTGACCCCTACAACTGTTTGGGACCCCTCTTCTGTCTGGGACACACCTTCTTGTTTAAGATAACCATATTCTTGCCTTGCTATTGTTTTGTTGCAAGAAATTTAACTGGAAATGGAAAATTGAAATCAAGAATATCCCCACCCCCCAACCCCTTTTTTTTTCCTTCCCTTGAAAAATATCAGGGGGCACTGTAAGAATAAGTTAATTTCTTGAATATCTCCATGCATTTTTACCTCAATCCTATTTATAGAGGACAATCAGAGCAAACCAATAATAAAGTAAAACTACAATCAGACAATTAAACTTGGAAGTCTTAGAGCGTCCAGGCAACCTTAACAAATTATATATAAATATTTATATCCCTGTGATCAGGGGGGGGGGGTTCGTTCGCAGGAGGAAATAAATAAGAAACTAGTTTTAAAGTAAGTTTTATTTTTAATGGGTGTCATTGTAAAGGTTGAAAAAACTGATACTACTCCATCTATTTTAAAAGTATCTTGTCTTATAATATCAATATTTTAAACATTTAGGGTTTCGTTTCTTCTTTATAATGGGGGCGGGGGGGGGGGCGCGGCTCAAAAATAAAAATTGTGAGAACCAGTGGTTCAAACTTTACTTTATTTTCCCACAGTGACAATCCAGTAAAGATCCACTTCTACACCGTGTTCCACGGCACATCCCTCGACGGCCTGGTCGACTCCACCGTGCCCCTCATCCGAAGGTTCGCTCAGCCCGTCTACTACCTCACGTACCTGACCTACCTGGTCGGGGACGTCCTGGTCCTGCCCGAGGACGCGCCGGTCCACCCGTCCGTCTACCCGATCAACATCACCCTCCTGCCGACGAGCACCGCGCACGCGGACGCCAGCACCACCGAGGTGGTCACCACCAGCATGACGTCACTTATTATCGATGACTGTACGTCGCAGGCTTGCTTTTTTGTTTTCTTTTTAATTAAACGGGAAATACGGAGCGCAACTTTAGAGAGGGAAAACAACAACAACAACAGACAACGAAACAAATGATCCAATTTACGTCAGTATCGGCCAGAAGCCTTCTTCCGTTAACAACAAATAAAAATGAAGATTAAACTAAAACTAAAATGAAATTAACTTTTACTTCCACCCCCTCCCCCCCCCTTTTTTTTTTCTCCCCAACACTTTCATTGTTTTGGGGGGTGTTCTTTTCAAAGGTTTCATTTAGCAAAGTGTCTTTATTTTCTTTATGTTAGAACGTGATCGTAATCTTCATACATTTCGTTCCATTTCATTTATTCATTGTTAACTAATTTAAGGTATTTACGGTAATTTCCAGCAAACCAACATGGCCGTATCTCATTGTGTCTGTACTGTAAACCATTAATTCGTTTGCATGAATACTTTCCATACCAACTTAACTAAATATCTTGAAAGTCGGCCAACAGAATGAGTTAAACAAACAAAGAGACAGAAAAACAAACTGACAAACAAACAAACAAACAGATGGTCAAACATGTTGCATTTCACTGAAGTCACTGTCTCACCGTTTCCTCACCAACTGGCAGACGGCATCATGCTGATCCTTTACTACGAAGTCCATAACCTGACGTACACAGACGACCTCAGAGACCCAAAGTCCAAGGACTTCAGGAGACACAAGGAGGCTGTGTGTGATGACGTAAGTCAATTTTTTTCTATTTAAAACAGGTATCTTTCTGGGGTTATCGGAAATAAAACGATAAGTGTGTCACCCAGCCGAATCATCTCATCAAAAGTCTTAGACATTCATAATCAGTTTTTAATCGATCAAAAATATCAGGGGGGGGGGCGCCCAGCTCTCATGCACCCTGGCTTACCAAGGAGGCGCCCAACTCTTATACACCCTAGCTTACAAAGGAGGCGCCCAACTCTCATACACCCTAGCTTACAATCGAGGCGCCCAACTCTCATACACCCTAGCTTACAAAGGAGGCGCCCAACTCTCATACACCCTAGCTTACAAAGGAGGCGCCCAACTCTCATACACCCTAGCTTACAAAGGAGGCGCCCAACTCTCATACATCCTAGCTTACAAAGGAGGCGCCCAACTCTCATACATCCTAGCTTACAAAGGAGGCGCCCAACTCTCATACATCCTAGCTTACAAAGGAGGCGCCCAACTCTCATACATCCTAGCTTACAAAGGAGGCGCCCAACTCTCATACATCCTAGCTTACAAAGGAGGCGCCCAACTCTCATACATCCTAGCTTACAAAGGAGGCGCCCAACTCTCATACATCCTAGCTTACAAAGGAGGCGCCCAACTCTCATACATCCTAGCTTACAAAGGAGGCGCCCAACTCTCATACATCCTAGCTTACAAAGGAGGCGCCCAACTCTCATACATCCTAGCTTACAAAGGAGGCGCCCAACTCTCATACATCCTAGCTTACAAAGGAGGCGCCCAACTCTCATACATCCTAGCTTACAAAGGAGGCGCCCAACTCTCATACATCCTAGCTTACAAAGGAGGCGCCCAACTCTCATACATCCTAGCTTACAAAGGAGGCGCCCAACTCTCATACATCCTAGCTTACAAAGGAGGCGCCCAACTCTCATACATCCTAGCTTACAAAGGAGGCGCCCAACTCTCATACATCCTAGCTTACAAAGGAGGCGCCCAACTCTCATACATCCTAGCTTACAAAGGAGGCGCCCAACTCTCATACATCCTAGCTTACAAAGGAGGCGCCCAACTCTCATACATCCTAGCTTACAAAGGAGGCGCCCAACTCTCATACATCCTAGCTTACAAAGGAGGCGCCCAACTCTCATACATCCTAGCTTACAAAGGAGGCGCCCAACTCTCATACATCCTAGCTTACAAAGGAGGCGCCCAACTCTCATACACCCTAGCTTACAAAGGAGGCGCCCAACTCTCATACACCCTAGCTTACAAAGGAGGCGCCCAACTCCCATGTACCCTAACTTACCAAGGAGGCGCCCAACTCTCAGACACCCTAGCTTACAAAGGAGGCGTCTTACTTGCATACCGACTACTTTACCTCCCCCAATTACCCCCCAGAACAGATTTTCGTACGTATTGCCAGAGGCGTCACTAGTGTTGGTTTCCCCCCCCCCCCCCCGATGAGATAAACTCGTGTCAGTCACCCCACTCCCCACTCAAAGATGTAAACCTGTCAATCAATTCATCAAAGCTGTCCATCAATTCATCAAAGCTGTCAATCAATTCATCAAAGCTGTCAATTTATTCATCAAAGCTGTCCCTTAATTCATCAAAGCTGTCCCTTAATTCATCAAAGCTGTCCCTTAATTCATCAAAGCTGTCCCTTAATTCATCAAAGCTGTCCATTAGTTCATCAAAGCTGTCATTAATTCATCAAAGCTGTCAATCTATTCATCAAAGCTGTCAATCTATTCATCAAAGCTGTCAATCTATTCATCAAAGCTGTCATTAATTCATCAAAGCTGTCAATCAATTCACTACCCATTTAGAGCGTCACAAAATCAATAAATGCGACTACACCTCTGGAACAACGCATTAGTTGCTCTGGCGACACTCTGCTTGTTTGGCCCCTCTGTTCACGAGGCACTCGGCTCTGGCGACACTCTGCTCGTTTGGCCCCTCTGTTCACGAGGCAATCGGCTCTGGTGGCACCCTGCTCTTTTGGCCCCTCTGTTCACGAGGCACTCGGCACTGGTGGCACCCTGCTCGTTTGGCCCCTCTGTCCACGAGGCACTCGGCTCTGGTGGCACCGTGCTCGTTTGGCCCCTCTGTTCACGAGGCACTCGGCTCTGGTGGCACCCTGCTCGTTTGGCCCCTCTGTTCACGAGGCACTCGGCTCTGGTGGCACCCTGCTCGTTTGGCCCCCCTGTTCACGAGGCACTCGGCTCTGGTGGCACCCTGCTCGTTTGGCCCCCCTGTTCACGAGGCACTCGGCTCTGGTGGCACCCTGCTCGTTTGGCCCCCCTGTTCACGAGGCACTCGGCTCTGGTGGCACCCTGCTCGTTTGGCCCCCCTGTTCACGAGGCACTCGGCTCTGGTGGCACCCTGCTCGTTTGGCCCCCCTGTTCACGAGGCACTCGGCTCTGGTGGCACCCTGCTCGTTTGGCCCCCCTGTTCACGAGGCACTCGGCTCTGGTGGCACCCTGCTCGTTTGGTCCCCCTGTTCACGAGGCACTCTTTTCTGACGGCACCCTGCTCGTCTGGCCCCTCTGTTCACGAGGCACTCGGCTCTGGTGGCACCCTGCTTGTTTGGCCCCCCTGTTCACGAGTAACTCGGCTCTGGTGGCACCCTGCTTGTTTGGCCCCTCTGTTCACGAGGCACTCGGCTCTGGCGGCACCCTGCTCGTTTGGCCCCTCTGTTCACGAGGCACTCGGCTCTGGTGGCACCCTGCTCGTTTGGCCCCTCTGCTCACGAGGCACTCGGCTCTGGCGGCACTCTGCTCGTTTGGCCTCTCTGTTGACGAGGCACTCGGCTCTGGTGGCACCCTGCTCGTTTGGCCCCTCTGTTCACGAGGCACTCGGCTCTGGTGGCACCCTGCTTGTTTGGCCCCCCTGTTCACGAGTAACTCGGCTCTGGTGGCACCCTGCTTGTTTGGCCCCCCTGTTCACGAGGCACTCGGCTCTGGTGGCACCCTGCTCGTTTGGCGCCCCTGTTCACGAGGCACTCTGTTCTGGCGGTACCCTGCTCGTTTGGCCCCCCACCCCCACTGTTCATGAGGCCCTTGGTCCTGGCGGAACTCTGCTCATATACTTAACTTAGATATGTTACGGAACCGACACGAGCGAGTTTTCATTGGGTGTCACCATGGCAACCATTTTTTAAAAAATCAGTTTCTTGTGCGGGGAATCAATAATACATTTTTTTGTCTTTTAAAAATTTGGGGAGATTTAAAATACGTGTACGTAAATTCTTTTTGAGTTGGCATCTTTGAGTGTCACGCCCATCACACAGTGACGCCACTGCGTATTACCGTTTCAACGTGAACATTTGAATGGCATAACCTTGAATTAATTTTTTGTTACATTCCCTTGTGTTTCAGCTGTTGAGATGGTACACGGGTCAAGACAGTCCTTTCCTCGCCATCTACAGGGCTTGTGACGTCACGTCATTTAAGTACGTTGCCAGATAAGATCCTAACGGGAGAAAGAAAATAGTATACAAATAGTAAACCATTGATACTATAGGTATACAATGCGGCTGAATAACTGTTGGTTTGTTGTTACAAGCCGAGCTGAGTAGTGCGTTGTGAACCCTACAGGGGGCAACATTTGTTTCTCTTATCCATTCTATCAAACCACTTTATTGAGAAATTGTAACTTTCACGTTAAGGACAAATTGTAACTTTCATGTTATAGACAAATTGTAACTTTCATGTTATAGACAAATTGTAACTTTCATGTTATAGACAAATTGTAATTTTCATGTTATAGACAAATTGTAACTTTCATGTTATAGACAAATTGTAACTTTCATGTTATAGACATATTGTAATTTTCATGTTATAGACAAATTGTAACTTTCATGTTATAGACAAATTGTAATTTTCATGTTATAGACAAATTGTAACTTTCATGTTATAGACAAATTGTAACTTTCATGTTATAGACAAATTGTAACTTTCATGTTATAGACAAATTGTAATTTTCATGTTATAGACAAATTGTAACTTTCATGTTATAGACAAATTGTAACTTTCATGTTATAGACATATTGTAACTTTCATGTTATAGACAAATTGTAACTTTCATGTTATAGACAAATTGTAACTTTCATGTTATAGACAAATTGTAACTTTCATGTTATAGACAAATTGTAATTTTCATGTTATAGACAAATTGTAACTTTCATGTTATAGACAAATTGTAACTTTCATGTTATAGACATATTGTAATTTTCATGTTATAGACAAATTGTAACTTTCATGTTATAGACAAATTGTAATTTTCATGTTATAGACAAATTGTAACTTTCATGTTATAGACAAATTGTAACTTTCATGTTATAGACAAATTGTAACTTTCATGTTATAGACAAATTGTAATTTTCATGTTATAGACAAATTGTAACTTTCA
>CAXITT010000347.1:672634-722708 GCA_964033795.1 Lymnaea stagnalis | reverse complement strand
CCCCCCCCCCCCAACCCCCCGATGTTTTATTGCTTTTTAAACCATACAATTCGGAAACTTCTTTTTTTTTTTTTTAAAATATGAAAGCCACATGGGACTCGCGAGCCGCAGGTTTCCTGACCCGTTGCTTATCAATACAATTATCATTTGATCCACTCAAACATATAATATGTGTTCATGAAATGTGTTTCAAAATTTAAAATTGATCCTTCAGCCCAAGTCCCACGGGCGTGACCTTCACCTTGCTGTTCGAGACCAAACTCCACGGCGACTTTTCCCGGCAGGTGAGAACCTTCCTGGAGTACAAAGCTCCGAAAGCGTACGCCCCTGGACTGAACCTGCTGGACGTTGGTCACCTGTACCTGATTATGGACAGGTGAGACAAGTGGAAATTTTCAGATATTAATCTTATTTAAAAAAATCATTTACTATAATTTTTTTAATTTTTTAAAAAATGTACCAAAAAAACCGTAATACAATTTAATGTTTATTTTAGATTTGAAACTGCTTGTAAAAAAATTGTAGAACAATGTCTTCAAACTATTTCCCATAGGTATCGAATCGAGATCAGCTCTACCATTTTACCGTCGCATACCATGAGCACTCCAACAATGACCATGCCATCGATTACCTCCACAACCATCGCCATGGATTCGACTACTTTTATCGTCTCCAGCACCGTAGCCACACTCACGATGTCGAGCTCTTCAATAAGTATACACAATTGAGTATTTTCTTCTGCCACTTTCTTAAAACTAAATTAGGAGCAATGCACTCGATAACCACGCTGGGTCACCTGGGGGGGGGGGAGGTTACATTTTTTAAAATGAAAGGAATGTTACAAGAGCTCGGAACAGTTTTAGATTCTATAACACTGGGGAACCAGGGGAACTTCGATGTACTATAACAGGCCTGAAGAACATAAGTCTCGCGGGCCGCATGCGGCCCGCAAGCACCCACTTTGTGGACCTGGAAGACTTTGGTGAAAACTCCTAATATTATGAATTAAACAAAATATTCCCTAACTTATTGATTTATAATATTACGAAAGGTACATATATAGAAAAATAATATCAATATTTATTTTATTTTTTATGAATTCAAATTAAATTGCTAATTTTGTATCGTTGCGTAAGTATTCTTTACATGTTTTCTTTATAAAAAAATATTTATTGTAAGAAGTGCACAAGTCTTCATGAAGGTGCACTAAACTTTGGGTGTATTTGGTTTCCCCTTAAGGGTAGGCATCTATTATTCGGTGCTCTTATTGTTTGAGCTCCCCTGTCACACAGCGAGCTTCTCGCGTGACGTCTGAACTCATGTAAATAGTTCGCTATCTTCATTACGCTGCGACTTGTTGTTTTTTCCCCCAAGTCTTTATCTTCTCTGTCGACTGGTTTTTGTACAACGTCATCTCTATTCCGAGATCCGCCAACTGCCTTTTGCTATCAGTGGGTGATTTCTTGACACGAACGCTTGACGAGGACAATGCATTCTCACAGTTTCATTGGGCCGGAGATTTCGTTTTATATTATAAATAATGAGAAGTTAACTCTTTTTTTCTTGTAACACTCGGACCCACAGGGTATTTTCTCAACATAACCGGTTCCAGTTAAAAAAAACAAAAAAAAAAACTGCACCCGATTTAGCCCTAGTATTTATATATATATTTGTTATATTGGCCCCTGCATAATGTTTGCTCTTATCGTATCCTGAGACCTTGCTGGTCTCAAGTATTAGTTAAGATCCAATCATTTCAAATACGCCTACCGAAATCCTTCATATCTGTCATCCGGCAGCCGTCAACGAGGTGTCTGTGCTGTCCTACGAGTTTGGACTGGCGGACTTCTACTACACCAACGAACTCGCCAACAAGAACTCTGCCAGGTTTGAGTATCTCCAGGAGCGATTCTGTAGGGATGTAAGTGTGGATACTAAGTAAGCTATGACTACACATAAGTAAGCATACGTCTCAAGTAAGATATGACTAGAAATAATGTATGTGCGGCTGCTGAGTAAGATATGACTAGAAATATGTGAAATACATGCTAAGTAGGATAACACAAAGATATGTAAGTAGCTACAAAATAGGATAGGTTAACTTATTTTAAGTAGTTAATCGATTCTCGGAGCACTTTTTCCAACATAATTTAAAGCAACCTTTCAACGCAACGGTTCTTATGATAGTTTATGACATGGGCCCCATTGGGACAATTTGTGAACCTCTGGAACTCAAAGGTTGGTGTTGTTTTGCCTGTGAATTCTTTAATTTGAAATCTCTGTTTGAATGTATAATTTTTAAACGTTTTTTGTTTGTTTACGAAAACTCCAGACAAACACAAATTGTGGCTAGTCACGTGCATTGTACGAAACTGAGTTTGTCTTAGGGTTGAAAATTTAAAATAAAAACAACAAAACAACTGTATACTATTTTGAAAGGTAAATAATCCCCAAAAAATTATTCTTAAACTTCAGATGGACAAATATTACGCCCAGAGCAGTCTCAAGGACATGTACACGTCATGCTCTATTGAGGCTTTCACGTGAGTATGATTTAAACATGATTTAAATTCACCTGGTTCATTTAAACACAAACAAATGGGGAATAAATCTTAAGTGAAGAACAGGAAAAGCAAGAATATATGAGTTTCTTCCCTTTTACCGATCCCACCTTAATTTCTCTTAATAAGTGAATAACCAAATAGAAACCTCGGACATCTACTACTCCAGTGATTCTCAAAACTTCCTAATGCCGCGACCCTTAAATACAGTTAGACCCAAAGGGGTCGTCGACCCACAGGTTGAGAACCGCTGTACTAGACAAAGTTGTGATGGAATTCTCTGCAGTCTTTATTTTTTTTAGCGGATGGATTCTTTCAGTCGAAACTCAGAACGTCCTTGACATTGTCTTTTGTCGTTATTCAGGCTTTCACGTAGCATGTTTATACTGTATCATTCACACGGTGTGAACAAAGTCTGTACCATAGTATACATTTTATGTCGTAGACTGTACCATAGTATACATTTTATGTCGTAGACTGTACCATAGTATACATTTTATGTTGGTAGTCTGTACCATAGTATACATTTTATGTCATAGTCTGTACCATAGTATACGTTTTATGTTGGTAGTCTCAACTATAGTATACATTTTAGGTCGTAGTCTGTACCATAGTATACATTTTATGTCGTAGTCTGTACCAAAGTATACATTTTATGTTAGTCTGTACCATAGTATACATTTTATGTCGTAGTCTGTACCATAGTATACATTTTATGTTGTTAATCTGTACCATAGTATAATTTAATGTTGTAGTCTGTACCAAAGCATACATTATATGTTGTAGTCTGTACCAAAGCATACATTATATGTTGTAGTCTGTACCAAAGCATACATTATATGTTGTAGTCTGTACCAAAGCATACATTATATGTTGTAGTCTGTACCAAAGCATACATTATATGTTGTAGTCTGTACCAAAGCATACATTATATGTTGTAGTCTGTACCAAAGCATACATTATATGTTGTAGTCTGTACCAAAGCATACATTATATGTTGTAGTCTGTACCAAAGCATACATTATATGTTGTAGTCTGTACCAAAGCATACATTATATGTTGTAGTCTGTACCAAAGCATACATTATATGTTGTAGTCTGTACCAAAGCATACATTATATGTTGTAATCTTTCGAATCGCTAAATCTTTTCGTTTGAATACAGTTGAAGGGCTCAAGGGAAAAACCAGTGATGTCAGGCCGTGATGTCAGGCCGTGATGTCAGGCCGTGATGTCAGGCCGTGATGTCAGGCCGTGATGTCAGGCCGTGATGTCAGGCCGTGATGTCAGGCCGTGATGTCAGGCCGTGATGTCAGGCCGTGATGTCAGGCCGTGATGTCAGGCCGTGATGTCAGGCCGTGATGTCAGGCCGTGATGTCAGGCCGTGATGTCAGGCCGTGATGTCAGGCCGTGATGTCAGGTTTTGAGAGTTTTGAGAAAATTGAATTTAAAGTTTGAAAATTCCTCATAAAAGTATGAAAATATCAAGATGTCTACGTATTTATTTATTGACTACGCTGCTTTTTCAGTTGGACCAATGTATCATATTATTCTATTAAATGGAATGTAGCCACAAGGGAGATAACATAGAAATTTTGAAAAACTGACATCACTGGTTTTTCCCTTGAACCCTTCAGTTGATTTCTGGTATAACACAGGATTTCAATGACCTACCTACTAGTGTTGCTGGTCTTTAAATGATTGACTTTGTCCTTGTTTTTCGCATTGGGGATTTTGAGCAGTAGGCGGTTTTCTTGTCGATGTTGTTGTCGTAGATGGTGCTTTCGTTGTTGTCATGTTGTAGATTTAAATAGATTCCACACCCCCCACAGACAAAGGCCCCGTGAGGAATATCCAGAAAAAGTCTACTTCAAGTTCGTCTTCAACACGCCAATGTTCAGGGAGATCCACGACCAGGCTGTCAACGTCTTGTTTCAGGTAACTATTCTTTTATAGATGTAGATATATAGATATATATGATAGATGTTCTTCTTCTATTTGAGGGCCCATGATCATTTTGTTGATCATTCTGGCTCCTGGTTCGAATTCAGAGTTTGCCTTCTCTTAGATGCGCTGCCGTCCATGGCTGACAAGTCCCATCCACCCGGGATGCTGACTTTGGTGGGGATTGAACTCCAGACCACCAGCTATTTGGTTTGAGACAGTTTATACCTCTCGGCCACCCAGGCCGGCCACCCATCTCGGCCACCCAGCTCGGAAACCTCGCTTGGCAACCCTGTTTATAAATGTTATAAATAATTTAAATGACAATCATATATTTAAAGAATGTCATTACATGACAATCTCTAAGATTACTGTGCAAAGAACACATTTTTCCCTCTCCCCTTCTTACCCCCTAGTCGTTGTTTGTGAAAGACTCCCCCACTCTTCAAGAACAACAATCGATTTAAAAATAGTGTGATTTTATGCTTTTATCTTATTTTGACTACAAAATTTAAAAAAAAAAAAAGCGATTGCTCATCTGTTCTGGCGATAATTTTGTCGCATCCATTTTGTGAGTGTCACATTGACATATCCTAACTCACAAGTGTACGGATGAACTTATCATGAAATTATATCACATTGACATATCCTAACTCACAATTGTACATATAAATTATCATGAAATTATACCACATCGACATATCCTAACTCACAAGTGTACATATAAATTATCATGAAATTATATCACATTGACATATCCTAACTCACAATTATCATGAACGGATCTCTTTCCCCCAGGAGCCACCACGCATAACCAAGTCAGGGTACACAACTCTGAACGTCGGCGACCTCTATCTCATCATAGACAACGCAGCCTCAAGCACGGGTAATTGTTGGGTTACCGGAAATTTGTTTGAAAGAAATTTAGTCCGAGGATAATTGATCGGTGGACGTTTGGTCGAACGGAAATTTGATCGAATATTTTTTTCAGTTCACACGATCAAATTTTTCTCTCCCTGCACAACCAGGCCATACCCTGCACAACCAGGCCATACCATGCACAACCAGGCGATACCCTGAAATTCACGGCATACCGCAATCAAATTAATTTATGAAAAGTCCAACATATATATATATATATATATATATATATATATATATATATATATATATTTAAAATGTCTTTTTAAAAGTGTTAAAATATTTTGTATTTAAAGTTTTAACAATTGTGTTAAATTCATTTGAGCGAGTGATCTTTCCTGTTTTTATGTGTTAAATTAATATATAAAAAATCCAACATATATATATATATATATATATATATACATATATATATATATATAATTAAAATGGCTTCTTAAAAGTGTTAGAATATTTTGAATTCAAAGTTTTAACAATTGTGTTAAATTCATTTGAGCGAGTGATCTTGCCTGGTTTTATGTGTCTTAAGTATGGAGTTGTTTAAACACAGTATTTCCAACAGATGTCTTGTTTGAGACAGAAGATACGAACTTAACAAAAACACAAATAGCACACTCAAGTACACAAAAGTTGATGACGTCATAGCATGCATTTACTAATATCGTTTATCTGATTCAAACATTTTTCTCTTTCCTGTTTAATCGCAGTTACCAGCTCAACGTGGATGACCTCAACAATATCGTCAACACCAACCAGCATTGAGCTAACCACAACGCCAGCGCCGACTACCCCGGTTACAACTACAACCACACCAACAACAACGACAACCACCCCAACAACCACACCAACAACTACCACAACCACTCCTACAACCACCACAACCACAACAACAACCACACCAACCACTACAACCACACCAACAACTACAACCACACCAACAACCACTACAACCACACCAACAACAACTACAACCACACCAACAACTACAACCACACCAACAACCACTACAACCACACCAACAACAACTACAACCACACCAACAACAACTACCACCACACCAACAACAACTACAACCACCCCTACAACCACCACAACCACACCAACAACTACAACCACATCAACAACCACCACACCTACAACTACAACCAAAACCACACCAACAACCACTAAAACCACACCGACAACCACAACAACAACAACCACTACCACACCGAAATCTACAACTACAACAACCAAACCGACGACGACAACAACAAAAAGAACCACTCCAAAACCAACGACGACAACGACAACAACTACAACGACAAGAAAACCGACAACCACCCCAAAGCCCACCACGACAACACGAAAAACGACGACAACCTCAACCACTACAACCAAGACAAGACCTACGACCACCACAACACCGACCACAACAGAAGGTAAGACATTGACACCAGCTTTAACAGCAGCACTACTTTTAGCTTCTTTAGTTATTGGTCTCAGCTGCCCAGTGTCATCTTCTGTAGAGACTCGTACCACCATGTTATCTCGCTCTCTATCCTTCTTTTCATATGTTAAGCATTTGAAACAGACCTTCAATTTGTTTGTTTGCATGATTGATTACTTCGATCAAAACACTTTATCAGTTCCTTTAAAAACAAATGGAAATATCTTTAAATAGTGTGTTTTTAAAATGTAGATGTGTAATGTAAGTGTAGATGTGTAATGTAAGTGTAGATGTGTAATATAAGTGTAGATGTGTAATATAAGTGTAGATGTGTAATATAAGTGTAGATGTGTAATGTAAGTGTAGATGTGTAATGTAAGTGTGATGTGTAATGTAAGTGTGATGTGCAGTGCAAGTGTAGATGTGCAGTGCAAGTGTAGATGTGCAGTGCAAGTGTAGATGTGCAGTGCAAGTGTAGATGTGCAGTGCAAGTGTAGATGTGCAGTGCAAGTGTAGATGTGCAGTGCAAGTGTAGATGTGCAGTGCAAGTGTAGATGTGCAGTGCAAGTGTAGATGTGCAGTGCAAGTGTAGATGTGCAGTGCAAGTGTAGATGTGCAGTGCAAGTGTAGATGTGCAGTGCAAGTGTAGATGTGCAGTGCAAGTGTAGATGTGCAGTGCAAGTGTAGATGTGCAGTGCAAGTGTAGATGTGCAGTGCAAGTGTAGATGTGCAGTCCAAGTGTAGATGTGCAATGTAGATGTGTAGTGTAAGTGTAGATGTGTAATGTAAGTGTAGATGTGTAATGTAAGTGTAGATGTGTAATGTAAGTGTAGATGTGTAATATAAGTGTAGATGTGTAGATGTGTAATGTAAGTGTAGATGTGTAGATGTGTAATGTAAGTGTAGATGTGTAGATGTGTAATGTAAGTGTAGATGTGTAGATGTGTAATGTAAGTGTAGATGTGTAGATATGTAGTGTAAGTGTAGATGTGTAATGTGGGGATGTGTCGATGTGGGAATGTGTCGATGTGTCGATGTGTCATGTGTCATGTGTAATGTCAATACTTTGAAAAATCCCCAGCCTCGTATTTCATTAGACTCTCCTTTGAGACCTTGAACTTGACCTACACCGATGACCTTAATAACAAAAGCTCGGAGTCCTTTAAATACATACAGCAGAAATTCTGTGATGATGTAAGTATCGATACACACATTGAAGTCGTCATTCTGATTACTGGCGGTATCGTAATCACTTGCCATTTTTTAGAAAACATGTTCATTAATGTTTTTGTTCCCAGACAATGTATATTTTATGTCGTCATCATATCTCCATTGATTCTTATAAAAATAATTTTAAAAAATTAATAAAAAGCTTACAAATAAATATTAAAAACATTAATTATTTTTGAATTCAACTGATATTTATAATTTTTTTTAAAGGTTGAAAGAATCTTGGACGATCACAAACAATATTTCCCCACGTACAAGAGTTGCCAGATAGACGTGTTTGGGTATGTTAAACATTTCGATTATTGCCTTATATATATGACTGTGTATTTGGTCTATCTCGATATGCTTCAATGTGCACCATGTTCCACTCCTTCTTCTAAGATTGATGACGCAATTGTGGATTGATTCAAGTAATTAACAAATAAAATTGCAAATACTCTCAAAGCTGTAAACAAATGTGGGATAAAACTTGAAACTTTTCACACAATAGTGGAATATATTTTAAGTCATTGTATTAGAGGAAATTGCCGGTCCGTTAAGTGATACAGTTTCAACACATGAGCAGTGATTCTCCAACTGTGAAGGTTCATATTTCCTCTAACATACAGATAATGTATGAAGTTGGTCCACTGAGCAGTAGTTCTCCAACTCTGTTGGATCATATCTACCCTAATATACCAATTTTGTATTACGCCGGTCCACTCATCAGTTACTCTGTAGGTCCATGCTCACCGCACCCCAAAGTGGCGCCTCTGCCTTTGGTGTCATATTTATGAACCAACTCAATAAAAATAATTACGCTCAGTTGTTATGTATCCTTTGACAATTTCAGTACCAATATAGAACGTTTCAGCTTTGCCTCTTATCTTACGTATTTAAATGAATGCTTCTCTGGTGGGATCAGGGGCGACCCACAGAGGGTCAACTTCAGCCTCCAGTTTGGCGAAGGCACCGACCGGGAGCAGGTGAGAGACCTGGTGGTCAGCTTGATCATCGAGAACGCCATCAGGAAGCAGTACCAGGGAGTGTTCTCTCTGCTCGTGGGCAACCTGCTGATCGCGATGGACAGCATCACCGTGGAGTTCTCTACAGTACCCACCAGCCCCAGCCTCTACGGTAAATAGAACTATAGGCCTGCAGTAAATTCTTGAAAAGTGTGATAAACCTTGTGAAAGACGACATGGCGGTCTAAATAACAAAAAAATATTTTTGAGTTTCTACTTTATCATAACTTTTTGCTGATGGATGGAGAAGCGAGACTTATTTTCTTTGGGGTGGGGATGGGGGTGGGGGTTTTACCGGTGTGAAAGGGTGGGGGGGGGGGGGAAGACAAAGCCTGGGGAGAGTCTGCGAATTCTTAAGGGTTGGTAAACATCTTTTGGTATTGAACTTATTGTAACAAAGATATCGATCTTCGTTGAGTTCAAGGGAACTTATATAACTTTTTGCTGATGGATGGAGAAGCGAGACTTATTTTCTTTGGGGTGGGGATGGGGGTGGGGGTTTTACCGGTGTGAAAGGGTGGGGGGGGGGAGAAGACAAAGCCTGGGGAGAGTCTGCGAATTCTTAAGGGTTGGTAAACATCTTTTGGTATTGAACTTATTGTAACAAAGATATCGATCTTCGTTGAGTTCAAGGGAACTTAAACTGATGTTGGGTCGATTGATTTCGTAACACATTGTAGTCACCACACGAGACTTGTAACGTGTACCGAAAGATTGTAGTCACCACACGAGACTTGTGACGTGTACCGAAAGATTGTAGTCACCACACGAGACTTGTGACGTGTACCGAAAGATTGTAGTCACCACACGAGACTTGTGACGTGTACCGAAAGATTGTAGTCACCACACGAGACTTGTGATGTGTACCGAAAGATTGTAGTCAACCAGACGAGACTTGTAACGTGTACCGAAAGATTGTAGTCACCACACGAGACTTGTGACGTGTACCGAAAGATTGTAGTCAACACACGAGACTTGTGACGTGTACCGAAAGATTGTAGTCACCACACGAGACTTGTGACGTGTACCGAAAGATTGTAGTCACCACACGAGACTTGTGACATGTACCAAAAGATTCAATCGCGGGCTTTGTGTATCATTTTGACCACCTGGTGGCAGTCTCTTTTGACACTTAATGTTTTTATCAGCAGCAGCTGTTGACACATGTGTAAAGATTCAATTGTTACCTAAAGCTGTTGGCACATGTGTAAAGATTCAATTATTACCTAAAGCTGTTGACACACGTGTAAAGTTTCAATTGTTACCTAAAGCTGTTGACACATGTGTAAAGATTGAAATTGTCTACTTCCAGACGCCATCAGCTACAACTACACATTCTACATGTACCCGGGCAACTACACGCCCGAGCTGTTGGACAAGAACTCACCGGCCTTTAAGGAGACGGCCTACAAGTTCTGTAAAGATGTAAGTGTAAGCTTAAACACGAGTCATTACCTCAACATGAACCCGATACCAGATACAAAAAAAAAGAGTCATTACCTCGACTGAACATGATACGTGATAAGCAGCGATACGTCTACGCACAGACACTTTATGTCTTAACCTAGTAAAGTTTCATTTTTCCAAGTTCGCTATTGATGAAGTTTCATTTCTGGAATTTATCTTATCCTTAAAATTTAAAAAAAAAATATTTCCACTTGAAACGATTGCAGATTGATAAAATCTTTGAAAGCCTTGGTCTGAGAGCCGTGAGGAAGCGCTACTACGGCTGCGTAGTGGACGAGTTTGGGTAAGTCCTGGCTAGCAAATGTGCCTTACGCCGAAAGAGATCAAACTAGGGCGTAAGTGGTTGCAGTTTGTTTTTATTTTTTCCATTTATATATGTCCGATATCTTGAGAAAATACCCGGTGGTTGAAAGTGTTAAAAAAAAGACTTTACTTCTCATTTTCTACAGTGCGCTACGAAGTCTACTGCACCGTGTCGTAGTTGGTTATTTCTTGACACAAACGATCGACGAAGGCAACGCACTCTCACTGCGAGATAGGACAGTAGATTTCTTTGCATCTCATAGAAAATGAGTCAAATACTCCTTTTTTGTGTGTGTTGCTGTTGTAACACTTGAACCCATCGGCTTAACCGGGTGCAGTTGTTTACACCGGGTTTAACCGGGTCCGGGTATTTTGAGACAAATGGCAGTCTAAAGAAGAAGAAAAAGCCCACCTAACACAGGAGTTGAGACGTCACGCATGACGCTCACTGCCGGACGCTCACTGCAGGACAGCCATTTTTCCCCCTTTCCTCAGTATCATTAATATAAAACATGCGTNGAAGCAAAAAAATAATATATATATATATATAAAGAGATACTTTAATTAGAAATAGTTTGTACGCAGGCAAATATAGCTGAAATATATCACATACAAGGCCATCTTTCAGCAGGGAAGGGACTCATTCAAGCCAACTAGAGGGGAATGGGTGGGGGGGGGGGGGGGGGAATCAACTGCTCATCAGTTCACGCAGAGGTCAAAGGTTGAATTTTCAATCATTACACAGCCCTTCCCAATTCATTCGACCGATTCAACTATGTCGTAAATTCTATTTTATCTTAGATAAACGACATGCATTATTTTATTTTATCCTGTTCATCAATTATTTTCAAAAGACAGCATTTGCATATATTTGCATACATTATAATTTGGTGTTGTTGAGGGAAATCCCCCCCCCCCCCAGCTCCAAAAAAAATAAATAAATAAATAAAAATAATTATTTCCCTCATTACTTATTCATAACGCGTCTTCTCCTGTCCATGTCCATGTCCATGTCCAGTCCGAACAGAGAAGTCAACTTCCGTGTCGCCCTCACCGACACCGACGTGGTCCGGCCGTCCAGTATGTTCAACATCTTCGCCTACCACGGCGACCAGGTCAACCTGAACGGCGTCTACCACCTGCCCATGGGCGGCGTCTACGTGGCGGTGGACATGGAGCCCACCTCCTCGCTGTTCAAGCTGGAGAGCTTCACGACCCACCCTTACCCCTTCGTGACGACCACACCCACAGGTAGTTGACTTGGACTTGATCGAGTTGTCCTTTCTTGTTAACAACTTTTTTTGTCTTGCTTTTTTTAAATTATTTGTTTGATCCATAAAAGAATCTCATCTTAACATGTACGTCTCGTGTGGTCTCGTCTCATCTCGTCTCATCTCGTCTCATCTCGTCTTATTTCGTCTCGTCTCGTCTTTTAGCGCGTGACTCAGTTCTCATCTTTATTTTTCATGTAACACTTTTCTTCACACTTCGATATGATTATTTTGACATTTTTTCTTCTCTATTACAGTAAACAAAAATTAGTTCTATATAATGTACATTTTATTTTTAAAAAAAGAATTTACAATCTATTTAATTTTAGAATGTAGCAATTTTCTTCTCTTTCTTTTTACTTTGTACATTAATTAAATCATTTGAGTAAATCGCAAAAATATTTTCTGATTTGAATTTTGAATATTTTATCATGAAAAAAAAATCTATTTTTACCATTCTGGTAAATAAATTACATTTTTTTTAAAATAACATTTTTAAACTCTGGCTCAAACCAAATTCGTTACAACTTAAGAGCTCAAATCGTCAATGCATCTGTCGGCGAGAGGGTCAGTCGCCATGACGGGTTTGATGACCTTGACACATTGTTTAAACATTCAGATTTAACCAGCCGCCACATTCGATAAGTCCTCTTATCTCTGTCTTAACAATCCCCAGTCCTGTACACCGTCATCACGGTCTCACTGCAAGTCTTAGAACCAGGCTGGACGTCTGATCTGGAAGACCACGCGAGTGCCAGGTATCGACTCCTGTCGGAGCCGTTCTGCAATGATGTGAGTAGATCTACCTAGCTACCGGCTGTCATTTGTAGCCCGCATTTATTATATGTAAAATTTTTAACAACGAAATGCGTTATCGGAAAATGCCCCCACCCTCCCTGTAACCGAACTTATCAGATGTCATCCATAGATATGAAAATGCAAAGAACAAGACATTTTAAATACGAACATTCTTTCACTCGTCGACTTGTTGTGTAAAGGAGTTTTTTTTCTCGATTCTATAAAATTATTTGATTCAGTAGATACAGTTTGTTTGCTTTTGATATGATCCTGCAACTGATCCACATGTCATGTCAGTGTCACACAAGGCAGTCAGCGTTGATAATGTGACGCCATAATGCACAGTCTCACAAATGTCTCTTTGCTATCTAGGTCACGGCATGGGTCACAGAGTGGAAGAAAGATTATATCAAATGCAGCAATGTCAACTTCAGGTAAGTAAACAAATTTTGAATTGAATTATTTTTTCCCCAACTAACTGAACAAAATATTGTGGCGAGCGGTGAGGTCTTGTTTCTGTCTTTACAAACACAGTACAATCTTTTGTCTTTACAAACACAGTACAATCTTTTGTCTTTACAAACACAGTACAATCATTTGTCTTTACAAACACAGTACAATCTTTTGTCTTTACAAACACAGTACAAACTTTTGTCTTTACAAACACAGTACAATCTTTTGTCTTTACAAACACAGTACAATCTTTTGTCTTTACAAACAACATACAATCTTTTGTCTTTACAAACACAGTACAATCTTTTGTCTTTACAAACACAGTACAATCTTTTGTCTTTACAAACACAGTACAATCTTTTGTCTTTACAAACACAGTACAATCTTTTGTCTTTACAAACACAGTACAATCTTTTGTCTTTACAAACACAATACAATCTTTTGTCTTTAAAAACACAGTACAATCTTTTGTCTTTACAAACACAATACAATCTTTTGTCTTTACAAACACAATACAATCTTTTGTCTTTACAAACACAATACAATCTTTTGTCTTTACAAACACAGTACAATCTTTTGTCTTTACAAACACAGTACAATCTTTTGTCTTTACAAACACAGTACAATCTTTTGTCTTTACAAACACAGTACAATCTTTTGTCTTTACAAACACAGTACAATCTTTTGTCTTTACAAACACAGTACAATCTTTTGTCTTTACAAACACAGTACAATCTTTTGTCTTTACAAACACAGTACAATCTTTTGTCTTTACAAACACAGTACAATCTTTTGTCTTTACAAACACAGTACAATCTTTTGTCTTTACAAACACAGTACAATCTTTTGTCTTTACAAACACAATACAATCTTTTGTCTTTAAAAACACAGTACAATCTTTTGTCTTTACAAACACAATACAATCCTTTGTCTTTACAAACAACATACAATCTTTTGTCTTTACAAACAACATATAATCTTTTGTCTTTACAAACAACATACAATCTTTTGTCTTTACAAACACAGTACAATCTTTTGTCTTTACAAACACAGTACAATCTTTTGTCTTTACAAACACAATACAATCTTTTGTCTTTAAAAACACAGTACAATCTTTTGTCTTTACAAACACAATACAATCCTTTGTCTTTACAAACAACATATAATCTTTTGTCTTTACAAACAACATACAATCTTTTGTCTTTACAAACACAGTACAATCTTTTGTCTTTACAAACACAATACAATCTTTTGTCTTTACAAACACAGTACAATCTTTTGTCTTTACAAACACAATACAATCTTTTGTCTTTACAAACACAATACAATCTTTTGTCTTTACAAACACAGTACAATCTTTTGTCTTTACAAACACAATACAATCCTTTGTCTTTACAAACAACATACAATCTTTTGTCTTTACAAACAACATACAATCTTTTGTCTTTACAAACACAGTACAATCTTTTGTCTTTACAAACAACATACAAACTTTTGTCTTTACAAACACAATACAATCTTTTGTCTTTACAAACACAGTACAATATTTTGTCTTTACAATCACAATACAATCTTTTGTCTTTACAAACAACATACAATCTTTTGTCTTTACAAACAACATATAATCTTTTGTCTTTACAAACAACATACAATCTTTTGTCTTTACAAACACAGTACAATCTTTTGTCTTTACAAACACAATACAATCTTTTGTCTTTACAAACACAGTACAATCTTTTGTCTTTACAAACACAATACAATCTTTTGTCTTTACAAACACAATACAATCTTTTGTCTTTACAAACACAGTACAATCTTTTGTCTTTACAAACACAATACAATCCTTTGTCTTTACAAACAACATACAATCTTTTGTCTTTACAAACAACATACAATCTTTTGTCTTTACAAACACAATACAATCTTTTGTCTTTACAAACAACATACAATCTTTTGTCTTTACAAACACAATACAATCTTTTGTCTTTACAAACAACATACAATCTTTTGTCTTTACAAACAACATACAAGCTTTTGTCTTTACAAACACAATACAATATTTTGTCTTTACAAACACAATACAATCTTTTGTCTTTACAAACACAGTACAATCTTTTGTCTTTACAAACACAGTACAATCTTTTGTCTTTACAAACACAATGCAATCTTTTGTCTTTACAAACACAATACAATCTTTTGTCTTTACAAACAACATACAATCTTTTGTCTTTACAAACACAATACAATCTTTTGTCTTTACAAACAACATACAATCTTTTGTCTTTACAAACAACATACAATCTTTTGTCTTTACAAACAACATACAATCTTTTGTCTTTACAAACACAATACAATCTTTTGTCTTTACAAACAACATACAATCTTTTGTCTTTACAAACAACATACAATCTTTTGTCTTTACAAACACAATACAATCTTTTGTCTTTACAAACACAATACAATCTTTTGTCTTTACAAACACAATACAATCTTTTGTCTTTACAAACACAGTACAATCTTTTGTCTTTACAAACACAATGCAATCTTTTGTCTTTACAAACACAATACAATCTTTTGTCTTTACAAACACAGTACAATCTTTTGTCTTTACAAACAAAGTACAATCTTTTGTCTTTACAAACACAGTACAATCTTTTGTCTTTACAAACAACATACAATCTTTTGTCTTTACAAAAAACATACAATCTTTTGTCTTTACAAACAACATACAATCTTTTGTCTTTACAAACAACATACAAGCTTTTGTCTTTACAAACACAATACAATCTTTTGTCTTTACAAACACAATACAAGCTTTTGTCTTTACAAACACAATACAATCTTTTGTCTTTACAAACACAATACAATCTTTTGTCTTTACAAACACAGTACAATCTTTTGTCTTTACAAACACAATGCAATCTTTTGTCGTTACAAACACAATACAATCTTTTGTCTTTACAATCGCAATACAATCTTTTGTCTTTACAAACACAATACAAGCTTTTGTCTTTACAAACACAATACAATCTTTTGTCTTTACAAACACAATACAATCTTTTGTCTTTACAAACACAATACAGTCTTTTGTCTTTACAAACACAATACAATCTTTTGTCTTTACAATCACAATACAATCTTTTGTCTTTACAATCACAATACAATCTTTTGTCTTTACAAACACAATACAAGCTTTTGTCTTTACAAACACAATACAATCTTTTTTCTTTACAATCACAATACAATCTTTTGTCTTTACAATCACAATACAATCTTTTGTCTTTACAAACACAATACAATCATTTGTCTTTACAAACACAATGCAATCTTTTGCCATTACAAACACAATGCAATCCTTTGTCTTTACAAACACAAAACAATCTTTTGTCTTTACAATCACAATACAATCTTTTGTCATTACAATCACAATACAATCTTTTGTCTTTACAAACACAATACAAGCTTTTGTCTTTACAAACACAATACAATCTGTTGTCTTTACAAACACAATGCAATCTTTTGTCATTACAAACACAATGCAATCCTTTGTCTTTACAATCACAATACAATCTTTTGTCATTACAATCACAATACAATCTTTTGTCTTTACAAACACAATACAAGCTTTTGTCTTTACAAACACAATACAATCTGTTGTCTTTACAAACACAATGCAATCTTTTGTCATTACAAACACAATGCAATCCTTTGTCTTTACAAACACAATACAATCTTTTGTCTTTACAAACACAATACAATCTTTTGTTTTTACAAACACAATACAATCTTTTGTCTTTACAAACAGAATACATTCATTTGTCTTTACTTTGTAAGAAGACATCACGGTAAAATCCTGGCATAGTTGTTGCTTCGATAGGAACACATCATCAAATCAGAACACATCTCAGTCTTGCAGTACATTTTAATCTACTGACTTTTGTCTTCTCCTCGATATTTAACATTGAGAAAAATATGCGTGATCAACAGATTTGATATTTCTATGTTGAATTTTATATATATATATAAAAAAAAAGGAATTTCCAAGGGATGTAACCAGAAAACTTGTTATATTTTTTATTTATAAGTTGTTATATCCCCTGTTTGATCAGAATAAAACGAAAGAATAAATTAATGATACAAAATTAACCCAATAGGCTTTGTCATTTCTAAGACCGGAAAACGTCATAGCGTACTATTTTTAGAAGATCCGCGGACAAATATTGCTTAAAACATGGCAGCTTATGGTGTGTTTCAGCATATCGTTCGGGCGATCCTTGTATCTAGAGTGACTGTTACATATGACGTTCACGCAATGAAGTCGCATTTGAGAAAACAGAAGTAAAAAAAAAATGTGTAAAATATTTCGTAAAATAGAGTTGTAAACAAGTTTCAGGGACACTTCGCTAACATAGTAATACTGAACAGTGTTGACATTTTGTCCCCGCTGAGTACCCGGAGGATCAGTAATGGTGACATCAGTTCTATTAATAGATTTCCGCCATTAAATGACAAGCCCTATAAAACAGTATAAAAGTGGTGGCTATTTTCTTGTTGCCAGTAAGGATCCGTTCACCATCACGGCAGAGCTGAGCTTCACGGGACTTCAGGGGCCAAACTTGGACCAGGAGATCTACACCATCCTAATGGAGAGGGCCAACAGGTGAGCCAGTTCTATCCCCTTGTCTCATTGAAACATCAAAGTACCTGGCTCAAACAATAACTCTCTAAGCAATGATGTACAGCTGTAGCACTGTATTCTATGGACGCCCAAAAATAAAAATTCCAAGAAATTATGACGATTTGGGATTCTGATAAACAGCGTTAAATTACTTGAATCCATGGTTTGTTTATTTACTTTAGTACAGTGGTTCTCAATCGTCATAATGCCGCCACCCTTTAATACAGTTTCCACCTGTTGTGGCGACCCCCCCCCCACCACAAAATTATTTTCGTTGCTGCTTCATACCTGTAGGGTACATGTGTTTTCCGATGGTCTCAGGCGAGAGGGGTGTTCGACCCACAAAGGGTTCGTGACTCACTGGTGGAGAACCGCTGCTTGAGTAGATCAGAAGTTCTCGCATTGCGCCCCCCCCCCACATTGTTTGGCGGGCTATTTCTAGTCTTATAACTAACATCATTGTTTTACTTTCACCGAGAGAATTACAATTTATTACACATAACAAGACTGTGTGTGTGTGTGTGTGTGAGTGACATATATCTTTTTTTTTTTTTTTTTTTTTTTTTTTTTTTTTTTTTTTTTTTTTAGTCTTTTTTTTTTTTTTTTTTAAAATTTTTTTTTTTTTTTTTTTTTTTTTTTTTTTTTTTTTTTCTCGTTCATTTATCCAGAGCTACATTTCTTCGATTCGAAAATTTGCAGAATATTCATCGACAACATGTACGCCCTTGACATTGGGGATATGCTGATCTACGACCAGTCGCTCGTACTCTCCAAGCGAACCGTTTCCGTAGATGAGACCACGCCCGTCTCAGTAACGACAACCGACGGAACCACAGTTCAAACAAAGCCGACCACGACGGCAGGTGAGTTAGTGGAGTGGTGCAGGTGACTCAGTGGATTGGTATGTGGACCTTGCACAATGATTAGTGCAGGTGACTCAGTGGATTGGTATGTGGATCTTGCACAATGATTGGTGTAGGTGAGTCCGTGGATTGGTATGTGGACCTTGCAGAATGATTGGTGCAGGGAAGTCAATGTTATTCTTTAATTTCAATGTTGTTCGTTGTACTGATGAAGGCGTGGCCGAAATGTATGTATGTATGTATGTATGTATGTGTCTTTTGTTGTAAGATAATTTCAGCTGACATACACTGCGTTCCTTACACACACACACTTGTATGAGTTGAGTGCGGTACTCACTGTATGTTTACCTGTCCCCCCAGAGCTTGACCCCTGCCTCTACTCTGCTAACCTGGACTACGTCCCCCATCCGACCAAGTGCGACCAGTTCTATCAGTGCATCAACGGCATGGCCTTCCCCATAACGTGCAAGCCGGGTTCAATCTTCGACGGCGGCACCTGCATCGCCGCACCACCTGGTTTTGTCTGCAGGCGATAGCGGTCATCTCTTCGTGTGTTTTAATGTAGTCTATTTCTTTAGTTTATGTTTTTAACGTGTTAGTTAGGACTAAAAATAGACAGGTCACGTGATAAGCCTATTGGCCATTGAAATGTTTGTTTATCAATATCTGACCTTTCTCAGACTGTCGGACATGTGATCTGTTTCGTTATCATCGCGAGATGCATTCCCACGAGAACCAGAAGTGAGCTGAACCACCCTCCCTTCCTTCCCCACTCCCTCTGTTCGACAACAGATGTGTTAAAAATCAATGTACATGAGTTGGTCACCATTTAAACGTGCACACGTTTCTGACCTGTACACATGACCTTGAATACGAACTTTATCCTTGAACTAACTCAGATTGACCTGTTCTAAACTACACCAAATGGTTTGGTGGGCCTGTTCTGATCTACACCAAATGGTTTGGTGGGCCTGTTCTGATCTACACCAAATGGTTTGGTGGGCCTGTTCTGATCTACACCAAATGGTTTGGTGGGCCTGTTCTGATCTACACCAAATGGTTTGGTGGGCCTGTTCTGATCTACACCAAATGGTTTGGTGGGCCTGTTCTGATCTACACCTTATGTCCACGAGAGGAAAGGGATGTTTTCTTAATGACCTTCATGATATTAAGAATTCAGCCTTCACCTTGAGCTATCGTTTTGTCGATTGCTAATTGCCTTATGCGAGGGTTGTCGTGAAAATTTTGAATAATGGAACTTAACAAAAAAATACATCTTTTAAAATATTAATAGCAAAGAAGGGGGCAACAAAGGTAATACGATATTAAAAGAGGCCATGTGTAAAAATGGGATGAGAAGCACTGCTCCGCTAAATTGCTTTCGCTTTTCGGTGAATAGACACTTCATTAACATTTGACACAGACGTGTCTTTGAGTTGACACGAACGTGTCTTTGAGTTGACACGAATGTGTCTTTGAGTTGACACTAACGTGTCTTTGAGTTGACACTAACGTGTCTTTGAGTTGACACGTATGTGTCTTTGAGTTGACACAGACGTGTCTTTGAGTTGACATGAATGTGTCTTTGAGTTGACACGAACGTTTCTTTGAGTTGACACAAACGTGTCTTTGAGTGTACACAGACGTGTCTTTGAGTTGACACAGACGTGTCTTTGAGTTGACACAGACGTATCTTAGTGTTGATACAGACGTGTCTTTGAGTTGACACAGACGTATCTTAGTGTTGATACAGACGTGTCTCTGAGTTGACACAGACGTGTCTTTGTGTTGATACAGACGTGTCTTTGTGTTGACACAGACGTATCTTAGTGTTGATACAGACTTGTCTTTGAGTTGACATAGACGTATCTTAGTGTTGACACAGACGTGTCTTTGTGTTGATACAGACGTGTCTTTGAGTTGATACAGATGTGTCTTTGAGTTGATACACTCAGAGTTGACACATAGGTGTCTCTGAGCTGACACATAGGTGTCTCTGAGCTGACACATAGGTGTCTCTGAGCTGACACATAGGTGTCTCTGAGCTGACACAGACCTATCTTTGAGTTGACACATAGGTGTCTCTGAGCTGACTCCCTTCACATTCTTCACTTAGCCTCAAAGCTCTGTGTACAAGACTCGGTTTTTTTAAACATTTTTATTTGAAAATTCAAATTACTTGACAGAATTGTATTCCTGCTTGTTCTATTTTATAAACAAAACATTTGCTGTAACCATTGTCGTAACCATTGTTGTAACCATTATTGTAATGTAAAAGTTGTTGTAACTATTGTTGTAACTATTGTTGTAACTAGTGTTGTAACTAGTGTTGAAACTATTGTCGTAACCATTGTTGTAACCATTGTTGTAACCATTGTTGTAACCATTGTTGTAACCATTGTTGTAACCATTGTTGTAACCATTGTCGTAACCATTGTTGTAACCATTGTTGTAACCATTGTTGTAACCATTGTTGTAACCATTGTTGTAACTATTGCTATAAACATTGTTGTAATGTAAAAGTTGTTGTAACTATTGTTGTAGCTATTGTTGTAGCTATTGTTATAACTATTTTTGTAAGTATTGCTGTAACCATTGTTGTAACTATTGTTGTGACTACTGTTGTAAATATTGGATTGTCTGCTGTTTTAAACTGCTATGTAACCTTAAATTATTGTTTTCATATTTTTTAAGTAGAATATTTACGTCCCATTAAGAATAAAGTGATCATCGTTAGCCCCCCTTTCATCACACATCACACACACGATACGAGAAACATCGACAACAGACTAAAATGAAAATAAAAAATAAGAAATTTGTCACGAAACAAATTTTATTTTGAATTTTAAATAACCAACACACATGGCGGAAATGAGTTATTTATACAATCCTCCTACTCATGTCATAAATAGGCATAACTAGTAGATATATTTTAAAAATTATTTTCAAGCAAAACTTTGGGCAAGAATTACACAATGAAAATACATTTAAATGATAAATGAGATCTAATTCTAGGCTATATAGGCAATATATGCAATCTAGGCAATATAGGCAGTATCCTTTAAAATTATTTAAGGCCGACTACACAAAAGAAATATTAGGTCTACCGGAAACAACTAATATAAATTAAACAGTGTACATGCGCAGGGTGTCATCTGGATTTGCTGGTGGTGCTGAAAATCTTTTCGCTTCCTTCTACAAAAGAACTCCCCCCCCCTACCGATGACTAAAACATGGATAAATAATTCATAAGTATTTATGTACCCTGCATAATTCTATTAAAAAAATAATCTAAGATACATATCTTAACACTTAAAAGTCAAACAATATTTACAGCATGAAATAATCATCTGAAATTGCGTCATTGGAATTCGTTTGGCCACAAATCTGAGCACTTAGCATAGCCTCCAAACCAACTCCAAAATAAAATGAGAAGGAAAAATAACAAACTCAAATGACGTCACGCATTTATAAAAATAGCTTTCGACATGGGTCAATCCGTGATTATCATTAACGTGTTAAGAATTTAAGAACCCTCACCCCTCCCCCCCCCACCACTAAAAAAAAAAAAAAAACTACACTANCTGGTTTTGTCTCTATTCTCACTGTTCATTGCAGTGACTGTTCAACGACGCGTGCTGGTTTTGTCTCTATTCTCACTGTTCATTGCAGTGACTGTTCAACGACGCGTGCTGGTTTTGTCTCTATTCTCACTGTTCATTGCAGTGACTGTTCAACGACGCGTGCTGGTTTTGTCTCTATTCTCACTGTTCATTGCAGTGACTGTTCAACGACGCGTGCTGGTTTTGTCTCTATTCTCACTGTTCATTGCAGTGACTGTTCAACGACGCGTGCTGGTTTTGTCTCTATTCTCACTGTTCATTGCAGTGACTGTTCAACGACGCGTGCTGGTTTTGTCTCTATTCTCACTGTTCATTGCAGTGACTGTTCAACGACGCGTGCTGGTTTTGTCTCTATTCTCACTGTTCATTGCAGTGACTGTTCAACGACGCGTGCTGGTTTTGTCTCTATTCTCACTGTTCATTGCAGTGACTGTTCAACGACGCGTGCTGGTTTTGTCTCTATTCTCACTGTTCATCGCAGTGACTGTTCAACGACACGTGCTAGCTTTGTCTCTATTCTCACTGTTCATTGCAGGGACTGTTCAACGACGCATGCTGGTTTTGTCTCTATTCTAAAATTGTGAAACATTCATTCAAAATATGTTCATTGTAAAATGATCAGATCTTGATAACGCAAAAATTGATTGATTTATTAAATTGTTCTCTGCTTTATTTAAAAATGACAATATATATACTTGTCCGGATGCATTTTTGAAATGTTATCCAATTTCCACAGGATAATACAATCAAATTATCCCATCCCTTATTTGAACCGCAGACTATCAGGTGGCTATCCCCCCTCCCCCCACATTGTTACCCGGATGATGCACCATCACCAAAACCGGTCCCCCCCTCCTTCAGCGTCACCTGTTATCGATATGTCATCTTGAGATCCTCGCTGGTGCCTCGGATCCCCCGGCCAGATATAGCGTTCCTCGTGTATCCCAATTCGGTTATCTCGAAATTAGCTTAGAGCTAAAAAAAATTGTGGGAGTATGCAAATAGAAGTACTTTATGGTTCATTGAATAAGTAAAGTCATACGGTGTTTAAACACACACATTACAAGAACATAATATGTATGTAGAACTAATCCTATAGTCCTCCACCTACATAAATGCATTTTTGTAGATATGTAGCCAATTCCTCCTGGTTCCACATAGAAAATGACGTCATGACCACAGTCGACTTGGAAACAATCTTTATCAGAAGTTCTCAATTAAAAAAAAAAAAAAATTGTTACAACTCGCGTGACGTCACGGTTAATCAAAAGTTAAGATTGACACATTCGGAGACACGGGTCAAACCAACCAAAAAAAAAAAATATAAAAAAATTGAAAAAAATGCACAAATTAGCATGAACAATTTGTTAGACTATTGGCTTAGTTATTGAACATTTTTTGCATTTTTCATCTCCACTTTTCATCCATTGATATATGATATACAGAAAAGAAGAATGTCATCAAAATGATGATCCAATGGGGTGATTGACCTTCAATTATTTACACGCTTACATAACAGATCAATATATACATTTTGGAAAGCTGAATGAGATCATTACAGAGAAGTGTTTTAAAAATTACACCACATTAAAAAAAATGTGATGACGTCATCGGCGCCATGCGTCATGCACTCTTATGTACAAAAAAACAAAAACACCACAAAAAAAGCTGGAAGTATCACAGATGTAAGTCCGGCCACCATTAGTGTCTAAAAATAGCTATCGGGGATTTAGAGGATTGGAGAAGACCCGCAGTCATTCGACCGTAGTAACACACTAGTCGTTTTGATGCTAGTTTTAAAAAAAAATCTTTGTCAAGATTAGAATCTGTAACATGGGATGTTAACCTGGGCGCGCCTTCTAACCAATCAAGGACAGCGTTCAAGCTGTGTGAAGGAAATAGTAGAACAAGGTGTGTTGAAGCTTGAATCGAAAGAGAGGACAATAAGATCAGAACTTTTCGGCTAAGAGCCTTCCTCGGCAGACAGGACAAATGAAAATATGACAAGAAAGAGAAACCAGTTTTAAAAAAAAAAACAAGCTTAAAATGCTTGCTATTGTTATTGCCGGAAGTACATCTTTGGAGAAAGGAGGGGGGTAGAAGGAGGGGCTTCCATTATTTTATTTAAAAAGAAAAAAAAAATAACTATCATGTGTTTCTTCGTTTGGATTAGTGAGACGTGTTGTCACGCCCTACATTGCCACGCCCTACATTGCCACGCCCTACATTGCCACGCCCTACATTGTCACGCCTTACATTGCCACGCCCTACATTGCCACGCCTTACATTGCCACGCCTCACATCATTCTCTAGATCACCACCATGTACATCAGCAGGACGACCACTTCGACGCCGTTCACACCACTCGGGGTTGTGATCCCTAAATTACGCCCCGTGTATGAGCATCCTGATCTGGTTCTCATGATTAAAAAGGTTTGAGGATCCCTGCTTCAGGCAATGGCAGGCCCTCGGGTCTCAGGATGTGATAGGATTAGACGAGTATCGTAGCCCCGCATTGGGAACAACAATAGATGTTGAGAGAAGGCCCTCTTGCTGTAATGCCCAATAACTGTATTAATCCTAGTACTGTAGTGTCCTATTACTATAGTGTCCTATAACTGTAGTGTCCTATAACTATAGTGTCCTTTTACTGTAGTGTCATGACTTTTAGCATGAACTACGAGTGTGACTGGTTAGCGTGGTCGAACTATAGTTACATAAGGAATTGCTTCGGTAACACGAATCCAACAATGGTACAAGTGGAAATTCAATTATGACAGTGTCTAAATATCATGCATGATTTTCAATAATGAAACAGTCTAACAATCCTACATGAGTTTCAATTATGACACAGTCTAAATATCATACAATAATACATGAGTTTCAATTATGACACAGTCTAAATATCATACAATCATACATGAGTTTCAATTCACCGAGACACCAGGATTTCTCCGTTTAGCGTGGTGATGTATTAAATCCAACTGGAAGACACGATACGAATTCTACACGGAACTCTTCTCTTTCCAATGGACATCGCTTGTAAAAAATTTCAGTGCATCAACAAAAAGATAACTTCAACCCTTTCAGTTTATCAGAAAATGATAACTTCAACACATTTGTCTACATCAGTTAACAAAACTTGGTGAGATGCGTGTGAGCTGAACTCACAGATTCGAATCAGCCGTTATCGCACAGGGAAGAGTTCGTTTTGGCCAAGCAGCTTTTGACGTCAGGGTCCCACACGAGCGAGAAGCCACACTCCTGAACCACGGCCTTCCCGTGGTCGCAGATGATGAACAGGGAGCAGTTGCTGGGGTGGGCGAAGTAGCCCCCGTTGATGTTGTCACACGGCGTCACGAGGCACGGCGAGTTCTGCTCGGGCGGGACGCACGCGTTGCTCTCGGAGCTGAAGACGAGTCCTCCGGAGCACGGGCGGACGCGCGCCTGGCCGAACTCACACTGGACGAACTGGGTGCAGCTGGTCGGGTGGGCGAGGATGGTGGTCTGGTTGCTGGAGTTGGCGCAGAGGAGATTCAGGTCTGTTGGGAGGTGAAGAATCGAAATTTGGGATAAATTACTCGAAAGATGAATGCAGAACGAGTCAAAAATTGTATACTCTTTTTTTAAAATCATTTGTTTCGTGAGCGGGTTATGGTCAATGCTTTGGAATAACTTGTTTCATTAGTGAGTGAGTGTTGCGGTCGAAATTAAATTGAGAACCTTTGTTGCGAAGTATTTTACGATATTTTGTGTGTGTGTGTGTGTTTGAGATGTGATATCCAATGACAAAAAATAAATAAATATTTAAATCAATAATAAATAATAATCATGATTATTATTTATTAAAATAAACATCAAACTTTTGAAAAAAAATGTTCCAAAAGGTTTATTAAAAATGTCCCCCAAAACTTCATGGGCGGCCATGAAATACAATAATGTCCTACAATAATGTCCTACAATAATGTCCTCTGCCTTTACCCGAGGTTGCTCTGTCCGTTTGTTAGTTTGTCAGGTGCTTATCAATATCGATTTTGCAATGCAAGGTGTGTCTCGCAGACGTCACCCAATTTGGGAATGGGGGGGGGGGGGTCACTGGCGACCTACTGGTCATGCAAGTTTTTTTTTTTATTGCTCTCGGAGGTGGGTAAGTGGACAAAAATCTCAGCTTAATTTGACCACAGGAAGTGGATCAAAATGATATGCAAGATTCCACCACAAACAAATGAAATGTAAAACAATCTCATGAAAAGAGTATACCAATAAAAAAATAAATAAAACATTAAGACATAGATAATTGGTTTAAAATTTCGGTATGTGCTAATCTTAAGGAGAACTCGCGCCCATCAATGATCAAATGTTTGATTCTAAGGTCAAGGACGATTTCTTATCTACATATCCGGCAATTTGCTCACCTGTTGGTACCACCTTCGTGGTTGTGGTTGGTGTTGTCGGTTCGGTTGTTGCGGTCGAGGAGGTAGCGGGGCTGTTGGCTGCCGACAAAGCAGCTGCGGCAGAGGAGGGTGTTGGTGTGGGCCGGGCCGTGGGTGGAGGCTGCGGCGTCGGCGTTGTGGGTGGGTTGGTAGGGGGAGGGCTGGGCGTCTCCGTTGTGGGTGGGTTGGTAAGGGGAGGGTTGGTCGTCTCCGTTGTAGGTCGGGTGGTAGGGGGAGGGTTGGTCGTCTCCGTTATGGGCGGGGTGGCAGGGGGAGTGTTGGTCGTCTCCGTTGTGGTTGGGGTGGTAGAGAAAGCGCTATACGGCGTTTCTAGTGTTGGGCTTTCGGGGGGAGAGATGTAGATCATGGGCATGGTTGGGTTGGTAGGGGGAGAAGTGGGCGTCGCTGAAGCGGGTTCCTTTGCAGTGGGAGGGTTATGCGGCGTGGTTGGGGGCGGGGTAGCGAGGGGGCTGGCGACAACCTGGGGTTGATCTGATGTGGTGGAGGTGTAAGGCTCTGCGGTTGCCGTCTTGTGAACTGCTAGAAGATAAACACAGTCATTGTAAACATGTTTTGTTGTAGCGGTACGTCATCATCGTTGTCACACTTTCAATTGATCGCCTTTGCTGTAGCTTGGTCAAATGTCTCAATCAAAATAGACAATTAACTTTAAATAACATCAATCAAAAAGGTTATACATAATGTGTGTGTGTAAGTTGTAGCAGTTCCATAGTACTTTAAAAAACATGATCCTATCCCCAAGACTCATCTAGAGCGCAATGTTCAAATCTGCGATTCGCATTAAAGTCTTGGTGACCCAACAAATTTAACTCACACAACATCACACACACACACACACACACACCTGTACCGTGTTTACTATTTGATAAGAGATTCAGTTTGATCTGTGTGAAGACAAATGAAGGACCACAAGCCCACTAGCCCCAAAAGACCCATACGTCTCACAAGCCCAACAAGGACCACAAGCCCACTAGCCACAAAAGACCCACAAGCCCAACAAGGTCCATAAGTCACACATCTCACTCACGTATTTCCACATTGGCGCTCGTGGGGGCGTCCGCTAGGGGTGCCGTTTTCTTCAGTTCCTCGCTGTTAGCGCCGTAGAAATCTTTAGATTTTTTGGTCACCTCCAGTGTGACGCTCCTGGAATCTTTGCTGTCAGTGACATGGAAGATAACGAGATTAGAGGTGGAAAAATAAATCGAAGTTGTCATTCTATTTTTTCATTATATGTTGTAATTATATTTTGTCATTATATTTTTTCATTATATTTTGTCATTATATGTTGTAATTATATTATGTATCATTATATGTTGTCATTACATATATATTTTGTCATATATTTTATCATTATATTTTTTCATTATATTTTGTCATTATATTTTGTCATTATATTTTATAATTATATTTTGTCATTATATTTTATAATTATATTTTGTCAGTATATTTTGTCATTATATTTTATGATTATATTTTGTCATTATATTTTACACGAGGGTGGGTCTCACCGATTTTTAT
The DNA here is from genome assembly GCA_964033795.1 of Lymnaea stagnalis. Lineage (NCBI taxonomy): Eukaryota > Metazoa > Mollusca > Gastropoda > Lymnaeidae > Lymnaea > Lymnaea stagnalis. The sequence goes on along the minus strand of CAXITT010000347.1, from coordinate 694,193 downwards.
ATCTTGAATTAACAACACTGTCCGGACCTATTGCCAAATATGTTATATAAAAATCGTACACACTCAAATCGATTAAAAAATACCAGAGTAGCCATTGACCATCAACATATAATTTTTTTTTTTACTTGAGCCACCAGCATTGTCACTTCTTCATCGCCAAACAACCAGAGCCATCAGCATTGTCAATACATTCGATTGATCTCCCTATATAATTAAAAGACTGTCTTTTTGGTGCAGTTGCTCCTGATCCTGTCACGTGGTATCAAATCGTTGACTCTCACCTGATGTCCATGGTGACCCCATTGATCTGGATGAGTTGACTCCCTTGCTGAGACTTGGCGGCCAAGACGCCGACGATGTCATCCTCGGCCTGGGAATTGTTCAGGAAATATAGCTTGAACTCCACACGGACATTCCTGGGATAGACAGACAAATTACCATTGGTTTGATACATCGGTGAATAGACAGACAAACGCAATCGGTTTTATACATTAGGGAGATAGACAGATAAACACAATAAGTTTTTTACAATTTCTGGGATAGAAAGAGATACACATTTGGCTGTACGCTATCAAGAGCTAGACTACTTTTTTTCAACTTTTTTTATTTATACAGACAAGCACAATAGTTTTGATACATTCTTGATATATTATTATTATTATTATTATTAGTGGTGGTTTCATATAGCTCGGTACCCCAGGCTAGGGCTGGGCTCACCACACCGTATATACAGTTTAACAAACATAATCATTAACTTAAAAATTAACATACATTAATTAAATAAAACAAGACAAGTATATATTTACTCCACACATTCAAGAACTATTTTAATGTCAAGCCACGGACGGCACGTAGCAGCATCGATTATCGGTCAGGATAGTAGAGTTTAAAGAGATGTGTTTTGAGTGCAGTTTTGAAGGCTGTGATGGTCGGTATATTGCGGATGTGTAGTGGAAGAGAATTCCATTGTTTGGGGGCACAGAAAGAGAACGATCGTTCGCCGTATGTTTTTGTGCGAGTCTTTGGGGACAGAAAGAATACGCGCGTCAGCGGAGGAGCGAAGCTGTCGAAGGGGTGAATAGACAGAAAGGGGTTCGGTTAGACAGGAAGGGGAGGAATTCCGGAAAAAATACATACAGACATACACACTAAGGTTGATAGATGTTTCATATATGTACATAAACACACAATAAAGTTGATATATTTCCGGGTATTGATGATATAACCATGCATAGACTTGGTATGTTCCCGAAACAATGTCCCAATACGACCTCTTCATTACCGGAGTTATAGAGAAAAAGGCATGTCATCAAAAATGGTTATTGGGATGTCGAGAGTAACAACTAATTAGATGGGGCGTGTTCGCTGTTTGGCCTCGAGATTAATTGGAAGATGAGATGATGCGCCTGAGAATTGTATACAATTAATTATGTTTCAATTTGCTTACGTCAGAGCTGAGATCTCACAACCTCTGTAGCCACTGTGTAGCTGGCTACCTTGGAACCAGCCATCGATCTGAAATAAGAGATTTATTGAAATAAACACGCTCAAGTATAGGAAATATTGATCTTCCAATTAAAAATAATAATAATAATAATAAATTGGTTAAGTATAGCTGGTTCCAACATTTTGGCAAAATCAAGATCCCGATATTATTTATTTTGTTTGTTGGTTTTTATCAATTTGAAAAAAATAAAATTTCATTATTTCTTGAAAATAGCTTTTAAAATGTTTTTTTTGCGGGCGGTTGTCTAATAACAATTACTTAGGTAATAAAACATTTAATAAATATCTAGACATCGCTCAACTTTCCAGAGAGAGCATCATTTTTTTTGCCACTCAAAAAGGCATTAAAGTCAGTTGCTACCATCCGATACTTCTGAAGGTCATATGCAAATGTAATAAGGTCATGTGGCCCGAAAACACAGCATTAAAAAAAGAAAGAAAAGAAAATGGGAAAAAAAATTGAAAAAAAAAAAAAATGAAAGAAAATAAATTTTAATAATGAAGACGTACCTGTTTGCAGAAGTCGTCTAGCTGTGCTGTGGTCAGTTTACTGAAGTCTTTGATCTGTGACTCACGCACTGACAGCTTGAGTGTGGCCTGGAGGAATTCTGGAAGAGGACAACGCGTGTGTTATATTGAATGTGATGGCAGGCATCTTTGGTGTTTATTACTGTATCGGCTGCTGAAGAAGTCAGCCAGCGGGAAAATCCTTGTAATTGTCGTGTCTTTGCAATTGTCGTGTCTTTGCAATTTTCGTGTCTTTGTAATTGTCGTGTCTTTGTAATTGTCGTCTCTTTGTAATTTTCGTGTCTTTGTAATTGTCGTGTCTTTGTTTCAAGCCCAAACATATGATTGTTTTTCTCTGTTTAAAATATCTTGTTTCACTATTTATCTAAAAATATCTTTTTCTCTATTTATCAAATAATATTTTGTTCACTATTTATATATAAAAATATGCTGTTTCACTAATTATCTAAAAAGTTTCACTACTTATCAAAATATATCTTGTTTCACTAATTATCTAAATATATGTGTTTCAATAATTATCTAAATATATATTGTTTCACTAATTATCTAAACATATATTGTTCCACTATTTATCTAAACATGTTTGTTTCACTATTTATCTAAACATATCCTTTTCTCTATTTATCAAATTTTTTTTTTCACTATTTATATAAAAAATATACCGTTCACTAATTATCTAAACATATCATGTTTCACTATTTATCTAAATATATCTTGTTTCTCTATTTATCTAAATATTTCTGGTTTCAGTAATTATCTAAATATATGTTGTTTCACTAATTATCTAAACATATCTTGTTCCACTATTATCTAAAAATATCTTGTTTCACTATTTATCTAAAATATCTTTTTCTCTATTTATTAAATAATATTTTTTTCACTATTTATATATACAAATATACTGTTTCCCTAATTATCTAAAAAGTTTCACTATTTATCAAAATATATCTTGTTTCACTATTTATCTAAATATATGTGTTTCAATAATTATCTAAATATATATTGTTTCACTAATTATCTAAACATATCTTGTTCCACTATTTATCTAAACATTTTTGTTTCACTATTTATCTAAGCATAATATCTTTTCCTTTATTTATTACATTTTTTTTTCACTATTTATATGAAAAATATGCCGTTCACTAATTATCTAAACATATCATGTTTCACTATTTATCTAAATATATCTTGTTTCTCTATTTATCTAAATATTTCTGGTTTCAGTAATTATCTAAATATATGTTGTTTCACTAATTATCTAAACATATCTTGTTCCACTATTATCTAAAAATATATTCTTTCACTATTTATCTAAAAATATATTTTTCTCTATTTATCAAATAATATTTTGTTCACTATTTATATATAAAAATATGCTGTTTCAATAATTTTCTAAACATATCACGTTTTACCATTTATCGAAATATAGGTTGTTTCACTATTTATCTAAATATTTCTTTTTTCCCCAATTATCTAAATATATTTTGTTTCAATAATTATCTAAACAAACCTTGTTCCACTATTTATCTTACTATATCTTGTATCACTATTTATTTAAACATATCCTGTTTCACAACTTTTTTTTTCCACTTCGTTGCCTTTTCCGCTCTAATATTTCAATTGAACTTGGTCAGGATAAAGTTACTCTGTATAGAATTTAGCCAAAATATTGTTGTTGTGAATTGTGATTGATAGTCAAAGGAAATAACGTTTGCGTCTATTGCAACGAATATGCCACCCACCCCCGTAAGAAAAAAAAAGTGCTTTCAGGAGCAGATCCCCCACCCCACCCCACTTTGCTAAGATACTTAAAAGTTAATGAAAATGAACAGCTTACCTATTTGTTTGTCTTGGGTATCTGGGGATAAATGAATACGTATGTTGAAATGGTTTAAAACATTACAACTTGGAAAATAGCAAGTATGTCAATCACTTCAATGTATAGCAATGTAATAGCCAAAATCTCACTTCAATATATAGCAATGTAATAGCCAAAATCTCACATCAATGTATAGCAATGTAATAGCCAAAATCTCACTTCAATATATAGCAATGTAATAGCCAAAATCTCACTTCAATATATAGCAATGTAATAGCCAAAATCTCACTTCAATATATAGCAATGTAATAGCCAAAATCTCACTTCAATGTATAGCAATGTAATAGCCAAAATCTCACTTCAATATATAGCAATGTAATAGCCAAAATCTCACTTCAATATATAGCAATGTAATAGCAAAAATCTCACTTCAATGTATAGCAATGTAATAGCCAAAATCTCACTTCAATATATAGCAATGTAATAGCCAAAATCTCACTTCAATATATAGCAATGTAATAGCAAAAATCTCACTTCAATGTATAGCAATGTAATAGCCAAAATCTCACTTCAATATATAGCAATGTAATAGCCAAAATCTCACTTCAATATATAGCAATGTAATAGCCAAAATCTCACTTCAATGTATAGCAATGTAATAGCCAAAATCTCACTTCAATATATAGCAATGTAATAGCCAAAATCTCACTTCAATGTATAGCAATGTAATAGCCAAAATCTCACTTCAATATATAGCAATGTAATAGCCAAAATCTCACTTCAATATATAGCAATGTAATAGCCAAAATCTCACTTCAATATATAGCAATGTAATAGCCAAAATCTCACTTCAATATATAGCAATGTAATAGCCAAAATCTCACTTCAATGTATAGCAATGTAATAGCCAAAATCTCACTTCAATATATAGCAATGTAATAGCCAAAATCTCACTTCAATATATAGCAATGTAATAGCCAAAATCTCACTTCAATATATAGCAATGTAATAGCCAAAATCTCACTTCAATATATAGCAATGTAATAGCCAAATGAATAAAAAATAAAAATGAATAGTTCTAAAATAATTGTGTAGGTAACGGAGCGATCTTGTATTGTGATCATGATCTTGTGATCTTGTATTGTGATTGCAAACTTTGAACGCGTATTGTGATTTGTATTGTGATCGTGCTATGTGATCTTTTTAGTTTGATCTTGTATTGTGATTATGAATATTTTGATCATATACTGTGATCTTGTACTGGGATCATGTATTGTGATCATGTATTATGTTTGTGAATTGTGATCGTGTTTTGTGAGCATGTATTGCGAAATTGTATTGTGATCATGAACTGTGATCGGGCTACTGTCTAAACCTAGAGCTGCCCGTAACTTTAACTTTAATGCCATGTCCATCTCTAATCGGGATCTAGAATAGCAGCGGCGAGATCAAATATAACAATGACCCAAATTACATTATCTTATACAAAAATTGTTTATTGAAAGAGTTGCAGTAAAGTTGTAAGTTAAAGAATAAAAATTAACGCTCTGAATGTATTGACAACACAGAATGAGTGAAATGTTCGATTTAAAAAAAAAAGGTTAAAGGTTAATATCGTAAATCATTTGAAACATTTATGGTTAAATAAAATGTTAATTACGTGGTTAATTATATGTTAATTATAAGATTAATTAAAAATTTAATTATGCGGTTAATTATATGGTTGATTATGAGATTAATTATAAAATTAATTATACGGTTGCTAAAATGGTTATAATAAGATTAATTATAAAATTAATTGTACGGTTAATTAAATGGTTAATTATTTGGCTAATTTTAAGATTAATTATAAGATTAAAATAGAGGTTAATTAAATGGTTCATCATATGGTTAGTTATAAGATTAATTATAAGATTAATTATAAATTTTATACTGTTAATTATAGGTTTAATTATAAGATTAATTATGAGGTTAATGGCTCGCACCAAGGTGTCTTTGGAGAGGGAGGGAAGTTGACACCAGGGGCGTCTATCCCTCCTATGTACAAGCCTCTGTTTGACACCCATGCTGATGTCAAGACTATTTTTTTACGCTTAAAGAAGCAGCCTTTTATGGCTCACCCTGTTATAGCCCACCCTGTTATAGCCCACCCTGTTATAGCACACCTGTTATAGCCCACCCTGTTATAGTCCAGGCCATAAACAAACATTTCTTCCTCAGTATATTTATGTCAATTTAATGTTTATTATATAAAAAAATTTACAACACTGTAATCTCTGCCCTCATAAAACTCCATCTATTCTCCCCCCCCCTCCACACACACTTCTACTTCATAATTTTAACAACACCCTCAGCCCCCGAGGGGAGCTGGATCCACATTCATTGGACACGTAAGTACCCAACTGAGCCGATGGTAGGGAAAGATAACTACATTTCTGTGTGTGTGTCAGCGGTTCAGCCCCCTTACACCCAGGTGAATGATGTGTTACTTAGTCCAATGATCACAGATAGCTGGATTTCCACAGTCAACATTAGCATTATACATTTATAATCGCCGGGGTTGCATTTCTTAGCCAGGAGAGTTCTCGCTTTGTTTTAAGCCTTTCACGTCATTGGAAAAGAAAATTTACCTTTTTATTAAAAATAAGAATGTTTGCTTTTTTATTATTGAAAAATCGCTACCTAATGCATTTTTGTTGTTGTTAAAAGCGAATTACACAAGGCGCGGAATCTTGCGCATCACATATGCTGTAGCATCTTGCACATCACATGTGCTGTAGCATCTTGCACACCACATATGCTGTAGCATCTTGCACACCACATATGCTGTAGCATCTTGCACACCACATGTGCTGTAGCATCTTGCGCAACACATATGCTGTAGCATCTTGCGCACCACATATGCTGTAGCATCTTGCACACAAAAAGTGCTGTAGCATCTTGCGCACCACATATGCTGTAGCATCTTGCGCACCACATGTGCTGTAGCATCTTGCGCACCACATATGCTGTAGCATCTTGCACACAAAAAGTGCTGTAGCATCTTGCGCACCACATATGCTGTAGCATCTTGCGCACCACATATGCTGTAGCATCTTGCACACACAAAGTGCTGTAGCATCTTGCGCACCACATATGCTGTAGCATCTTGCACACCACATGTGCTGTAGCATCTTGCGAAACACAAAATTACAGCATTACAGCACAGCATATGTACATCATAATGGCACCAAAAATACGATCATAAACAAGTTAAATGCTTACTCGTCGGGAAGGCAGTGACGTAGAACGCTGGAGATGGCAATGACGTAGGTAGCTGAGTTTAGTTGCATTGTCCTGATACCAGATGAATTTGTTGTGCATATGTCCGGACATACTAGCTCAGCGTTTTCCAGTTTTTGTATGTGTTTTTTTAGATTCCATTTTCACATAAATCCGACGACGCCAATTGGCATGTCGCACGAAAGTTAAACTTAAATTCGGTTAACGCTTTGAAATAAAGTCACCATGTGTGAAGTTGCAGTCAAAATGAATCAGGGCTTTAACCATGACAACCACTTCGACTAGCAACCTAGACAGCCAACGATAGAGAACAATCATCTGTTGTAACAATCAGTACAGATTTAACGTAAACACGTGTGGCTTATCCTATACTGGTTTTAGAAAATGTGTATCACAGATATTTGGGAACAGTTATCATGGCACAATCTGGGGGCTTAGTTAGGTCAGGACAATAGATTGCTTGTTGAGGTCAAAAGAGTGCTTTTTGAGGTCAATAGAGTGCTTGTTGAGGTCAATAGAGTGCTTGTTGAGGTCAATAGAGTGCTTGTTGAGTTCAATACATTGCTTGTTGATGTCAATAGATTGCTTGTTGATGTCAATAGATTGCTTGTTGAGTTCAATAGATTGCTTGTTGAGGTCAATAGATTTCGTGTTGAGGTCAGTAGATTACTTTTTGGGGTCAATAGCTTGTTTGGTGAGATCGATAGATCGCTTGTTGAGGTCAATAGTTTGCTTGTTGAGGTCAATAGAGTGCTTGTTGAGTTCAATAGATTACTTGTTGAGTTCAATAGATTGCTTGTTGAGGTAAATAAAGTGCTTGTTGAAGTCAATAGATTGCTTGTTGAGTTCAATAGATTGCTTGTTGAGGTCAATAGATTGCTTGTTGAGGTCAATAGATTTCATGTTGAGGTCATTAGATTACTTTTTTGGGTCAATAGCTTGTTTGGTGAGATCAATAGATCGCTTGTTGAGGTCAATAGATTGCTTGTTGAGGTCAATAGAGTGCTTGTTGAGCTCAATAGATTACTTGTTGAGTTCAACAGATTGCTTGTTGAGGTAAATAAAGTGCTTGTTGAGGTCAATAGATTGCTTGTTGAGGTCAATAGCTCGCTTGTTGAGGTCAATAGATTGCTTGTTGAGTTCAATAGATTGCGTGTTGAGGTAAATAAAGTGCTTGTTGAAGTCAATAGATTGCGTGTTGAGTTCAATAGATTGCTTGTTGAGGTCAATAGATTGCTTGTTGAGGTCAATAGATTTCATGTTGAGGTCATTAGATTACTTTTTTGGGTCAATAGCTTGTTTGGTGAGATCAATAGATCGCTTGTTGAGGTCAATAGATTGCTTGTTGAGGTCAATAGAGTGCTTGTTGAGCTCAATAGATTACTTGTTGAGTTCAACAGATTGCTTGTTGAGGTAAATAAAGTGCTTGTTGAGGTCAATAGATTGCTTGTTGAGGTCAATAGCTCGCTTGTTGAGGTCAATAGATTGCTTGTTGAGTTCAATAGATTGCGTGTTGATGTCAATAGATTGCTTGTTGAGGTCAATAGATTTCGTGTTGAGGTCAGTAGATTACTTTTTGGGGTCAATAGATTGTTTGTTGAGATCAGTATATCGCTTGTTAAGGTCAATCAATAGATTGCTTATTGAGGTCAATCAGTAGATGGCTTGTTGACGGGAGGAACAATTGAATTTGATACAAGGGGATATGCAATAGGGCAAGTTGGCAGAATGCTAAATGACATAGTAACGCATGAGTCCATCGGAGTACTGTCCAGCGGTAATGATTACATCGGGCCAGCAACCAGCTCCTGGAAATCTTTGTATATGTCGGGTGCGCCAAGTCTGTTTTTTTTTGGCATTTGTATTTAGAGTTCATTTTATTGACAAAACAAATAATAATATTCTTAGATCTATTTAATATGAATACTTTAATGGTTATAATAAAGTATAAGGAAGATATCAATGTTATGGAACTAGTTCATCGCTTTGTCGTGGGGAACCCCCTAGCTATGATAATGACCTTGGAGTGTCTGGCAACTATGTGCTAAGACATTCATTAAACAACCCCTTAAAACCAATTTTAACAACCCTTAAAATCAAATTAGGCAACCCCTAAAACAACACCAACTGAAGTTAAACAACCAATAAAATCAAGTTAAACAACCCACAAAATCAAGTTAAACAACCCATAAAATCAAGTTAAACAACCCACAAAATCAAGTTAAACAACCCACAAAATCAAGTTAAACAACCCATAAAATCAAGTTAAACAACCAATAAAATCAAGTTAAACAACCCATAAAATCAAGTTAAACAACCAATAAATCAAGTTAAAAAACCCACAAAATCAAGTTAAACAACCCATAAAATCAAGTTAAACCACCCTTACAAAGAAATGTTTTCCTATAAATCCTTAATTCGCTTTTCTTATTTTTTAGTCTTTTTTTAATTTAATATTTTAATGCCCCACCCTCTTTTAACCGCTGATAGATTTCATCAACTTAAGCATAGAACAAAAAAAGATAAAATATTACCCACCAAACGCTCTGAAATTTTAATTTTTTTAAAGAATCTCACTCCGCGCAGTTATCAGGAATTTTCCATCATTTTACCCTTAAAAAAACAGGAAATTTTGATTTTTGGGGTCTGTGGATGGAATTTTGACATAATTTGTTGTCATTGGCAACGACTGAATTTACTAAGTTTCAGCTCGATAGGTTAACAGGAAGTGGGTCAATTAGCCGTCCGAAGATTTTGTCAGCCAAGAAAAAGGAGCTGATAAGCATACACGTTAAGCCGAGAACATTAAAGATAAAAAAAGGCAAACGACCCAAGAGACGCTGTTCATGGGAGATAACTAAAAACATTGGTTTGTGCGGTATTTTTTTAAGCCTGAAGACTTCAGAAAATATGTTTGTATCAAGCAAGTTATAAAAAATGATTGTTTTTATGTTCATAGATCCATGACAGAGATGTCTAAGTAACACAGTAACACCTGCATGGTATGCTGTTTTTTTAGAATGGAGGATGCATGTATATGAACACATTATTACTATCTTTATGTGTTTGTATTTATAGCACCACATCCTTCTACAGGGCTTATAGACCACATCGAGCTAAATTGCTCACATACCACATCTCGTATTTATAGTTTATCGTTTTAACTCCTTTCGAAGACGTGTCAACAACTAATGCATTATTTCCCTAGCGCCCAGCCCATGGTCAAAAACTATTGCATTAGATCCCATGTGCCCAGCTCATGGTCAACAACTATTGCATTAGATCCCTAGTGCCCAGCCCATGGTAAACAACTATTACATTATTTCCCTAGTGCCCAGCTCATGGTCAACAACTATTGCATTAGATCCCTAGTGCCCAGCGCATGGTCACCAACTATTTCATTAGATCCCTAGTGCCCAGCTCATGGTCACCAACTATTTCATTAGATCCCTAGTGCCCAGCCCATGGTCACCAACTATTTCATTAGATCCCTAGTGCCCAGCCCATGGTCACCAACTATTTCATTAGATCCCTAGTGCCCAGCCCATGGTCACCAACTATTTCATTAGATCCCTAGTGCCCAGCCCATGGTCACCAACTATTTCATTAGATCCCTAGTGCCCAGCCCATGGTCACCAACTATTTCATTAGATCCCTAGTGCCCAGCCCATGGTCACCAACTATTTCATTAGATCCCTAGTGCCCAGCCCATGGTCACCAACTATTTCATTAGATCCCTAGTGCCCAGCCCATGGTCACCAACTATTTCATTAGATCCCTAGTGCCCAGCCCATGGTCACCAACTATTTCATTAGATCCCTAGTGCCCAGCCCATGGTCACCAACTATTTCATTAGATCCCTAGTGCCCAGCCCATGGTCACCAACTATTTCATTAGATCCCTAGTGCCCAGCCCATGGTCACCAACTATTTCATTAGATCCCTAGTGCCCAGCCCATGGTCACCAACTATTTCATTAGAGCCCTAGTGCCCAGCCCATGGTCAACAACTATTGCATTAGATCCCTTGTGCCCAGCCCATGGTCAACAACTATTGCATTATTTCTCTAGTCCCCAGCTCATGGTCAACAACTATTGCATTATTTCCCTAGTGCCCAGCCCATGGTCAACAACTATTTCATTAGAGCCCTAGTGCCCAGCCCATGGTCAAAAACTATTGCATTATTTCTCTAGTGCTCAGCTCATGGTCAACAACTATTGCATTATTTCCCTTGTGCCCAGCTCATGGTCAACAACTATTGCATTATTTCTCTAGTGCCCAGCTCATGGTCAACAACTATTGCATTATTTCCCTAGTGCCCAGCTCATAGTAAACAACTATTGCATTATTTCCCTTGTGCCCAGCTCATGGTCAACCACTATTACATTATTTCCCTAGTGCCCAGCTCATGGTAAAAAACTATTACATTATTTCCCTAGTGCCCAGCTCATGGTCAACAACTATTGCATTAAATTCCCAGATCCCAGCCCAGGATAAAAAAAACAATTGCATTTGCTCCCTAGTGCCCAGCCAATATCAACAACTATTGCATTAGATCCCCAGATCCCAACCCATGATCACCAACTATTACATTAGATCCTTAGTGCCCAGCCAATGGTCAACATTTATTGCATTAGATCCCTCTTGCCCAGCCCATGGTCAACAACTATTGAATTAGATCCCTTGTGCCCAGCCCATGCTCAACAACTATTGAATTAGATCCCTTGTACCTAGTCCTTGGTCAACAACTATTGCATTAGATACCTAGTTCCCAGCTCATGGTCAACAACTATTGCATTAGATCCCTAATGCCCAGCCCATGGTCACCAACTATTTCATTAGATCCCTAGTGCCCAGCTCATGGTCAACAACTATTGCATTAGATACCTAGTGCCCAGCCCATGGTCACCAACTATTTCATTAGATCCCTAGTGCCCAGCCCATGGTCACCAAATATTTCATTAGATCCCTAGTGCCCAGCCCATGGTCACCAACTATTTCATTAGATCCCTAGTGCCCAGATCATGGTCACCAACTATTTCATTAGATCCCTAGTGCCCAGCTCATGGTCAACAACTATTTCATTAGATCCCTAGTGCCCAGCCCATGGTCACCAACTATTTCATTAGATCCCTAGTGCCCAGCCCATGGTCACCAACTATTTCATTAGATCCCTAGTGCCCAGCCCATGGTCACCAACTATTTCATTAGATCCCTAGTGCCCAGCCCATGGTCACCAACTATTTCATTAGATCCCTAGTGCCCAGCTCATGGTCACCAACTATTTCATTAGATCCCTTGTGCCCAGCCCATGGTCACCAACTATTTGATTAGATCCCTAGTGCCAAGCCCATGGTCACCAACTATTTCATTAGAGCCCTAGTGACCAGCCCATGGTCACCAACTATTTCATTAGAGCCCTAGTGCCCAGCTCATGGTCACCAACTATTTCATTAGATCCCTAGTGCCCAGCCCATGGTCACCAACTATTTCATTAGATCCCTAGTGCCCAGCCCATGGTCACCAACTATTTCATTAGAGCCCTAGTGCCCAGCCCATGGTCAACAACTATTGCATTAGATCCCTTGTGCCCAGCCCATGGTCAACAACTATTGCATTATTTCTCTAGTGCCCAGCTCATGGTCAACAACTATTGCATTATTTCCCTAGTGCCCAGCCCATGGTCAACAACTATTTCATTAGAGCCCTAGTGCCCAGCCCATGGTCAATAACTATTGCATTATTTCTCTAGTGCCCAGCTCATGGTCAACAACTATTGCATTATTTCTCTAGTGCCCAGCTCATGGTAAACAACTATTGCATTATTTCCCTAGTGCCCAGCTCATGGTAAACAACTATTGCATTATTTCCCTTGTGCCCAGCTCATTGTCAACCACTATTACATTATTTCCCTAGTGCCCAGCCCATGGTAAAAAACTATTACATTATTTCCCTAGTGCCCAGCTCATGGTCAACAACTATTGCATTAAATTCCCAGATCCCAGCCCAGGATAAAAAAACAATTGCATTTGCTCCCTAGTGCCCAGCCAATATCAACAACTATTGCATTAGATCCCCAGATCCCAACCCATGATCACCAACTATTAAATTAGATCCTTAGTGCCCAGCCCATGGTCAACATTTATTGCATTAGATCCCTCTTGCCCAGCCCATGGTCAACAACTATTGAATTAGATCCCTTGTGCCCAGCCCATGCTCAACAACTATTGAATTAGATCCCTTGTAACTAGTCCTTGGTCAACAACTATTGCATTAGATCCCTAGTGCCCAGCCCATGGTCGACATTTATTGCATTAGATCCCTAGTGCCCAGCCCATGGTCAACAACTATTGAATTAGATCCCTTGTGCCCAGCCCATGGTCAACAACTATTGAATTAGATCCCTAGTGCCCAGCCCATGGTCAACAACTTTTGCAATAGATCCCTAGTTCCCAGCCCATTGGCAATAACTATTGCATTAGATCCCCTAAATGTGTCGTTTGCTCAAAAAACAAATCTGTCCTATGCGCAAGACAACAAAGGTGTCCTGTTCCCAAGACAACAAATGTGTCCTGTGCCTAAGACAACAAATGTGTCGTGTGCCCAAGACAACACATGTGTCGTGTGCCCAAAACAACAAAATGTGCCCTGTGCCCAAGACAACAAATGTGTCGTGTGCCCAAACAACAAATGTGTTCTGAGTCCAAGACAACAAGTGTGTCGTGTGCCCAAGACAACAATAAATGTGTCGTACATAGCTTTCTATGGGGTCGACGCCTCTAACAGTTAATTCAAAAATAAAACCAATTTTTTAGCCAAGTCCTTGTATAGCATCTATCTTCCAGGCGTTTTCTTCTGGTCTTTGTTTCAATTTATGCTTCTGTGTCACGGTTCTCTTAGCTCCCATAATGAGGGTTACGGTTAAAACAAGAATGTGAGCCAGTTTCTTAGACTGATTCCAAACTGTACCGGTACTACTGATTCCAAACTGTACCGGTACTATTGATTCCAAACTGTACCGGTACTATTGATTCCAAACTGTACCGGTACTACTGATTCCAAACTGTACCGGTACTATTGATTCCAAACTGTACCGGTACTACTGATTTCAAACTGTACCGGTACTATTGATTCCAAACTGTACCGGTACTACTGATTCCAGACTGTACCGGTACTACTGATTCCAAACTGTACCGGTACTACTGATTCCAAACTGTACCGGTACTATTGATTTTAAACTGTACCGGTACTACTGATTCCAAACTGTACCGGTACTATTGATTCCAAACTGTACCGGTACTACTGATTCCAGACTGTACCGGTACTACTGATTCCAAACTGTACCGGTACTACTGATTCCAAACTGTACCGGTACTATTGATTCCAAACTGTACCGGTACTATTGATTCCAAACTGTACCGGTACTACTGATTCCAAACTGTACCGGTACTATTGATTCCAAACTGTACCGGTACTAATTATTCCATCTTTTTAAAAAAAGTAAACTGAAATTAAACACAATTTTCATTATTTTTTTTGTACCCCGTGTTCATTTATATGAACAATTTGGTTTAACATTTTAAAAACAACATGACACACTGGTTAAAAACACCACATGCGCAGTATTAACCGAGCCAGCATTGACTTAAAAAAAGTGTCACATGCTACGTTCTTTAAGATTCAGATCATGTCTTTCATTTTTTTTTAGACGCGAAACAATGAATGGGAACAGAAAACAATCCCCCCCCCCACCCCCCCAAAACGCCAAATATAATTATTTCTTCGTCACGACTTAAAGCAGTTGACGCAGTAGTTAACCAGGACATTCCATTTTATGGACAGTACACTAGTGTCAAATTCTGTGCGCGGAGAAAAAAAAATGGGTCAGTCTTTGTAGGATTGGCGGCATTTATTTTCAACACCGTGCTACATTTTCTTCCCGGAATTGGAGACTGGGCGTTTCCCGGGATTTTCCCATTGCCGATGTGGACAGGCAGGATTTCAACAATAATTAATGTGAAACTAATGCATGGGTCGTTAATTAAATTACCTTCTGGGGAAATGATTATGACATTAAATTTTGCAATGCGGATTCGGAGTGGGACATTTTCTTGGAGCACTGGTAACATTGGTCAGAGATTGTGTGCACACGTCATTAAAATAAAGGCTAATTTTAAATATTATTTGTGAAGGGTTTTAAGAATCTCGCTTGAATTCGTGAATGGCATGGGTTTGGTTTACAAATTTCATTTATTCGGAAAGATGAGATATTTCAAGGTCATATGATAATGTTTATGTGAAGACGTGGTGCATTTTTAAAACAATAAATCAATTGCTACAAAAGGAAAGCCGTTGTAACAAAGATTTTTCCGAAAAACTTTAGAAAAATATTTGGCCAAACAGCCAAACAGCTCGTCTACTCAACACTGAGACAACCATTGCAATATTTGCATCAAACAGCCAAACAACCAAACAGTTTTAACAGCCAAACAGCCTAACAGCCAAATAACCAAACAGCCTAACAGCCAAACAGTTAAACAGCCAAACAGTTAAACAGCCAAACAGCCAAACAGTTTTAACAACCGAACATCCAATTAACCAAACAGCCAAACAGCTAAAAAAGCCAAAGAACCAAACAGTTTTAACTGCCAAACAGCCAAACAGCTCGTCTACTCACCTTTGAGGACAACAGCGAAGTAAACCGCAGCGCTGAGGCTCGCCAGGAGCGTCACCACGACGACGAACATGATGATCGGCATCATCAGCTTCCTCATCCGAGACTGCTGCGTCTCCAGAAGTTCCAAGGGAATCTCAAGCTCCGTGAACGGGGAGGGCCCCGTCCCTCCCAGGGTCAGGGTCGATAACCTCCGGTCAGGGGGAGTCTTGGGCGAGTCGATGCCGTTGGCCATGCTGGAGCGCCTGTCGGTGCTCGCGTTGCTCTCGAGCCCGGCGCTGCTCTTCCGTCGCTGATCGTTCCTCACGAGCGACGTCATGGACGACGTCTTCCCCATGGAAGCTCCGTCGGCCTCGCTCTTGCGTCTGCTCGAGAGCTTCGAGGCGCTGGAGAGGGACTCCTCACTCCCGACGCTGACTCTGCTCTTACCACTGACGTCACTGAAAGCGTCGTAATCACGTGACGTATCCATACCGCCGTAGCTCTTTTTCCTCGGGTACCGGACGTCCCCGGTCTCCTGCTTATTCCCGTTGTAGTTCCCCGGCGGTCTCTTGTTGTAGCGTGCCCCGGGGGACGACAGCTCCAATAGATCTCCGTCCGAATGCCTTCTACCGTTCGGGGTCCTGCTGTTCCCCGACGACAACCTGCTATTGAAGCTGTCGTCTCCGAGGCCCGAGGACGGCCCGTTTGGGTAATTGTATCTTGATGGTGAGGCCATGTCTTCTAGAATGGGCTCAAGTCCCCTGTAGTTGTTGGAGGATGAAGATACGCGCCGTTGGTCGGCCTGTGTGTAGTCTATGTGCAGCCGCAGCGGCTGGGGATCGAATAAAAAAAAGTTGAAGAAATTGAGGCTTCACACAACTGGAAACGACAAGGGGGGAAAAAAACTGTAACTAACAAAACAGTCCCTCGCCACGGTCTCCGACGAAGCAATAAGAATGACTCGTCTACCTGAGTTTAAATACGGACCTAACAGATGGCCTGCACGCAGCGACGACGTTTTTAGCCAAGAGCAGACGTAAATAGGTATTTGTTACGCGTCCGGGTGAGATGAGATATCATTTTGAGTTAACATCGCATCTTATCTGCGACCAGCACGTCAAACAAGAAGGCCGGAGTCGACGGTCACCTGCCAGGCATGAACCCAAAATGTGCAGATAAATATGAGGAGCATGGTCAATGATCAGATTTGGAATTGGTTTTGTTTTTCTACTCTAAGAGGAAGAATTTGATTTTGTCAGTTAGGCGGAAAGATTCGTCCATTAATGGGTGTTCAACACAGAGGTTCTAAACTTGGTGCGCGCATACCCATTGGGAGTCTATTTGTATTTGTTGATTGTCGAGTAGGCTGGTCCAGGGATTATTTGGGGAAAAAACTATTGTAAAGAAGTTTTTTTGCTAAAACTTTCTATTGAGGACATAGGCTTTTCAGGGCCAAGCAGTGCTTGTGATGGACGACGCCGGCCTTATGTAAACTTTCGCCCTGTGAGAAGCACACTTTAGGCTGCCCCCTTCCCTGTCCCTGTCCCTGTATGTCTCCGCACTTTTTCGATTACTGCGTACTTTTTTTTTGCTTTGCGCTTGTGATTTTGCGCCCCGGAGAGAATTGTGTTGCCCCCATTCCTTCTGCTGAAATAATTGTAAGAGGAACAAGGAAATACGTCACTAATAAATGAATTTGCAAAGCTCTTTAGGTTGGTCCCAACCCGAGTGTTAGTATCCAAATTTTGAATGCAACTTTCATTGTATAAAAACTCACTGTATGAAAAGCGATTGTACGAAAAGTTAGAAAACCATTTCTCGAATCCCGGACCCGAGGGTGCACACTTCACTATAAAACTAAACTAAGGGAATTGAAATATTTATTTTGAACCCCAGGCGCCCCAGGGCACAGGTCGCACACCCTAAAGCCCAGCGTTGTGATGGGACATGGCAGTGTGGGCGTATGCTTACATTGGTTTCTTCGTAATTTTTAATGTTATTTTAGATTAAGCGTCGATCTGGGATAAAAAATGCTATGTTATTATGGCGCGTCGATTATTTGGTGGAGTATTCAAGTTATGAGTATCGCGACATATGTTGCACTAGTTGCTGTATCATATGTTGTACTTGTTGCTGCACCATTTGTTGTACTGGTCGCTGCCCTATTTGCTGTACTGTTTGTTGTACCAAGTGTTTGCGTACCGTCTAAGCCGAGCTGTGCTGTACCGAAATAGAAGTTGACCTTAAATGTACACGTTCTAAGATATTCTAATCCAAATGCAGCACGTCACGCCGCCCTATCAATGCGGAAACGTATGATTATGTTGTGATTAAGTTCGCCATAAGGAAGAGGATTATTTTTAAATTATAACAAATGATTTTGTACTCCCATTTTAATCAGAATTTTCTTCTTTACAATTAATTAAACTCCGCCCACTTTCTGGTTTGAATTGGACGTTGCAAACATGAGGCTTCCTTTGGTGAGGCTTCCTTTGGTGAGGCTTCCTTTGGTGAGGCTTCCTTTGGTGAGGCTTCCTTTGGTGAGGCTTCCTTTGGTGGGGCTTCCTTTGGTGAGGCTTCCTTTGGTGAGGCTTCCTTTGGTGAGGCTTCCTTTGGTGGGGCTTCCTTTGGTGGGGCTTCCTTTGATATCATTGGCCTTGAGGCTGACTCCACACTTGAAGTATCCTAACTTTGGTCTTAACACTTGAAGTATCTTACTTTGGTCTTAACACTTGAAGTATCCTAACTTTGGTCTTAACACTTGAAGTATCCTAACTTTGGTCTTAACACTTGAAGTATCCTAACTTTGGTCTTAACACTTGAAGTACTCTAACTTTGGTCTTAACACTTGAAGTATCCTAACTTTGGTCTTAACACTTGAAGTATCCTAACTTTGCTCTTAACACTTGAAGTACTCTAACTTTGTAATAAGCTCTTCAAGTATCCTATCCTACTAAACTCTTCAAGTATCCTAACCTTGTACTAAACTCTTCAAGTATCCTAACTTTGTGTACGCTTTATTTCAGATTTAAATGTGATGCCTGATGGTATAGAACTCTTTATAACAAGCAAACAAGCAAACAGACAAAAGTCTCAGATGTTTATGTATCTGATCCTCACACATTTTTTTGTAATAAGTTAACTACATGCGATAAAAAGAAATATGCTGTAAATATAATTAAACAGCTTTTAGTTAAAAAAAAATAATAATACAAATTCAATGTTTACAAACAGATGAACTGAAGTTTGGTGACGAAACATTTTTTCCTATTTCCAAAACATGTCATTCGTAATTGTTCACTTTCCTTCTGCCAGTGTTGTTGTACGAACTAAAATACAGCTTTACACTAGAAAATCTAATTTCTTCGCACTTCCCTAAGTGAAATGGTTTTAACTTTCCGTAGTTGTTGCACGATCGTAGACGGTTCAGACGTAAAACATATCCATAGTTTTGGTTTTGTAAAACGAAGTGGCTATTCGTACCCGGGTACCAGAAGTGAAAGGTTAGGATTAAAAAACTATTAAAAATATTATTGTTCGGTTTATAAGACAAAAATGAGGTATCAAATGAAAGATAATTGAATGGACTATATGTTTGTACACTTACTTCTTCAGTTTAATTTCAAGTTTCGTGTATATTACAGTTGTTTACATATATGTGTACACTGACCGAGGCTTCAATGCGTACAAACATGTGTACATATAATAAAACATATGTACATATAATGAAACATGTGTACATATAATGAAACATGTGTATATAAAATACAAATACAAGTAGATATAATACAAACATATGTACATGTAATTTAAACAGATCTACAATAATACAAAGCTATTTACATATACACATATTACAAACATCTATACATTTAATAAAAACTAAGTACATTGAATCAAGCCTATGTACATATAATACAAACATATTTACATGTAATACAAACATATGCACATATAAACGCTGCTGCTGGGTAGCCCTCCACGTCTTGAGATGTAAACAGTTCTTGAATGTGTGGAGTGAATAGACATTTGTTTTGTTTTATTTAATTAACGTATGTTAAATTTTTTAGTTCACGATTATGTTTCTTAAATTGTATGTACAGAGTGGTTAGCCCAGCGCTAGGCTGTATGTACAGAGTGGTTAGCCCAGCGCTAGGCTGGATGTACAGAGTGGTTAGCCCAGCGCTAGGCTGGATGTACAGAGTGGTTAGCCCAGCGCTAGGCTGGATGTACAGAGTGGTTAGCCCAGCGCTAGGCTGGATGTACAGAGTGGTTAGCCCAGCGCTAGGCTGGATGTACAGAGTGGTTAGCCCAGCGCTAGGCTGGGGTACCGCGCTATATAAAACCACCACTAATAATAATAATAATAATAATACAAATATATCTACATATAACACAAACATTTGCACATATAATACAAACAAACGTACATATAATAAAAATAATAATAACACTAATAATACTAATAAAGATTATTTGAAAATCACTCTTTATCCCCAAAGGCTCGAAGCGCGGTACATACCACATTGAAGTACAAAATGCAACATTACAAAACTACATACAAGAATAGCCATTCTAAGTCTTTCATACCTTGCTACCATAAACAACACAGGCCAATATACATCTACAAAATAATAGCTAGATAGACAACATCATCCCAGCGAACATTTAAACCTATAATACAAACATATGTACTTATAATACAAAAGTATTTGCATATAATACAAACATATGTACTTATAACACAAATCTATGTACATTTAATATAGCATATGTACACTTAATACAAACCGATGCACATATAATTCAGAAATATGTCACAGTGATATACACATGCAGGGATCGCGTGCTAGCTCACCTTGTCACCCAACAGTCCGGTAATAACATCCATCCTGTACCGACAGGGCCGCAGATTGTGACAGCCGCCGTATGATTGTGACAGGCCCGAGTGTGGTAGCTACACCACGCATCAAGGGCGGTGACAAGATGAGTACAGCAGATAAGCTCTATCAGTGACCAGTCAGCGACCCCCCCCCCACCCCCTCCCCTTGAAACAATCAACTCCAGCTCTTGGCTGTCCCCACTTCACTTGTTTGAATTACAATGATCCTTAACTTAAGACTTTGATTAAGTCCTTTCATAATTTAAAATTTATACAATAATGTATTTTTTTATTTCATTTTATTTCTCTGATTTCTTACAATAATTTTTTTCTATTTTAGCTTACAATGGTTTGAAATTTGTCAAGGGGAGATCATTGTCTAGGGGAGATCAAGATGAATCGTGGCGAAAATCCATCAATTTTCAGTTTTAAACTTGAGTGTGAAGGGGAGTTAATCCGTCGTGGACCTTATTATCATAACAGGATTATCTAACCTTAAGGTTTTCAAGGTTCAGTTGTCCAAAAAAAAAGTCCCTTTAACGTCAGTGGTTAGGTTTCAGGCTGTCTTTAACGTCAGTGGTTGGGTTGCAGGCTGTCTTTAACGTCAGTGGTTGGGTTGCAGGCTGTCTTTAACGTCAGTGGTTGGGTTGCAGGCTGTCCAAGAAATATGTCGTCAGCGGCACACGTGTAGGCAGGGGGAGGGTTGAGGGCGGCACTACTGTAGGGAGGGACAGGTTAGAGGGCATCAGTAAGACTAGCTACGCCGCTGGTAGTATCTACGTATATAAAATTTTTTTTTTTTTTTAAAGGCGTGTAGTGCTAGGTATAAATTGAGGGGATTTTTTTTTTTTTTTTTTTTTTTGTTTTAAAAATATTTCCTTTTGGTT